>JAWNGG020000092.1:600000-981676 GCA_036937485.2 Tetragonisca angustula | reverse complement strand
TTTCTGTTTCTGACGCGACCGTCGGCCGATTGCGCAACGCGGGGAGAAGGTAAACGTAAAAAAGACGAAGAAAACGAAAGAAAAGGAAAAGGAGAGGAGCACAGGGAAAAGAAGAGAGAGAGAGAGAGAGAGAAAAGAATCGGTAGAAGGTTCGCTTTATACACCTGGCAACAAGACATTCGGCCGGATGTAACATTGGCAAAAGGAAGATAAAATCATAGAGAGGACGCGCAAAGGGTCGAGAAAAAGAAGAGAAAGGTAGCGAGATACAAGCGGAATAAGGAGTACAGAGTACCTGCAGCTGAGGTGCAACTTGCAGACTCACCTTTGTTTGAACACGCAGGATTCTTGTTTCTTCTCTTCCTTCTTCTTCTTCTTCTTTATCTTTTCCTTCTTCTTCTTCTCCCCCCCCCCTCTTCTTTGAACTCCATTCCTCCTTAACTGGCCGCATGCTTCTATGTTCTCGCGAGGCCGCGGTGCGCGCGCGTGTTTACGCGCCCTGAGGGTTACACGGGATTTATGTGTGCGCCTGTATACACGCTGAAATTTATACGCGCGGTGTACACCCAGTGTCAGAGATACTTCTCTATCTGAAAAGCGTCTCCCGACCTGCCGCCTGAGTATCGCCGCGTCAGCTATTTTCGTTCTCCAAAAGAAAATCTTAGAGGCTGAGACAGCTATCCAACCACTGGCATGGACAGCGGCTACTGACGGCCGGCCGTGGTCCTCGATCGCTGACTTTCGATATTCTTTCTCTCGTCCAAGAATATTACACCAATCGCGTCTATAATGTACAGTTTGAATTGAGCTTGAAAACATTGAGATTTAACTCGAATATTTGATTGCGAGTCTTGCTCTCGAGATTCGTTCATTTCCATATTGTTTATTCATCGCAGAATGAAATGGCCTTTTTTAAATGTACGCTGCTGTGTGCAGTGACGTTGCACTCGAAAGGAATATAGAAACGCAGGTGTACGTGATAAAAACGGTTTTCTTTTTTTTTTTTTTTTCAGAAAAATAATATCGATTTATAGAAGAATTTTTATCCAAATGTTTTTCTTCATTTCAGGTATATGCATATCTCTTTCTTTCTCTCGCATATTTAGCGATAACATTAATAATGTACTAAAAGTATAATAGTGAAAAGCCAAGATGATACGGAATATAATCTTACACACATGAATAATAAAATGATGCATGAAGAAGACGATGAAATAGCTTTTTGTGTTTTGAAACAGTAGTATAGTAGAATTATAAAAATATAGTAGAATTAAAAAAAAAAGTTATATAATACATATCTAGCGTTTTGTATACAAATATATATAACATGTTATTAATAATTAATATATATTAATAATTAGTTATTAATATATAACATATTAATATATATAATATATATTATAATATAATTATTTATTGATATATTTTAATATATATAATGTACTATAATAGTATATTAATAATATGTGTTATAAATGTGTAATATTGAATTAAATTAAAACAATAGATGGCCAAATTAATCTGTTTTTATGAAATTATTTTTGCTTTCAAATTGTTCTTCCTTTTTTTAAACCGAGGCTTTAGCTAAAGTTGCTTTATATTATAATCTCCTTTATTTCATACGCATATTATGACTACAATTATGATAAAAATTACTGTAATATGTTATGTGTAAGATAATATCCACTTATTTTATTAAAAAATAAAATTGTTTAAATTATTCGTTAGGCACCCGATATTTTATGCTATACATCAAAAGTATTAGGAATTAGTTTATTTAAAAAAAAGATTTATAATTAATTTTGAAAAGATTAGTCACATTATTGGAAAATCTAATATTAATTACAGATGACAGTTGTAGATATCTAACAATTCATCAGAATTATATGAAAATTAATATCACCGAACTAAATCGCTATCTAAAGACTTTCTTACATATAATAATAATTTCACTGCTAACGACGTTGTTTAAAGTAGAATTTCTACTATGCTCTGAATTAAACAAATATATGGATAATTTCGTATGTAACTAATTACGTATGTACGTTCACGTAGAAACACGATTATTTAATTATTTACACGTCTCGAAGGAATCCTCGATAGTACATAGTAGTGAAGACAAGAAATAAGTTATCTGACTCCACGCTTTCCTTTTACTAACGAAGTGACATCAACTCCTCTTTTATGAAGCTCAACGCCGACCTATTGGTGTCGACATTTCGAAATACATTATGGGTTACGCGACACATATTCCGTATAAGATATTTGTGATGCGTTCATTCAGCTAACGCCGTACATCCACGCCACGAGCGTATCTCGCTAACTCGAGAGCCCTTGGCCGACCGATACAGCCACTTCTACTCGTCATTAACACCTCGCAAGAAAAAGGAGGATTGCCAGGAACAGTACGAAGAGAAGTTGCAATTTCGCGCGCGTTTACGTATCTTTCCTCTCTCTCTCTTTCTCTTTCTCTCTCTCGTTTTCTATCGGCCTCTTTCTTTCAACCTTTTCCCTCGGCAATCGCTCTTCTCTGTCTTCCTCTCTCGCTTTCGGCTTTTTTCGTCCACTCTCTCTAGACGATTGCACAAGTGTGCGCAATACCGTACGAAGATGCACTTACGCGATGCAGGTACGCGTAATTGCGCGCATAATTTAAGGGCGCGCCATGGCACGAATATATGACCCACGGTGAACGCAGCACAAACTGAGAATACACCGTACGTCCGGCCAAAGGGGGGTCAAGAAATGCGGCTCTCCGGGTGAAACCGGCACTTTAAGAAAACCGATCCGTCCATTCATCGAGAAACGATTAAATTGATAGCTCGCCACCACGCGAGCAACTGACGTTGCTCTGTTGCGCTCTGTGCCGCGCCGCGCCGCGCCACGATCTTCGACGTTGTTCTCTCTCTCTCTCTCTCTCTCTTTGCCAGAGAAAAAACTCCTTCCTCTGAAATGTTAATGACAAGCATCGTTACCCTGTCAAATCTCCTTTTCAAACAGCAATTTATCTGATCGTGTCGTCAGTCTTGATCGCTTTCGAGAAACGATGTATGCACTCGATGCTTTTCCGATTTCACTGCTTTCGCGCGAAGGAGATAAAGTATACTTGCAGTTATGCATTATACTTCACGCTCGCAGAGAATTTTAATTCCAGAATTACGATACGAAAAGGAACGTAATTTTTTGACAAACGAGGATAAAGATGTTTCAATATAATGTTACATATTTGCAATGTTAATTGTTTTTCTCATTATAATAACATTTATTTTATTAATATAAAGTGCAAAATCTGTTATTAAAATTGTGATTTTTTTATCTGAAAAAGCAATTGAAATCAGTCTTTTTTAACAAATGTAATAATATAGTTTACTAATTAATTATTTTTAATTATAATTATTATTATTATTAAATATTATTTTATTATTAAAAATATAATATTATAATATATAATATATTTATAATAATATTATTGTAAATATTAAATTATACTTTATTAATTAACAGTAATATTTACAATTAATTATTAATAAGTTATATTAAATACAGTTTACTAATTTGGTAGAATTGAATTTTGTTATAAAATATTGTGCCTTCTGATTTGTTTTAATTTTTGCATTAATTTTTGATGATATTTCTGTTTAAAGTTTCTTTACTTTGAAATTTAAAATTACTTGATTAAAAGTGTATTTAGCAATTGTATCACTGTTTGTTACTTCATCATTAATAATGATTGCATTTTTGTTAGGAAATCTTTCATTAATTCATATTGCATACGATGCTGCAAGATAAAGTTCAATTAAATGAATCTTTTGGTTTATACATAATTCGTTTACAATCATTGATTCGTTTTATTAATATTAGATTATAAATATTATATTCTATTAATATTAGACCTATCAATAAACAAAGTTGTTTCCACAATTTTTAACAGTCTGAAATCTTCTGTCTTTTAATAGTTTGGAGTCATCTTTTCACTTCGAAAATATTAAAAAATATAAATTCCCTGCGATTGAATGCATAAGAGTAAATCATTTCATTTTGTAATATTAATAAATATAATTGATATTAATAAATATAAATGATCGTTTCTCCATATAAAATACACTTTGCATTCAATTTCAATTCCACTGTAAAATATTATATTCGTAACGTGTCACCGATTAAATATTCTTGTTGTAGAATTATTGTACGTGACATGAAGTCGTAATTTAAGAATAATTGAGGGAACGATACTGCATGCAAATATGTACCAGCTGGGGTTAACCTCTTAATAGCTTACGTTACTCCCAGTTTAAGCGCATTTAGTCTTTAAGGACTTGATGTATGTACTATGTGAAAGCGCGTTACCCTTTAAACGAGAAAGTAACAAATTTAACTCTTCATGGGAGTTACAGATATAGAAAGTTTCAGTAATTTACACAGGTCAAGATTGTACAATTGAAATTTAATTTATTCGTTGATTCGGTAAACAAATTATTTGTTTAAAAATATTTAGATTCATTCGTTATTAAAATTAATTAACATGTCTAAGTGATCTTTTTCTACAAACTATTTTTACAAGTAAAGACAAGACTTGACTGAACTATTTAATGTAATAATACGGAAGTGAAACTTTTGTACTCTAAATATTGTTTTAAAATTCCACCTTAACGATAAAAATTGTATAAAGAAAAAGTCATAAGAAAAATGAAACATGCATTCAATTGTTTTTTAAATATTTATAAATTGTTAGCAAATATTATTTAAACGATTTATAATACGTATAATACTATAAATAAATACTTTATTCACATAAATTGACTTTTAATGTATTGTATATCTATCAATAATGTATAATGTATGCATTAAAATTCTCGATAAAAATATTACATTTACAGTATTATTTCACTTGTTTATTTAAAGCAAATTCATTAGGGTTATTAAGATCAAAATATTTCAAACGATATCATATGACTTTAAAGAGAAATGATACTTCGTTGTGCTTTGTATAAATGAAATTTATTTTCAATATTGTTATACATTTGAGGTATGAAATATAAAATTTTATTCATTTTGTTAAATTTTATAAATTTTACTATTTTTCATCTTAATGTGAAAAAAATTATCCTTATGCAATGCGTTTAAGTAAAATGGTACATGAAGTGTTACATTAAGTAAAGTAAAGCCATCCTTATCAATTGTAATGACGTAAAAAATATTTTGTACGTAATTTGAATTAAAAAAGTATTAAAAAACCAGTATCCTACAAGAATATTTTATTTTAAGATTTTGCTCCAAAGTTCATAGTCATCGATGTTCTTCTACAAATAATTATATTTTTTTCTGTTATATCATAATACTAAAATGCATTTAAATATATATCATAACATGATCTTGAAATGATCGTTCAAAATTAAACCTGAAGTTAAATCTGAAATTTATGTTTATTTAGATTGCAAACTTTAAAAAAGGCACTATATATTGCACTGTAGATGACCTTTGACCTCTGACGGATCTAGAAACCTGATCGTTATTAGCATGTTGATATCCCAAATCAATAATTCGTTTATGACAGCACTAATCAACATTTAAGAGAAGCAATTTGAATACATAGAAAAAAAATTTGTTAAATGTAATTTTTCATCATTTTATAATATATAGTGATCAATAATAATTCTAGGGATGTTGTGAAGGAGCATAGAAAGATCTAAACTGTCATAAACGAAATTATAACATCAACATGATAGTGTCCTTCCTACTTGTTCTGTGAGACAAATTTTAAATAAAAAATTTCCAAAGTTGGATTATGATAGACTTATAACATGGTTTATCGCGCTTTCTCTTTCTGGAGAAATTAAATAAATCATTTATAACGAACGCCATTAGTTAAAGCTCGTGTTAATGTCCATTGTTAATCATTTCAAATAATGCATCATCATAGAACCACCATTTTGAATATCTATTAGGAGAATAACTTGAAGAAAAGTAAGTGTTAAATGATTTACAAATTTTGTGATCAAGTCTTTTAAATATCTTTAATATGATCTCAAAATATATTTATTTATATTCTCAGGTTTTCACTTATCACGTCCTTCCCAAAATTGAATATTAATTTTCGAAATCAGAAATCACTTTAAGATTTTACCATCAACTATGGTGCAACAAAGGAAAATATGTAGTTTTGTATAAAAAAAACTATCGATGATTTTGCAAAACTCTGAGGAAAACAATCTGCAGAATTGGTTTCTTAATACTTCAAATTACTTATAAAATGTATTAGATATTTGGATATTTAGAGACATTTGAATGATCTTACTCAAATGGATTATTTTATAGGTATAACATAATTCCAAGTTCATAGTTCGGCATACCAAAAATTTTAGTTTATTATTTGTATTATGATACTAAATCCATCATGTATCTTAAATTATCGATTAATAATTTTCTACTTATATCCTCTTCTGTTATTTTTATCTTCAGAAGAAAAGATTTCTTTTTGAAGTGGCCTTTTACTTTCGAGAACACGAGCCTTTTATCCCAGATGTTGGTGTCGTTGAACTTTTATTTCATTCGAGAAAGTATCGGTATCAGAGAGATGGAGGTTCAGGAAGCCACTTTGGATCAATTAGCGCACAGCAAAAAAAAACCCAACAAAAGACACAACAAAAAGAGGGATTCGGATCTTGGCTCATATGAATGAAGACGTCATCGGTCGCATAGTTTTGATTGGACACGCGTAGAATGACTGGAATACGAGACGTTGATGTGTGAGAAGGGTCTCCCCGCTCTTCCAACTCCAGTCATCGGTTCACTACACGCACTGGAGGAAGGCAGAAGGAACCCGTAATAAATGTATGGAAGGTGTAATGGGGCGAAACTCGATAGCCAAGAAACCGGCTATAACGTCTATGGTGTCGCGTGGCAAATTGTCACGCTCGTCGAAAATAATAAAAAATTTTACCATTCTTTGGGACAATATTACGTTATTATTTATAATTAAATTTATGCTTTCCTTTCTCTCTCTCTCTCTCTCTCCCTCTCCCTCTCCCTCTCCCCCCTGTTTTCTTTTCCTTACTTTTTCATTTTATGTTCATGAATACTTAATAAGGACACTGCAATAGATACTTAACGCACAAAATTGAGGGTATTATACCTCTGCTGGAAAGACAAACACTTCATTCATTAAAAGATCGTGCAAATATGAAAACAATGTTATTGATCAGTTCCTGCAAGAATCAGCCTTTTGTATTTTAATCGTATGAGATAACTCGTGATGATTATTAAAAGCAACGATTTTCGTTTGTTTATTATGATTCGTGTCGTAATTTCTTATTATCTTTTAATGTAAAGATAATGCCTGAAAAAATGCAGTTTTAAAATTGTTGTCAAGTATTATTGAAGTTATACAATGTTCCATACTCTTATTAATATGATAATTTTTATTAAAATTAATATATATATATATATATATATATATATATATATATATATATGTATGTATGTATGTATGTATGTATAAGTTTCTATATAGTTCAGTATTTCTTATTGCAATTAGTAATCCTCCTTTCACTTACCATTAATTACATTATGATTGCTTACTTTCAACAAAAACACGCAGTATGTAAAATATAAGGTATAAAATATCATAATATTTAATAATTAGTTAATAATCACAAAAACTAGTACGTTAATAATTAATAGGTAAATTTGTAAATTAATAATTTGTAAATACATAAATAATATTTGTATTGAAAGAAATATAAAAATTTATCTCTATTTAACAGAAATGTTCAACGTCTGTAAATAAATAGAACAAAATACAGGAATAATCAGACATGATAAATTAAACGTAGGCTATTTATTTAATTCTCTAAATATTCATTTATATATTTCATTCGTTATTTATAATTAGTTATTATATAAATAAATTTAGAAAATAGAGAAAAATATTATATAAATTACTAATTTATCTAAAATATTTTATAAAAATACTATTAGTTTATTTTATAAAACGGCTTTAATATCAATCAAGTTAATTTTATGTTACTTTTATATTTTTTTAATTGCATATATTTAAATATAATATCTAACAGTTGTTCGATATTTGTAATAAAGTAATAAATAGATAATTTGTAATAAATAGATTTTCTCAGGGAAAAAATATTATTTAATGTTATTTAAATATTTCCTTAATGCTGCTAAATGAATATTATTTTATTCTTAATTTTTCACAAAGATTAGTAATAATCACAGGAAGCATTATGGATATCAGTAGTAACATTACTTATGATTCGTTCTCCCATAATGCAAATGAAACTAATGTTACGAAGATTGATTAACATAAATTGGTATTAAAAAAGCAACTATATTACTATCAAAAAAAGATCACTCGATTTTATCCTCGTCTGTCTTGAATAGCCATGTCAAGAAATCTTTTCATTGTAAGTTCTAAACAATCTTCTAAACAAACTCAAGAATAATAATAAAATTATCACTACTTTCAGAGGGAAAGTAAAAATGTAACCAATCGACATACAAAACCATAGAAAATATTATTACTGCAATTATTTCAAATTAATTCACTTAATTATAATTTATAAAAGTTATCTATTGTAGCTATATAACTGTATGTGTGTATAAAAGAGGGAGGTATAAAAAATATACTAAATAATAAAATATATCCATTATAACTAACAAACAAAATGCAAGTTAAGATATTTCATCATCCCTAACTCTCAGATTCTGACAGTAACGATATTCTTCTAATAAACTTCTAAATAACATAAATTTCAATGTATCAATTAAAATATTGCAATGAAACATTAATAGTTTCTTCTTACAATTAAGCTTTGCTTATCTCCAATTAATTCACAGTAAATCAAAACTGAAAATTACCTATATAAAATAAGTAAATTTTAAGATCTCTTCTGCTACAACGATTAAAGAATATAAGATTTGAAATCACAATTCGAATCACAATGTACATTTTGAAATTGACTTAAACTCTGAGGCTATTATAAAGTGTTTGCACTATTTGTACTATCTGTATGTATATTAGCAATACATAGTCGAATTTAGACCTTTATCCAAAAATTATTGAAACTACATTTAATATTAGGAATATATCATTAATAATCTCAACTTGATTCATTTTGATGTTTAGCACAATAGATCTAGCCTTCTGCAGTGCCAATATAGCTTATCATCTTACGTGGTACTCATCTGAATATTTTATATTCAATAGCGACCATTTCTCCATACTTATTACTTACCAAACTGGTTATAATAAAGTGGAATATTCCAACGTTAAGATGGAAATTGAATTCATATAAAAAAACTTACTATCTTCCCCATCTGTAACTGATTCTGATAGAATTAATGAATTACTGTAATACATTTATCGACATAATATATAGCAGTTTAATTCTCAGCATCTTCAAATAGATCACTAGATGGTAAAATAATCAATGTTAAGAAATAAAAGATATTTAATTATTTTTTTAATAGTAGAAATAAAAAAGCTTAAAAATTTTCCAATTGCGAGAGACGCGACGAAATTGCAATGTCGTTCTAGTTATTCTGTAAATTTCGACGAATGTCAGTATTAATTTTTCCATTTCTTATTTTTCACTTTTTTAATTTTCCTAAAATAAATCTTTACAAGATATAAACATGTGTAATTTTGTACAGAAAATTATCCGCAATTGAAAGATTAATTTATTCCAAAAAATGTAGACTAATTTCAAAAAACTTGATTAAAAACAGTAAGAGGTAATCTAGGTAATCTTAATTTCCAAAATTATTTTTAACCCTTTTAATATCTTACAATTTTTTTATATCGTCTAGAATTACAAAATATTGTTGTAGAAACAGAACATGTAAAAATCACAATAAAAAGAACATACTAATTTTCAGTAGAAATATTTTGTAAAAATAAGACATCGATAAGAAAAATCTAAATATTCAAATATGCAAAAAAATGTTCAAAGAATTAAACTAAAACAAAAATCACGGAATCAGGATATCGACTTTTGGGCACTAAAGGATTAAGTAAAAACCATCTCCAGCATCATTTTATGAAACAAAATTAGAGGCATTAATAGAGGCATCATCCAAATTATTATAATTAATATAATTCAATTATAAAGCTAGATAAAAATCTGGTTTCAGAATCTTTGTAAATAATAATAATAATAATCTTTAGTAGATTTCATATAAATGTCTATAAAACTTTATTTCACTGGTAAAAAATTGAAACGATTGAAACCTGTCAAATTTTTTAGCACTTCTTACTTTTAATCTTTTGAAAGTCAAACGAATCAATCTATTTTTATCAATTTTACATGTATCATCCAACAATTACATGTAAAATTGACTACAAAGTCATAATTTACGCTTACACAAAGTGATATTCTCACGAAGCTCTCAATTTGGTATTGAAATATAGCACAACATTGCACTGAAAATTACAATTGGAACTCTATTCAAAGCATACTTCAAGTAACTGGACTTAGTGTAGCATTCTTAACAAAAGAACCATCATATGAAGTTAATTTTCTAAAAATAATTAACTGCAATTCTATTTATATTTATTTATGTAGATAAGATATACAATCTCCTGCATTCAGTTAAGACGATCACTGATCTTAAGATATATCAATTTCGAAGCTAACGCCGTTACCTTGCAAATTTCATCCCAAAGATTAATTGATAAATTCTCCAAAGTAGCTTACATATTTTAATATTTTGTATTTAGTAATCATTACACGTTAATTCATTTAAAAATAATTTCTTTGATTTTGTTAGAAAACAAAGTTATTTTTCGTAAAGCATGTTCAAAATAAAAATAATACATTAATTGAAATATCTTATTATTTTTCATTTTTATATAAAATCAAATTCTCTGACAATAATCTAATTTTAGAATAATATGCATTTAAAAAATATAGACTTGGCTATTATTTGAATAAAATATTCGTAAAATGATTATTCAAATAATATGTTATCTTATTTGACTCAATCTTGGAATAATTTCAAGTTACCTAACTGCAAATGATGCTATTAAACAAAATCATTTTTTATTTCATTTTGTATTTTATATTTTTCGTTTCTACAAATAATTTTTCACAGATAATTTCTGATTTTATTGTGGATAAACTTCATCTTTTACTGAAATTATTTTTTACTTTGTTTCAATGATCTAACTCGAATGAAAGAGTATTTGTAAATGATTTATTTAATTTGAACCCAAAATAAAATTACTTTTGCCAAGTTATTTTTCAAATAGAAATAATGAATTGGTTGTAATGATTAAAAAAGCCTGTGATATATATTAAAATATTGTTCAATAAAATTTCAAAGCTTTGTTGGATTCCATGTAATGGAGTCAACACGCTTATAATTTTGAAGAGTTTATTCCTTGTTCGTGGTCGTGTATGATGTAGGATGATATAGAATGATATAGAATGTTTTATGCTAAGTTCAGCTATACTATGCTATTCTGTGATCTTCTAGTCTGTCTCTCTCTACTGTAGTATTCTAACTCTCTCTACTATAAAACATGTCCTTATATATTTGGCTTATCATTTTCATATATATTTTGTCCATATATATTTGGTTATCATTCTCAAGTGGAAGGGAAAGAAGCATGGATGACCAAGTATTGGATCTTGTCCTTATGACTAACTATTCACAGTCCACTTTTATGTGGACTGTTGCTAGCTCGTTGTCATTATTAGCATAGATCCAATATTGTCTGGGTTGATCATCCAACAGCTTTTTTCAAAAACTTTTCTCTTCTCTAATAACGCAACGAATCTAACTATACCCAAACTATTATATCGTCTATTGAAAACGAAAATTCAGGCTCCCTAGAATCGCATCTCATTCCCCAGTACCCTTTTATTCCGCTATTTTATACGGCAATACACGGCTGCGATTGTGAAAATACTCGAGAGCGAAACTAGATTTATAGGGGGATAACCGACCGGGTGTTGGGTTTCAATTAAACATGATCGATGAAGAGACTCTTTCGATGCGCGATGAAACAGCGCACATGTGGTGGCCCGTACCTGTTTCCCTGGGAAATTCGCGAGAAGGACACGGTATCGACGAAATCGGCGTGCGGTCGGAACGTTGCTAGAACGAGCAGATAAAAGCAACCGTCTACTATAAATATTTTCGCAAACTCGCAGTCCTGGTTGGACCGTTATTTGTTTGTACGTAGCCGCGTGCACTGTTCCGTGTGTACGTTTCCGCGGGAAGAGAACATAGCCTAGCACTCGATCTCTTCTGTGTCTCTTTGCACGCGTTGTAACGCGCGCCAGTCTCTCTACTAAGGAGATTTGAAACGATCCTCGGGAATCGTTGCGGCATTGTGTTTAGGTTGAACGTTGATTTACGAGCTGCGAGGTTCAATCCGTGTTTCGTTACACGTAGGTACGCGCGCTGTACATGCACGAGCTCGCGTGTTTTATCGGTCCCCCCAACTTTTTGTCTTTCGCGCAGCTATGTACCCTTTATGCACAGCCGAGATTACGCCGTTATCGACGAAATCATTGACACCCCGTTATGTTGAAATTCTTTCTCCGTATTCTTTTGTGTTTTTTTTTTTTTTCGACGACGAAATGATCGTGTGAAACTCGAAGCAATGGTATTTACAATTGAAAAACAAGAGTTCTACTTGCTATGCGAAATGTTAACAATCGTTATCGGAGATACATACATATATACGAATGTGTGAAATCACCTGATTTTATTGTGACTGACTGATGCAATAAAATCATGTTTACACGACTATCAGTCAACATAACTATATATGTATATTTCTATTGCAAATTACTTACAGTCATGCTAATAGTCATAAACATTTGTCTGTAATTAATATTAGTTAATTATTAATCGATTGTGGACAAGTTGGTTACATTTTTATATAATTATTTATGTTTGTTATTTTATTAATTACTGTTTCACTGATTAATATGCGATCGTACAGATAATTTTATATTCGAAAATATATAAAGAATGTTTCTATAAGCCTATAATTAGCTGATAAAATTCTACATTTTTTGTAACGTGAAAGTTACAAAAAATAGTGTTGATGAGAAGAGAAAAAGGAGTTTTCGAAGGTTTGGAAAATGTAACTTGACACTGCAACGCAGTTGCCGAAGGGTGAAAAGTTGAGCGTAAAGTGATAACTGACACGTTCCTTTTAAGCGTATTCTGCGCTTTGTCTCCCTCCGGACAGGATTCTTTCGTTGATGCATATATTTTCGAATCGTCCGGTGTGCTTCATCAGCGTGCTGTTCACGGTCTTGTTTGAAAAGAGGGAGCTCGTGACGATGTCCAGACTCATTCCAGATCGTTATTTCCGTAAGGACTCGCACCAGAAAGAGACGTGATATTTTATAACTGCATCTGCATTCGAAGCGTTATTCTCGAAACGATATAATCAACGATTTATCGACAGCGTCGTTCGTATTATAAAAGAACCACATATATATACAGGGTACCCCATTTAAAACCTCTCACGCGTATTATCTCCTAAATTATTTGTTATAGAAAAAGATGTTTCGAGTAAAACTTACTTTCTTTCAAAGATTCTGAAATTTCCAGATGAGCTTCGTTTCTTTTAAATGTAACTATTTAAATGTAATATTTTTATCCTATTATAACTACTCAACCACTTGCAACCATAACGAGTGACCAAACCGTATACAATAATTCGTTGTTTTCTTTTTGAACTCGTCGGTATGACATCACTGGATAGAAGTTATTGAAAAGTGATAAATTTATTATTTGTTTTGCCTGGGTCATCTTTAAATATATTTAAAACTAAGGAAATATTGCAATTTTGGGACAAAAAATTCTCGAGGTGTGTAGCACGTCATTCCAGCGCAAGAGGTTAAATATTTTATATTTATGTAATAATTTTAAGTGGTGAATGTGCAGTCCATTCCATAACTCATCGATCTAAATATATTGGTGCCCAGGGTCATTCGAGAGCATTCATTTACTGCCGTTCAAAACTTACCATCATCTGAATAACATGCATTTCAATAAACATATATAGTTCCGTTTGAAAAACGAAGGTCATGTTGAATGTCTCAGAGACGACAAGATTTGCGTTTGTTGTACGTTTATTCTTTTGGAACAAAGTAAGTTTTACTTGACACATTTTTTTCTATAATGAATGATTGTGAGATAATTGTGAGGATCACTTCAAATGGGACACCCTGTAGGCGTCTGCAACAAACTCAACCACACCGTTTTTCTCGGTGCAGAGCCCCTCACCTGCTGAGCGATTCATAAAGCCAGTGGTATGTGAGCCAAGTTACTTGTAAACGGAAACAAGTGGCCGACTAATATCGTAGATTAATTGACTTTATCCAATAAGTTCGTCTATTAATTGGATGTTTCGCGCAGTCCTCCGTGAAATTACAGCTGATCCCTCACACATATTTTAACATATTAAATGGCCTTGTGGATAATCCGCGATCGATCGTAATCCAGTAGATTAATAGCGCGAACAATCATAGTGATTCAACTTGCTAGACACTCCAAACTTTTAAAATAAATGGAAACAAGCAATTTCATTGCCGTTTAATAAATAATACTTTTGTTTTGATTTATTCACGTCATTGTAATTTAATACATGTAAAGAGACGTACAGTTTCAATTGAAATTGAAAAATTTGACTTACGAAGGTTAATCCTTAAATGCAATTAATTGCAATTTTAGATTATTACAATTCGTATCTTAATCAGAGTTTTGAATTGATTTATACTGTTATATAAATGATAATTGTGATATTTCGCATGAGTGATCACAATATATATAGCACTCCAATCTTTTATATTTTGATGATCTTAAAAATACAATTTTCTCATGATATTCAAAAAGATATTCGATAAAGTAAACGAATTCATGAATCTCCGATGGTAGAAGAATTTCACATGTTTACTTAGTTTATGCAGTACCTGTTATGTCTTATTCTTTGCAAGCCTGTCATCTTCAGTGACATTTAATACAGTGAAGAACATAACCCAATCAATAACGACAAAAAATTAAAGAAAAATCGTATAACAATAAAATATAATAAATTAAATTAAAGAAAAATCATATAACAATCCACTTAGTTTCATTTTAAAGCGTAAAACCTCTATTTTGACGGCCCTATTCATTTTTTTCAAAGATGTTTTCAAATCAAGTTTGAAAATTTATCAAATATACTTGAATTTCGTTAATTCTAAACTGCACAGGAATTACTAATCGATAGAACTAATATTCTATCTGCGAAAATAAATGGAAAATATAAAATACAATTTTTCCGTTTAAAACCTTATGTTGAAGAAAACAGAGTTTGAATATGTTTAGTTTGAAATTAGTTTAGTAAACGTGATAAAATTTTAAATTGCGTTTTTCCAATTAAAAGTTTTAAGAGTCTTGTAAGAAATTGTATTCTATACTTTTGATTTATTTTTATAGGTAGAAGAATAATTTCATTATTTATTCAGTTCATTATTTGTTCCTGACCAATTCAGATTTAATTAAATTCAAATACAATTGATGAATTTAAAAATTTAATTTCCTTACTCTTTATTTTCAATTAATTTTTTCATGTAGTGTCATCCCTTTATTGGTTGTATCTTCAATACTGAAACACCCTGTATATTTCGTATGAATATTTAAATTTGAAAATTCAAGTATGTATATGTCAAGGTTGCGACATTGCAATTCACTTGTCAGTGAAAGAGAAAGAAAAAAGCTAAAAACTAAAATCAAAAAAGATATGTTCCATCGAAGAACAAATTTCAAAAAACTCATCGTGATTATAATTATAAATTTGTTTGTAATAGAGTAAATACTCGATATGCATCAACGAATAAAAATATATTTCTTTCTTTATCTTTCAATTATCTGTAATAATCAATTATCCGTCTTACAGTAACACACGTATGTTACCAATATTACAAGTTCTTAATCAATTTAAACGTATAATCGCAAAATGCAAGAATTCGCTTGTATGTAATTACCCAATGCATTAATAATGAATGAAAGAACTGATCATTCCTATCTTATCAGCTTGAGAAAGCCTGCTTTGAAAGCGTAACCGTGAACGAGACAATTTGCACAAGCGTGGAACTGCTCCGCAAGATATTTATGTCGTTCAATTCCCGTAGACACTCGGCAGCCGATCGATCATCGCTTAATGAGAACCGAAGTAACGTGCTGTGAGCGATGAGTTAATTAGCATTCCAGAAGAAACTTTCGCGTCTTTTTCCAGGCGGATTTAATACTGGCTATTGATCGAGGATCGCGTCAAATTAAACTGTTTAATAAACCAAGATGTCTTCATACTCTGAGATACCGATTGAAGAAATAACTTGGGCCATTTAATGTTTACACGCATCTAACAGGAACGTGAAAACTTTTCTAAAAAACAGGATTAATCGTCTGTATGGTTTCAAAGCACAATTTCCTCAAAGGTTATGTACTAATGACCGATGTCGTGAACATATAGGAGTTCAATTATTTGAAACAATCATTATTGAACAATCCAACGAAATCGATTTTCTTTTCTGTGCCAGACATGTATACATATATATATATTATAGAAAAAAACTAAAGAATGTAACATGAAATATTATAAATAATAAATTTTAAATGTATATTACAATAAATAAAAAAGAAAAGGTAACAAATATCGATAACACGCATTAATCTGAAAAATAATACACGATTGCACAGTCCATAAATAACTTTATTTACACACTATAATTCACACACGTGTACCTTGAATTAATGTATATTGAAAAACGAATGGGGAATATAATATTATTATACTGTCTGTCTGCTTCGGTATTTTATGTCGCTCATTGGTTGGCTTCATACATAAAAATTAAGTAAGATAGAAATATTTTGGATTTTGTAACATTCTAGCCTCTAAATATTATTTTCAAATATTTATAAAATACGTAATTGTATTTTACATAAAAAATTAACATTATAACAAAAGATATAAAACAGTTCGAAATTAAATAAAAGCTTAATCAATAAATTAATAGACTTATAATCACTGTTAAAATTTAAATGCAACTTGCCAATTTTTTTTAGTGCGAAATAAATTAAAATCCTCCATTTAATTAAATTATCTCTTATTCACACATGTATTCATTTCTATGATTGTTAAGATACGAAATGGAATAAGTTGTTTTTATAATTTTGTATATAATGTTCAATAGTTCTAGTTCATTTTGACAATAAAAAAAAATCCAAGTTGGATCCAGATTTGAGCATTATTCAAATAAAATATTTGAATAATCATTATTTAAATAATATATCATCTTGACATTATTTTGAAGTTTCATCTATCTGTAGTAGATATCATCTTATTTAACGTTATTTTGAAATAATCATAGTTTACTTTAATCATAGTTGACTAAACTTTTTTCATTGGATAACTGTATTAAAGATGTTTTAGGGATATTGAACTTTCTCAGTATTACTTCTATGGTTTTTGGTCTATGGCCGATTAATAAGGTAAAAAGCAATAAAGAAGAAGAAAGTTCCCATTCTAACACAGAACTAAATAACTGAAATTAGGGGAAAGAAGGACAAAAAAAAATTGGTCTATAATTTTCATGTTTATTAATCTGGTATCTAAAAATATTATTATATATAACGTTAGCACCATGTTCATTAGAACATGTTAAAACAAACTTACAGAACTTGCAATATAATTTTAAATAATAAATTGAATAATAATAAAATTAAGTAATAAATAATTTTAAATAACAAATGTAATAAATAATAAAAATAATTTTAGAAACAATAAAAATATCTTGTCTACGGTAAGAAATATATATAGGACAAGATTAGACAATAATTTAATATTTGAATGTTACATGGGAATTATTTGAAATTAATTGGATAATAATATTTTTATTTATGAATAACACTCATAAATAGATAAATCATTTAATTGATAATATTGAAGAAAAAATGTGATTGAGAATTGTTACTTCTTTGTCAATGATTGAAACAAATAAGAAAATAAGATAATAATCGTGAGAATCAGAAATATGGCGAATAAATACTTTAAAACTCAAATTGATTGTAACTATAAATAATATATTAGTACGATGTAGAATTCAAGTATCTTTTTTCATTTTTAGTAACATGGAAATTTTGCAAATAAATAATTGTCCTGTTTTATCTTCCACTGTTTTATCTTCCCCCTATATGTATACCTGTGTAAATGCGTATTGTATAATACTTGAATAACTTTATAATAATAGCTTTAGCGAAAAACATTCAAATTAATATTATATACTTCAAAGAAGCACATATGTATTATTCGTTCTTTTTCTATCGTTTGATTTTTCAAAGCTTCAAGACCTTCAAGACCATCCTCAATAGATTTTTATTAAATTAAAATTTTTTCAAATTATTTTCGTAACAAAAGTCGTAGATAATGTTTCGTAGTAAACTGGATTATTAAAATTAATAATAACGTATATTGAACTAATTTTAAGAATTTATTTACAAAATTACTGAAATAGTTTCAATTATGTACGTTTTCATTTTGTATAATATAACCAACCAACCAATATAACTAAATTTCATACAACAAAAGCATTTAAAAATAATAATTAATAAAATTTAATAATTTATGAAAAAATTGACTTTTAATAATTAATGAAATTTATTTACACATGGGAATTTTCTGTTATATGAAAATAACCGATAAAACATGTTAATTTTTCATAAAATAATTTATGAAATATCAAATTTAGCTATGACTTATGTAAATTATATCTATATTTAGAATATATGTAAAGTAGATTAAAAATTAAAATAGTCTAAAAGAAAATATCTAAATATATAATCTAAATTTCTAAAGTAAAAAGAAATTAAAATCAAGTAGTATTTCTACGAGAACATGGAACTCTTATACAAAGAGAAGATAAGAGATTATAAGTTTACAAGAGAAGATAAACTAATTTCGTTCGATATGATGAAAGATCAAAATTTTTGTCCCTGATCACGAAGTCAATAAGAAAGCAAGTCCGAAGAATCGCGCAAAATGGGCAAGACTAATGGTTCAAAAGTAACTTTCCCGAAGGAAATGAATAACGAGCATTTCCAACCAGCAGTTACCTCGACGAACTTACAGAGCGGCACAGAATTTCCAATCATTCTTGATTCTTACTATGCTGCCTTCCTACGTAATTCTCCTACATTTTGCTGGAATGTTAACTTTTCATCTATGTAGAGTGAAAAAATTGTGCACTTCTATGAATTTATAAATCTGCTATATTTTTCTACTTTTTTATCTTTTACCATTTTCTTTCCTTTTCTTTTTTTTTAATTGGAAAAGTGACAATTAAATAGCGTGATAATCAAACATTGAATGTTGATGTGAGTCTCCGATTTCGCAAGTTAAACTTTTGCTATTTTGAAAGAGGATATATTGTTAGACAAAAAAGAATTAAAAATGAAATAATTTGATTTTCAAACAAAGGAAAAAACCGAAACCTTTTTAATAATTTGAAATTATGTACTAAGCAAAAAATAAATGTTTGATAATAAATAATAAATATAATAATAATAAATAATAATGTTTGTGATAATAAATGTTTTTCTACAAATGATTACTAATTTTAAAAATTTATAAAACGCAACCTTACTTTTAATGAAAAAATATACATATGTATTAGGTAATATGTATAACTTTAGTATCTTTTTATATATATTAGGAGGTTTTATATCTAGTATCTTATAATATATATATATATTTCTTTTTATTAAAAATATGACTAAATTGCACAAATATAAAATCATTATTTAAAAGAATGGACTCGAAAAAAAAATTCAGAACTACCAAAGCAGAAGGTTTAAAATGAGACCAAATGAATTAAATCATTGACAATTTTTCATCGTTATTGGATCAGTTATACTTTCATTATATAGAGAATCAAAGAATTCTTAAAAATAAAGAATTCCTAGATTTCTGGATCTGTCTGGAACCGGTGGGGATTGTTAGAAAACCGATTAACTATTCCATTTAAAAAATTGTAGGTGATCTTCATATCTTGATAAAAAAACAAAATAACATAAAACTGATTACAGTACTATATGTCCCCCTGGAAGCCATGCAATTTCTATCTGAATATTTTTTCGTAATATTTTATGAATTATTTGATGTCGTCACGTTGTCGAGACTCACCTTGTATGCATAGCGCTGGATGTCAGTTCGAGTTGTTACTATTATATAAACTTTTTAAATTGTATAAAATGAACTATAATTATAACTATAACTATAATAATAATTATTTATTATATTTATTTAGTATAAATGTTTATTATTACAATTACAATAATAAATTATCTTATATTAACTTTCATATATAATATATAAATTATTTGTTATAAAAAAAAGTTTCGAGTAAAACTTACTTTGTTTCGAGATGGATATCTTATAATGGCCACAGATCTTGTCTAAGTGAACGTGTTTCCGAGACTTCAGGATGATCTTCATTTTCTTAAATGGTACTATGTATTTTTATTCATTGTCAGATTTTATTCACATGACAATCTGTATATATATACTATCTTTCACTTTAGAAAATTTCAAAAATGCATAATTAATTGCTATTAATTAAATTAACTAATTGCAATTTAATTGAATTAACTAATTGCAACTAATTGGAATTTAATTAAATTTAGAATTCTTGGAATATTAATATATTTCATAAAATTTACTAGTTATGAATATTGTACAACTATTGCTTTACTATATGAAATTACTAAAGTAAATTAATAGATGTTCTTTAAGCAATTTTTTTTATAATGTGAAAGTATCGTCTCAACGATACTTCAATTATTGAACGGCAAATAAGATGGAAAACCATTCGAGGATTTTACTTTTCGCCCGGATTATTACTCCGAATAACTTCTAATTTTATTGTTTCAGATGTATAGAGACAAATTTTCAAGAGTTTTCTAATTTTATTTCTGCCATAATAAACGCTTTTTCTGAATTTTATGAGTGATTTTGTTGCAATTATTGTTATTTTCACATCTCTCAATCCATGTCCATTCATGGATATTATGTCCATAACGGATTAATGGGAACTACATAAACGTCAAATTTTTTTATGTCAAAATATCAAATATTATCAAAGTAAAAGTTTAAAGATAAATACATAAATATTCAAATTAATAAATATTTTCATTATATCTGTTAATAAACAGCAGAAATATTTTGTAAAAATATTTATTTTTGAATTCAAATCACCTACGTTTTTATCAAAATTAATTGCAGTAAAGATTAAATGTGTCCTCAAGAAAGTTCAGTGATCCCAAGATATTAAAAAATCTTTAAAAATACTTAAACGTTAGACAATTTTACATGTACCATGATAAACCCATAAATAATAAATTTAAATATGTCATGTAAAAAAAAAAGTGTCAGTAGACACTATCTTTCATTCAAAAAATGTTATAAAAATGTAAATAAAAAATTTTGAACGCCGACCACTTAATCACTCATTTATTCAAAGCACTCCTATAAAAGCATCATAATTCCTTTTATGATGAGTAATTTGCAGCCTATAAAGATCATAGATAGCACGGATTTTTGAAAAGAAAAAAGCGAGAACTCGAAGAAACTAAAAGAAATAAAGGTCATTGTACACGACTGGTCTTTTAAGGGCATTGACCAGTCTCGAAGTATCGTGCTTGCAATTGTTCGATTGTCCTGACGCGTGCTTATGCGTACACTGGCCTTAATTCGATGGTCGTTTATGGTGACTCACTTTCTCGTAGGCCATTCGTGTCCACGAGACAGGCGAATATTATTACGCTAATAGCTAGCCATAATCTTTGCGCGCCCTTGCGCGTTAATTCTTTTCCGGAAAGATTTACAGCGAATAAACGATATCCGAAAAGATTGGGAAAGGAGAAATCGATCGAAACTGAGATGAGTATCTCTTTCTGATTAAATAATTGTTTGTCGATTCTTTAACTTAACTCGATTGAATTCAATTGTGTTCTGCTACGTGTTACGCAATTGCCAATTAATTTCTACTCAGACTTTGATCTAAATTTCACGTATGAATATATGTACAAAATGAACAAAGAGGGTCCACTTTCGTTTCAAAATAAAAATACTCGAACATGTTAAAATAAAACTTGAAACAAACATATTAGGAGTATAGTAATATCGTAATATTACACTATATCATAAGTAATATTCTTTTTTCAAATTTAATAAACATTGCTATCTAGTGACAATAATTTAAAAAGAAATAATTTAAATAAAATAAAATTTTGTACAATATCAAAAAACGATATTACTTATGGACACGCTTAATAATAAGTTTAGGCTTCTAATAATAATTACATTCTAAACAACGTTTATTTGAAATTATAGTTTGAAGAGAATTTTAGGAAACAATGTATACTATTTTGTCACTTTTTGTTTTCTTAATCGATTTGGTAAATGAGAAGCTCAATTATCAGAAATGTAAAGATATATATAGTAAGGTTCTGTAGATTATAAAAATATGATAATCGAAAAATGGCATATACTCGTAATCCGAAGAGCTCCTCATAAAAATAGTATAAATAATTTATACCATTATAATAAAATAGTATATGGTATAAATATAGAAAATTAAGTAAAATTTTATACATAAGAAACTTAATAAAGATTAAAGTGTATAAGACAGACATCGTCAATATTCTTCCTGAAATGCCATATTCTCTTACTGACGTTATTTGCACCTAATACTCTTTTTATAGCATTTCCCATAAACAGCTTTCTGAAGTACGTGCTCCGTATCGTGAAGGTACTTTCTCTTATATATTTTCTTTATACTTTTGAGTGAAAACAATTTACAAATGAATAAAATATTTGGAATGCATTGTGCTAATAAAATTTGGAGTACAGTTTTACATACAAATGAATTAAACAAATAAATTAACGTAATACACATAAACAAATGAATGTCGATTATATTAAAAATTCATTTTTTGTAGATGAATTTTTAATACTCGTGTTATTTGCTATTTTTATACATTTTCCTTAAAAAAATAAATCACACAGATGTAGTTACGCATATGTTAAAAAACTAGATAATACATATTCATAGCGTTTTACAATTGAAAATAAAATTTCAGTTTGTACAAGAGATCAATGTTAGTATGAATATGTATAGAGAGTTTCAAAGGATTAAAGATTATATTTCACAGTATTAATAAATTCGTAACAAAAAATAATTGTAACGATAAAAAATTAACCTTCTTTTAAAAAAAATTTTCTAATCGATTATTTGTTTTGAACAAATAACCCGAAGTGTTTCACTATTCTAATTGAATACAATGTTTGTTCGTTTTCAGTTCTTTTAGATATCATGTGTCATGTTTCATTTTATTTAATTTTTCATACCAAATCAGTCACTAATGATTTCAATAGCTTGGACTAACTTTAATACTTCAGCAAGATTCCAATTGGTTTAGTATCACGACTTCTTTATTACAAAACTTCTTTTTGTCTCGGAATAAATTATTTTTTACATTAATGTATAAAATGATATAAAAAAAAATCGTTTCTTTGGTAGCAAGTATTTAAAAAAGAAAATATATACGTGCATTTATGTAGACATTCAATATGTATTAAATCTGCAAAATCACTTATTTAGCCATATATTAAAAATTATAGAATCTTCTCTCCATATTTTAATAATTCACAAATTCACAACATATATGTATTTCAGTCAATCGGAACTGATCGCGTATCATTACTCAAAATTGTCTGTAAATATGATTGACAATCGTGATTGACTCTCCATGCATACGAATGACAGCTCTTGACAAAGATCGATGAATTTCAAACCTGTTCGATACTTTGTATTCGGTATTGATTAATAATCACTGTTCACTACGTCTTATTTTTAAAAACGTATCCAACTTTTGCAATCCAAATATGCTTTAATTTGTTATTGAAACCATAATCATAATACTTAATCATTCGCTGGTGGAAAATAAATATTTTAAGAAATTGTTTGGTAGCTCTTCAAATTATTATCCCATCTTATATGTCACATATATCAAATGAACTTTTTTAAAATTTAAATTATTTAATTATTATTTCATCTTATTACAGCTATATCATATGTATCAAATAAAAGCCTATCAAATAAATTCTTATTACAGTTCTACACCAAAATATATTAAAATGTATATTATATATCAATTTCGAAGAAAAATATAAAGAGACAAAGATATTTACATAATACAATAATTTAAATTAGTATGACTTTCGTGACAATGAAGTTGTTTGTAGACATAATGACTATAGAATAATCTTTTATTTAAAATCCTGATGCGAAATCAATACCATTTAAGCACAAACAATTGCACATTAAAAACAGAATAATTGCATATATTTTTAAATAACCTAAAAAGTATATCATTTTCATTTGGTCATTTATTTTATCTATAATAATTAATAAAATCCCGATTAATTTCCTTATATACTATGATATTTGTTAATATAAATAATTATTACTAGGTTTCATAATCACAAATTATAAAAAAGACTGTTATTTGATGTATATAAAAGGACTTGCCATTTGGTGCATTACTTACTGTAATAAATAAATATTTTAAAAAAGATTAAAAGCAATTGATCATTACATCGTTCGATACTTCCGACATTTAAACGCGTCCCAATGGCTTTCTCGCGTAAACAATGGTTTTATGTGCTACATAGCGCGGTTCGATTAAAATATGGTGACACCAATATAAATCAGAATTTAAATACCTAGTATTCGTTCATTACACTTTCACCATCACCATTTTCCAAACGACATCTTTCAGATTCATTACCCTCGAATTTTCAATTTATATGTACACGGTTTATTCGTTAGATAACGGGAAATTTAACCTCTTCTGTGCGGAATAATACGAAACGCAAATGTCGTTTCCGATAAATGTCAAACATAAATGCAGCCTTGAGCAATATGTTCTATCGCTCGTTGTACCATTCCATTCTCTGCGTCGCGCGTCTGTAGCCCAAAGAAGCCGGTCGACAAAAAAGTCATCAGCCGCTTGTTCACATTGTAACGGCCGATCGGAGAACAAGTTTTGTCAAAGAGATATCTTCTATTAGATATCTATAATTATACCTCAAATGACGTATGTAGGCTTAAAAATTATAATGGCATTCCTTGCAAGTTCTTCTATTTATTTTTTTTCAACGTACGAAATGTTCAACATTTAGTGTAACGTAATATTGCCTCACTCGTTTGGTTTGACAATGGAATGATTTGTTAAATTTCATAGCTGATATATAAATTATCTTGTAAAAATTCGTACAACAGATATACAATGATATCTTTATAAATGATATCATGAAAATTACATGTTTCATAATTAATCAATATTTTTGATTAACATCATCTCAATTTTCAATAGAAATTGTTTATGTGCTTGGAAAATTTACGCGTATAATATGTATTTGATATTGTAATGTTGTTAATATTCGATTTTAAAATATTATTTTAAAATGTTTAAAATATTTAACTTACAATTTAACTCAAATATTTAACTTATAAGTTAACTTAAGTATTTAACTTACAATTTAACTTAAATATTTAACTTATAATTTAACCTATAATTTAATTTAAATATTGAACTTATAATTTAACTTATAATTTAACCTATAATTTAACTTAAATATTTAACTTAAATATTTATCTTATAATTTAACTTAAATATTTAACTTATAAGTTAAAAATATTTAATTTTATAAAAAAATTAAATATCAATAATAGATATTTAAAATACTTAATTATTGATAAAATAAAAATTAAAAGAATATAATGGAACACTAAGCTCGGTACTAAATCTTTACATCTATTTAAATTAGATAATATCTAACAAAGGATATTCTTGCCAAATCAACATCCACTCGCTTTTAATAAGTAAGGCAAGGAAAAATAAAATGTTTTTCGATTGATTGATGAAATTTAGTGATCGTGTATTTTTCGTGCCTTATCTCTCTTAATTGTCGCATATTAAACAGCGTTAAAATTAACAGGTCTCTGACGGATTATACGACGGGTTTCTAACTTTAATCTAAATAACGTGACCTGTTACGGATTATTAACGTACCTCTATGTATTAGGTTAATACGTATGAAATGTTGTTTTCTCAAATATAGCTTGTTGCAAACATATGTACATATATGTAGAAGGTGCGGCAAGAAGTACGTAATACAGTAACTAGAAAGTGATTTCTTATATAAAAATAATTTAAAAATATAAAATGAAGTCTTTCCATTTCGGGTTCTTGTTTTCTTCGAAAGATTTCTACATTTATTGTATAAATACGTTATTGTATATTGTATAAACATTTACATACAATGTAGTACTTGTCCTAAATGTCTTAGGACAAATACTATATTTATTTCAAAAAATAAAGAATCTGTCAAGTGGATGCAGAAAGTATTCGTACACTTGATGAAAAATTATCAATAATTACATCTCTTTGTGAGAAAGTCGTACAATAAATTTTAAGAAATCTTTGAGAAGACTTCAATCTTTAAGAACATAGTGGATTTAGTTATGAAAAAAATTTTTCACTGTGCAAAATTTTCGAGAGACTTCTTGAAAGGTGATAAAATCATCTTAAAAGAAGTAAATTCGATAGAGACTTCACACTTGAAAATGAATCGAGATGTGTAAATGTACGAATACTTTCTATATCCACAGATTTCTTTGAGCTTAAATTTCTCCAAGGAATTTAAAAAAAAATATGCTATTTTAGCGTTTTATAAAGTATTATATATTGTAAGGATATAATATAAATAATATTTATTTAATGAAAATTATGATAACAAACCAACAAATAGTTAAATAGGATAAATTACTTTACAACTCAAATAAATTCTTTAACGAAACAATTGACACTTTTAAACAATTCTCCTTCAAGGCTTTCTCACGACTCTCACGACTTTCACAACTCTCACGACTCGGGTCTTTTTTCAGAAATGAAAAGTGCTCTATGCCTACGTTGGACTTCTCACATCACATTCATATTTTATGTGATCAACAAACAGGCCATCTGTTATATCCAAACATGACTAAAATTAGATTAATTATAATAACCGACAACTGATAATAACCGATATTACAATATTATCCATTTCTCTACTTTTCTCTTGTGTAATTTTTTTGCGAGAATGCCACCTGGTCTGATCACAAGTTCGCTATAGAGAGTTTATGATCTTCGAGTGACCTAAGCCTCTAATAGTTTAGAGTTGACCCTTGATCATCTAGCCGATCTTTGTTCTATTCCTAACAAGGTCCTCGATCGTGTCATAAATCAAGGCATTCACTTTTCCAAATATAGACAAAATATTTAGACAAAGTTGCATTAAAACGACGATTAACATCTGCGCTATATGCCTCACTTTGGGGCCAAGCGATTTCCTGAAGCCAATGGAAAGGGAAAGCCAAGGGACCTTTCTCTGCTTTCCATCGGCTTGCAAATCAGAATTCGTTTGACCACCAGACAGTCTAGTTCATCTCTCGCGATCCAGTTTTACCACAGAAGGGAAGAAACTCTTAATATTCAGGCGAGAAACACACACTAATAGACTTCGTTCCACTAAACCGTTCTGAACCTAAATTTGGCGAACGAACCAAATTTGGTCAAAACCAAAAAGTTTTGAGCGGCACTGTATATGTATAGATAAGTTAAGACTTGATAAGGGAAAAAATTATTTTTCGGTCTCACCGAACATAGCAGGGACCACTGTGATGCGAGAAATAAATTCGTCGAGCCAGAAATCAATACTTTCAAATTTATCATTTTCTCTACGACAGGGATTTCCCTTGACTGTACTTTCGTGCCTTCCGTTACTTTCTATTTCATTGTTGCAGTCATGCCTGACTCTCAATTCCAAGGTTCGGCAAGTTTCTTTATCGCAACTGTTTTCGACATAAATGAATATAAAACATATTGCGAGGGGCGTATCCTAGGACCATTAGGAATTGTAAAATATTATTTTATGGGATCGACTTCGCTCAACGACACATCTTCAATCAATTAGCTTACCTGCCTGTGATTGGGGAAAACACAGTAGAATCTACATCTGTATAAGACTAATCCACGAAGAAAGAAGTCAGTAGTTTTCAGGAGTTCAAGCGAGTGTCTACATTCAACATTCTCAGCGCATTCAGTCTTCTCATTCTTACGTGCATCAATTTACTCTCTTACTTATTCAATCTTATTTACTTGCTCTTACATTCTTTATAATTCATGTTCGTCAGATTATTTAAATCATCCAATCAAGTCTCACTTCTGACGAGTGAATTAAAATCCAACCAATCTAACACTAATCAAACCTTTACTTGAACCAGCTGATTTTCATTCACGTTGAAGGCAGCAAGCCACCGATTTAATCAACGTCTTTAATACGTGGATTCAGATCGGCATGCTACAGCCTAATTTCCAAAAAAAAAAAAAAGATTTTGCATTTATTCCGTTAAAATACAGTTTTGACAAAATACAGTTCGTTCAACAATTCAATAATGATTTCTTTGTATAGGTTCATATGATTTTTGTGAGTTATTGAATTTGAAGTTATTACTTTATTAATAAAAGCATTCTTTATTCGAATATCTTAATCCCCGAATTATGTTACCCTGAGTTATATTACCAATACCAAAACAAAGTATTTGCTGATAATTGTACTGCGAATCTTTATGTTGATTCATATTTTTGTAAGTAGAATTTAAAAAATGGAGCACAGATAAAGAAACTATTTTACGTAAATATTATAATTAAATTACAGGTTTTTATGCATATTTTTGCAATTAAAGAAAAGTACCTAAAAAATGTATTACATGTTATAATAAATAAATATGTAAATACTGTACATTATTTTGTACATAGTATTTGTATATAGTATTATTATATGCATTGTGTTTTATAATTTCGAATTTTCCATGATGCATAAAAATTCACAGTCTGATTATAACAAATATTCTCGATGTTGTGTCCATCCTCTACATTTTTGTATTTTTAAATTTCTTATAAATATCCGCGGTCTACGAATAACAAATAATTTTCTCGTTACTAGCAGACAACCTATTCTGATGGTCATTCGGATATTAACCTCTTGCATGAGAAATGATGTACCACGTCCGAGAATTTTTCGTCTCAAAATTGCAAGTTTCTCAGTTTTTAAATATATTTAAGTATAACCCAGAGAAAACGACTAATAAATTTATTACTTCTCAATAATTTCTATCCAGTGATGTCATACGGATGAGTTCAAAAAGAAAGCGACGAATTATTGTATACGGTTTGGTCGTTCGTTACGGTCCGCAATCAGTTGCCAACGCAAGTGGTTAAGATATTTAAATAATAAAGATTCGACTTCACTTATTTCATACTGTTGATTCATTTTTACGTAAGAAATTACTTTCTGACTACTTTTACAATAAATTCGGTCATGCTATAGAATTCGTCTTCATTTATTCTATAAAATAGATGGAAAACATAATATGTATTGTATGCGTGTGTGTATTAGTTACAGATACAGGATTGAATTTATTATGAATTTTATTTTGTATTCGAAATGCATTATGAATTTTTTATATTAATTTCAAATGTAGGTATTATATCTTGCTTTTCTTTCAAAGTTTTTCACAAGAAAAAATCTATGAACGATGATTTTGAAAAAAGTCTTGAAAAAAATCAGTCTTAATTAACTTGTTCATTGTTGAGATTGTAGAAAATGAAAATTCACAAGTCCCACAATAGTCATCGTTATTTTTTAAAGTGATATTTGTTTTACATATTCATCTGTATTATTATCTCGAATATTTTCACAGTATCACGTAAGATTCATCTTCCGTAATAAATGATCCCGTTTATTTCTTTGAAAGCTATATACCAATGGATTTCCAATACTTCCAATCGACTATTTGTTCAACTTATGTGAAATTCATTTACATATTTTCCTATTTAAACCAAGTAAAGAATAATATTAACAGCTTATTACGTCTTTGCGATAATGGCATCCTTTGACGCGCTATTCCTTTCTATTATTTTTAATAACACGTTTTCAAATATTACATATCGACATTTACGGTTTTCCTCATTTACTAATAAAAAAGTATTAACTTGAACTTGTTATCTTAACATTTATGTAGATATCTTTCTTTGTTTCCTTTTATTTATTACCCTCCCCTTATTTATATTATTATCTTCTCCGGATTTATACTTTTAATAATTTTGACATCTTTCTTTCCAAGTTTACATAATAGAATTATACAAATATTCTGATTACTCATATTAAGCATTTGAACGTTTAGTCCGTATTTAGGGTATTATACAGATAATCTTATAATCAATAATAAAATAATTAGTTCATTATTGAGTTTCAAAAAGGATAACATATTACAATATTTCAAATATATTATATTTGAAAGATATGTGTTTAAAAATGAATGCATTCTTAATTTGTTACATACACTTCATTTAGTATTAAACTTTTAGAGTTTTGATAATTTTAAGTCTTCATAGAGTTAAATGAATGAGGTTTTGGGGAATGATGAACATTGAATGTTTGAAAAAAGACAGCAAATCTAAATGGTAATTTAGCAGTAAACAAAATTTGACAGATGACGTTGATCTGTGAGATTGAATTGAATTGAATAAAATAATATTTCATCGAGCGATCGAAATTTTGTGATTCAAATCACTGAAATAATCAGAACGGAATTTTTACATCATTACAATAATTGCACTTTTTCTTCTTAAGGCAATATCAATTAAATTCTTGTATTTATTTTCGTTTTATTAATTTATCCATACAAACAGCAATTCATTGGAATACTTGGAAACATTATGCACGACGTGTCTTGTAGCTGATGTGCCTAGTACCTTGAAATGGTAACAGAATTTTTCATGCAAGACATAGGATATCGAAGAGGAACGTTATTATGTTGCTTTAAGTAGTAGCCGGCTTTGTCATATACTGACAGTAATCGTCGGTGCGTGTCATGCGATAATTTCAAGCTGATAACGTTAAATGACAAAGCGCTGAAGAAATCTATATCTACATATGTATCTGGTTCAACAACACTTTTTCTATCAATGTGAAATAGATACTAGGAAAATTCACATATTAACATATCACGAATCTATTTTTGACCGCAATATGTTCAATTTTTCTATTCCACGATATTTTACTATTTTACAATCTTAGCTGTTCTTTTTTGTTAACTGCTCTCTTCTTTTTTTAACTTTGCTATTCTATAATATTTTGCCACGATCTTTGTTATTCTCTTCTCTGTGAATTAGTACAGCGAATTAATATTTCGGACATCAAATACTGAAACTTTTGTAAAAGGACATAATAATAAATTTGGGCCCATCTCATAACTCGAAACCTTTAGTTCCGAAAATAAATTTGGGTTCGTTTTAAAGCTTGGAACTTCTACGTTTTATTCTAACTAAGACGTTTTTGCATTACACAGATAAAAGATAAAATAAAGACATTTTTCTTCTCGAAAATTGTCACAGTAAAAAGATCGAAAATTCTTTTTCATAATTAAATCTACAGTAGATTTACAGATTGAAGCTTTCTCTTTACAATGACTCCTCAAAATTTGATGTATGATTTTTTTTTCGCTAATTTGTTGAACTTTGAATATCACTAAACGATGAGAACAATTTCCTAAATATTTGTCATTGAGTTTTTGGCAGTCACTGCAAAAATTTTTCCATGTTTTACATACTATAACAATTTAAAGCTTTCAGCCTCGAGAAGAAAAATATTTTCATTCACTCATTACGTGATGTGAAAATATTTTAGTATAAAATGAATAAATTTAGTATGAAGTGATGCATTTTGAAAGTAGAGAACTTTAAAATAAATCCCGGTTGATCGTTGTCCGATTTTTTTTTTTTTTTTTGTTTAAATTATATTAAAATTATGACAGTTTAAATATTCGATGTTCTACTATTTAAATTTCCGAACATTAATGGAAGATACTGTATATTCAACTGTTTTCGTCGATTATCGAAGACTTAAATGCGCATTTTCAATCTTGTTGCATATTTACATTTTTTTTTTCGAATATGCATATAAACGAATTACTACACAGACAGGTTGATATGCAGAAATATTTTTAATACTGAATGAATACTCGTAATTCAACCAGAACAAGTCCAATATGGAAGTATGAATTAAGTTACATAAATGTTACACTTTCAAAATCTCTAAACACTTCAAGTCTCGAGAGTTTTGAGTTCCAAGAATTTAAAAATTCGTCTCGAACCCGTATCTGTAATATATTATAAAAAATATATATTTGTAATACACAATAATGAAATCAAAATATATCAAAGTATATTCGTAATTGAACAGTCAACATATTTTTATAATTAAACAGTCGCAATAAAAGTTACAGAACTCAAAGGTTAAGAAACATATCAGTTGATCTCCATTTCAATTACTTTGAATATTACAGATAAGCGTATACAATGAATTTAAAAAAAAAAAAAGAAAGTACATGAATAGTCGTATAAGGAAACGGAGAGATATTCAGTAAAAATATGGCACCGAGGTAGAGACATTTCGGACCACGAGCATTGTTTTCACATTCCGGGAAAAATCGTGGCCAGACGATCTAAAGGAAGGGAAGACGCGAACATTCCAGCGATATAACGACCCGTACACGAAGATGTAAGTTTGCGAAGTGAATCGAGTGCATAATGCGTCGGTGCCGTGGGTCTACATAGGTCTGCACAGCAGCTAAGAGTCTCTCCTCACGCGAGCATGTTTACATAAGATGGGCCAGGCCCGTCGTTATTGCATACTCCCGCCACAGGTGGGTATCCTTACGCACACACGTGCTAGCGTGTACACATACCAACCATATAACTATGCCACGTTAAGAATGAGAGCTAACAATAAGTAGCGATGAATGTGAGTAGCACCCCTATTTCACTTTTCAATGCTAATTCTAGACTTCATGTCCCGAACAATTAATCACGGATTGTAATATGACTGCGTTATAAGTTAAAGAATTTTAATCGAGCATCTGGAAAACATTCAGAATAAATTCATTGAGAAATCTGTAGTAGCTTTAACATTAATAATAAAACTATGATATAAAGATGGATATTTTTAAGTAACTTTTAAGTGAAATATCAGAATATTTGTTGAAACTATTCGATTTAAAATAGTTGACTTGTGAAACATACATGTATTCTTCAAATAATATTCAGAATTACGATAGAATAAAGTTTATCCACAATTTATTTATATGAACATGTTTTCAGTTTCAAATATATGTATTTATATTCAAATATATATATTTCGAACTTATAAAATCGGATACCATTGTTTTTTAAAAATAAGAGCTTCGATATGTAATCGAACTGTGGCATGATATTCGAATAAACCCCACGATCTTATTTTGCAAGTTTCAGGAACAATCGACATTATAGTATTTCGTACAGATAGAGTTAAAAATTTCGGCTTGAAGAGTTTCAATGTTTTATGATTTAAACGATTGTTTTTTAGTGTTTTCACATTCAGGACTCCATTCAGATAAGTAATATTTGTATTATATAATCGTTACAAAGTATTTTGATCCTTTCTTTACCATTCTGTCTTATATAAGAAGTATAAATATTTAATGTTTAATAAATGAATGCATTTAGGATAAAACCGAGTATATATTTGGCTATAAGGCAGAACCAGGCATCCAGTACACAATATCTGTGTATAGCATACATGTCCTTTCGTTTTTGATCATTTAACTTAAATTGTTATTATTTTGTATGCATCCCTGGACAACAGCGTTAAATCCATAAAGTAATTGCGAAAACTATGGCACCGTTAAATACTTATTATGAATAGGAGATTAGAAAGTGATTGATTTCTAATTCTGGGAGAAACCTGACAATTTATGAAGTAGCCATGTTGTGCAAAGCTGCATTTTTTAGAGCAACAACGATAAAAACTGCTGTTCAAGGGTTCAGAGCAACCGGAATATTTTCTTTTAATCCTGAGTTATTTCCTGTCATCTATATGCCCCATCGGAAATTAGGATACACCTAACAAGTTAAAATATTAGAAGAGCATTTATGAAAGTTTTACCATTAACATCAACAGTATTTCTGAAACACTTCCCCATCGGCATGAAAAGATGCAAAAGCTGTGCCATCCACGTTGAAGGATATTGATTATAAATCAACATTTATATTTTCTCCCTAAACAATTAAACCTATCCCCCAAGCAGAGCAAACAATAGAAAGGAGCAATAGGAAAAAAGGAAAAGTAACCATAACATCTGAAGAATATAGAAATCAGTTGGAAGACATTATACAAACTATTAAAAGAAAAAAGAAATTCTGTAAGAAACAAATATCAAAAGTAAATGGATTACCTACAAGTGATACTTACAAGTAACTTTTTATACATTCCAAATCCAAAGAACAATGGCACTGTATGTTATCGATGGGTATATGTGATATGTACAAGTGATGAAGTGGGTGACGAATATTTTATTTCCGACTTTTGTTAATCAAATATGTTATATATAAATTTATTATTATATAAAATAGTTCAAATTTTTTATAAGTAGGGGAAAACTAATAATTAACATAATTTTTTATAAGACAGACCAAATAGAATACCTTTATATTTGTCAAAATTGTTAAAAATAATTATTTTTATTATTTTTGAACTAATAAAAATAAAAATCTCATAATTGTATTTCATTTTATACGTCTTTTAATAGGTATCCAGTTTTACCCATCCCTATGAAGCAAAACCATGTTTTTGCTTAATTCCAAAAAATTTTATTTTCCCATGAGCCAAACAATTTTTTTAAAAAAGTTTGGTTATTTTCTTATTGTACAAGGTCCAATTAAGAGATTTAGCCTCATTCGAATTTTTTTTTTACCATCCGATTTTTTATCACGAAGCTAAATATATTTAAGCATCCGGTTTCACCCTATTTTCTCCTGAGCCATTATTATCCAAATTACGGTTGAGTAAAATTTCAATTATACTTGTAATGAATATATACAATTATTTATTTATAATAAATTCCATATGTTAAATAATGGACAATTGAACATGACACAGAATTTAGAGAAAATGCAAGAATGTGTTTTTTCCAAATATCTGTTCCTATTATTCGAACTAATAAATAACGATATTGCCTTATCTCTCAATCTGTTTCCGAAGTTTCATTGTAATATTAATTCATTAAAAACTTGTGGTTCCTCACATATTATAAACTTTCCTGAATTCTATAAAATTCTGGAGAAAAGGAATAATTAAAAAGAGCAAGTCATTGAAATTTTTGTTCATTAAGTGAAAAAAATTGCAATTCTTAATTAGTCAATAGATAAATAAAATAAATCAATACAAATTTCTATTTAAAATGTCTCCTTATTTTTATCTAATTTAATAAAATTAAGGTTTTATGTAGGGTCCATTAATTAATGCCATGACTCTTTTATGTTATATTTGGAGAAATATCATAGTGATCTTGAAATTTTTGCAAGATCAATTATGTAAAAATATATGAATTTTGTAAGAGATATATTATGCTGCTAGAAGAGATACTATTGCAAATTCACAATTGAATATGATATGTATGTACCAACAAAACGATTATTCTGCATTAATTTCGACGAAATCGACTGATTGGTCATAATGATTCGATATACGAATACGATGTGATATTAAAAGAATTTGTGAGGGAATAATTTTTGATAAAAATGTCATTCATCATTGACTTTGACATTGTTTGAATGATATCAAAAATAATAACCAATATATACTTTCTATATATGTGTGTGTGTGTGTGTGTGTGTGTGCATATGTATATTTATATAGAGATTTCGAGACTGAGTATATGTGACTTTGGTTATTTTTAAGATTGTAAAAACCAGTGAACAATGTGCTGTAATTCTTAAAGATATATGGCTAGAAAGTCTTCACGGACTTCGACATTTGGAAGAGTTTCCTGGGCCAATTGATGCCAATTGATACATCGTGCAAACCAAACGTAAAAGGTGAAAGTTGCAAACAGATTTTCCCAAATTTCTAACACATGGTAGATGTCCTTGTATCAAAGGCTGAATGAGGTAGCTCGCAGGGTTTAGGAAAAGCTCTTTTCACACTGGCACGTTTAGACAGCTCTTTTCAAGGACTGAAATTTCTCTTTTCTTTTCTAAGCATCTCTCTGAAAAGAGATGAATCCAAGATTCATTAGTTCATTTATTCATCAATAATTTACGTGCATGAAATTTTCGTATTGATTAGGCTTGGACTTTGGAATGAATTTCGTATGTATTGTATTTTGAACTTCATTTGACTTGTGTTGGATCTCATTTCTACTTATATTTTTATATTGGATCTTACTTAAACTTAAATTTTGAATTATTTAATTTCATGACAATTTGGAATCTTAACTTTATGCAAATGATAGGAACATTTTTTGTCAGTATATTTTTGATCACTTTTAATGTTTAAGCTCAATTCAAGATTTATTATAAATCTTTGAATTTGTCTATTTGTTGACTACAATGCAGTATTAAATAATGTATTTAAAAAATTAAAAATTACTTCAATGTCTTTGAAATACAAAAGGAATAAAAATGGATTTGTTCAATGGAGCGCAAATGGAATGGATTTCATGTGAAACATTTTTCAATCAAATCTTATTGATTCATCTTGTATACGTATTATTTTTGGAAATTTGCAAATATTTCATACAGTAATATGAATATTATTATAAGGTAAATATAAATATAAATATATTATTGTAAGGTAAATATTTGAAAAAAACAATTTCGATATTAAAAGTTACAGAAGATATATTTGATAAAATCTTAATAAAATATTTTTCTTTAGTACAAACTATTTAGTACATGAGTATTATACATCACATTAGAATTTTGACAATAATTCAAGTAGTAAACAATTTATCTTAATTATATTCATGACAATCACTAACAATATACATTTCATATACTTATTACCGGGTGATACAATCAAGGGATAATTCTACATATGTTTAAAAATAGGTCGAAGAAGAAGAATAACATGTTTTTTATTGACGCTTCGTTTTTGAAAAAATTAAATTTGAAAATTCTATCAATTCTCTTGCACTGCTGTACTTTACTATTAAATAAATTAAATTATAAAATTAATCAAGTTCATTTAATCAATTATTAGCTGAAATTTTTTTTTAAATAAATGAATACTACAATATATATTTATAAATTATTACAATTAATTTATTTAAGTTACTTATTATTATCCTTATAATATATTTATGAATTATTTTTTAGACCTGAACTCTAACTATTCAAAGACGACCGTAATTTTTAAATTTTAATTAATCGTTCATTAAACTGGAAGAAAAAGAGACAGAATCACCATCAGCTTGCGCAAATCTACGTATTGAAATTGCAGTTTTCCTATAAAACTAAACAAAAATATTACGATTTTTGGTAAAGAAGGATTTTTAACAAATATTCTTCGGTGGTAACTCTCGTTGTCAATGTTCAAAGAAACGCTGTACTCATTGTGTATTGATTCCTACGGTGTAGCGAGGAATGCCTAGACATGACGAAATACGAATTTCGAGCAAAGAATTTCAATGAGAATCCGACGTTTCACGACGTTTCGATCAACCCTATGTACACGAAGGGATAACAATTTGCTGACTTACGCGCATCTAATGGAAGAAAAGGAAAGGAGAAAAAGCAAAGGTAGGAACAAAGAAGAAAAATCGGTTTGAATTATGAAACCGAATTTCTTCGACGCAGAATCTGATTACGGGGGTTGGAAACGCAAGACGAACCGAATCCAAAATAGAGGCCCGCACTCTCTCGCCGTGACACGAATATATCAAACGATATACGAGCGTGTCTCGAATTGGATTTGAGGGTTCTTCTTGCTTCCATCATACGATCATACGACGACGACTTAAATCGAAAGAAAAGAAATAATCTTACATTGTTGGAAAAAAACATGTTCGAAACGTATTCCTCTGGTGTTATTTATTCACTTTCAAAGTTTTATCCATTGTAGTAGCGTTTGAGAGCGCTATGGGAGATGATGGATAATTTTGTTGAATAATTGATAATTCATATTTCACGTAATTGATTTTCTTCTTCACTGCAAGTACAGCAATAATTTTCTTTCAAAGATATTATTAAGTTCCAAATGATCGCGGCAATTTATGTTAGATCAAGTTATTTTAAATATTTAATTCCATTTCGTATTTTATGTTTTCTCTAATAGAAATTAATAATGAAATCAAATGAAATTAAAGATTCTGAAATTAAGTGTCTAATGTAGAAGCTTAAATTGCTTTCAGTGTTCAATTACATCAGATAAGAATTCTTTATTGAAATTAAATTACTCGCGTAACGATATTTGATCAAAATCTTATTTTGCTTGTTACTAATTATCAATATACGTATAAATCATAATTCGTGATTAAAACGATTAACGAAATAAGAAGAAAATCAAGTATAACAAAATTGCACTGAATACTTCATTTTAAGGAAGTTGAAAATTATCTAATTCTCACGTTTAGACGAAATTAGATAATTGACGACAAACTATTCTGTGAAAATAAGCCAGCAGTGTAGAAAAAAATTTTTTTTTGTTCAAAATCTCATTTTCGAAAAAACTTCACTTTATTAAGGTTTAAAATTAAAATATTTGACGAATTTTCAAATATAATTTTCTTAAAAACAAAGCCTTAAATATTTGATACTATATTTTTTATTTATTCTCACATGTAGAAAATTCGCTATAATTGATAAATTTCAAGAGCTTCAAAAAATAGTTTTTAATGCAATTTTGTTATTCTTTATTTTCATCTTATTTCAAGTCAAAGTAAAATTTCAAGAATTAAATTCAAAAAATCAAAATAAAATACTATAATGCACAATTAGAATTTCTTCTTTTGGAAAAAAATTGAAAAATTTCGATTACAAAGAATAAAAATAATGGATTTTGTTGCAATAGGAGTTTCATAAAAGAAAAATAGAAATATTATGCAAACAAATGTGAAAAATGAGAGAAATGTTTGATTATGGTTACTATTAATATGTTACTATATAACTTTGGAATATTTCGTGAATATTATCTTATTTAGTGAATTCTTAATATAGATTTAATTGCATCCCGTGGAATTACCGTCCGTCTAAATATAAAGGAAATGCATCAGCCGATAGGAAATTATTTTTCCATCATCTTCACGAAGCACTAGGGGCTATCAATGACATCGTTCAATCACTCTTCGATGACAGATTTGGAAGATAACGAAGCAATTTCGTGTGATGTTATGGTGATTGCTTTATTCAATATTCGATATATCAACGCCGGAATAATATAGACGTTTCTCGGATTGGGTGGAATTTTCGGAAAATTCGGCTGACAAATGAGCCGTAAGTCCTGGGGGGCTCGCTTTATCGATCGGGAAAGAGTGGACAATTTACCATAATAATAACAAATAACTCGAGTTTTTATCAGATACGCCAAGATGGACTACAGGAAATTTTTTCAATTAATTTTTCGACTATAGGAAAGTAGACTACCAAAACACAAAACTATTACATTAATTTTTTGAAATTAATTAATTCTTTATCATAAAATTAAGAAAATATGCCTTATTCTGTAATGGATATAATGATCTTAAAATTAAAATAAAATCTTTGTTTTCGGAATATTAAAAAATATTATTGCATTACTATTATTGCAAACACTATTCTCAACATTTTTAACACAATGTTTAGTTATGTTGATATTATTTTAAAAGCATTTATAACTACGAGTAAAAAATTCACATAAAAATGAATTAAAATTCTACTGTTTTGCACTTTAATTAAAATTACATAACAAATTAAAACTGCTGTTTAATTTAAAAATTTATAATACAGATGTACTTGTACGATATATATACGTCATTAAAGAATATTAATTTTTCCATAAAATATTATAATTTTTTGGAAAAATATAAATATTTATTAACGAAGATATAATTATTTTACGAGATAAAGTATTTATGATTTTTACATTTATGTTAATAATATTTTTCAAAATAAATGATAATCTGTGCTGAATTTTTTGCAAAATTACAATTTCAATGTACATAGGGTATTATTTCACATTAGTTTTGTCAGTCAAATGAAAATTTACCTTTCAGTTATAATAGAAGCACTCGATTCGATCGATGTGGCTCTAAAGCAACTGTCTTTGAGCAGCACTTGGCTAATTAACTAATAGTCAAAAAAAAAAAACTTTACTCTTTGATTAAACAGCAGATAAAATAACTGGATTTTCACATACCATTTCCCCTTTATTTTGGTAAAACGGAAGTCCTCGACGTAAGAGATGACGGGAATTTCCTTGAAAAGGTAACGCAGAGGGATGAGATCAACAGAAGGGGAACTGTTCAGGCTTCGATGGATCGACATTATCGACCAACCCGCACCTAGGTTTACTCGAGGGAAATCAGCCTGATAATCCGATTAATAAATTGGCTGGCATCCACGCGCCACATGTACCGATCGTTGTTCTCGATTTAATTGACTATCTTTCTATACGATCCATTTATTACTCACACCACCGTGTATTTCGTCCGTTCAAGTACTTTAATCTCGTGAACGCGGAAAATTTACGAGCCTCGTTTCCTTTTTTATCATCGCAATATCACATTTACAACGGATTTTATTAAAAAAGTAGAAATGCCTCCTCTTCTCTTCCACAAAACAATCGATCGATCCTAGTCTCTCTTCCTTCTCGTTCCTGGAAGAAATGTATTCTTTATTTTTATTTCTGAAGTTAAAAATTTCCTTTAATATTATAATGTTGATTATATCCATCATGCAATCACAACTATACACTATAACCATATTAATTGTAATGATAATTTTCGAAGAAATTATGCAAGGTGTCTTACGTAACTGTCACCATGATTTTTTGACATTTACGATAATTTGACAAAAAGATTGTTCGAATGAAAGTTAATCGGTATTAAATAGACTACAAACTAGAATATAAAAAAATTTTTTTTCAATAAACACAACAATCACGATCACTTTGATTTCTTTAAATTGCACTATACATTTTTGAGTTCAATAGCGTTGCCCTGATGTCAAAAGGAATTCAACAATCTATTTTACTTGAATCAAATGACTTTGAAATTTGAACTCAATCAAGGTAAAGGCTAGCGTAGGAAATTATTTGATTAGGATCAATTTTTTGGAAATCTTTTGCACTAGTTGAATCAAATTTAATATTACATAATTTTTATGTTCGAAATTTTTTCATGTTCATTTTTTCAGAGATATGAATATTTTCTTTCGTTTTATAAATGAAACTACAACAATGTATTCTAGCAGATGTACTCTAACAACTGTACTTCTATTATAATGAATCGTATCAAATTTGATATGAACGAAAAAATACAAAAAATAAAGATTATGTTACACAGTATTATTATATCATCGAAATTATCATTTTATAATAAAAGTAAGAGCAAGTAAGTAAGAGTAAATGGTTACAGTCAGAGTTATGAAATATATATCAGGGTTATGGATTCAAAAACGTACATTAAAATTCAAAGAAACCAAAGTAACGACTTTTTATTGGAAAAAAATTATTTAGAAATTTCTTATGTTGCAATTTGTAGTCACTTTAATACTGATTAACTTTTATTCATTCATTTTAATATTTTTTCGTTAGATTATTGCAAATGCCTCAAAATCATGATGACAGTTACATGTTCGAAAATAAAAGCATCTCTTTCGATCTACATCTCAGAAAGAATTGTTCTCTTTACAAACGAACGGAAATTCAATATTCGTTTTGATACAATGGAAGAATTTGATGTAATTCATAAATTTATAAAATTTTTCATCCAATATCGACACTTATCGCCTAATGTCAGTTTAATAATCAGAAATTAATTTTAAAACAACTTATATAATTAGTAAGTATATAAATAAAGTAAAAGTTTCACATCAGTTCCAATAATGAATTTTAACCTTTTGGAGCCTCTTGCTACATATGTATAAGTGCCAACATTGATCTCTGAAAGACTTCATTTTCAATTGTACAACGATATGAATGTGTATTAGTCCTTTAACATATGCCTAATATCTTTACATATAAATGATTCATTTTTTAAGATTAATTTGTAGTTCATTATTTTATGAATTCACTGTTTATTGTGAAAATTGCAAAAAGTTGCAAAATGCACAAAAATTGCGAAATACATAAAAATTCGTCGATGAATTAGATAATAGTGTCGATGAATTAGATAATGAATTTGTCTCGTTTCTTAAACGACAACAAATAATATCATGTTGACGAATTCTTTTGCTGAAACGTATTTTCGTTAGCTTTCATGTACCGAAAGCTACGTATAGAGGGAAAAAAAACTAAATCTGGGACCGGATGTTGTTGATACATGGCAGTTTGTCGAAACGGAGGTGCTGTGATCTTACGAGACTGAAGAAGAACGTAGGTAGAGAGTAACCATCAAACGACCCACGTGCTACCTGCTGCGAGCAAAAACAAGTGGGTGATTTCAGTATGCAAATTCGTTGCCAGATTTATCCCATCTTTCTTCTGAAACGAATTGAGTAGGCACATAACGATTTACACTATCTTTAAGCAATACTTTTATAAACATTAATGAGTGCTCTTGGATATTCAATCGTTTACTAGACAAATTAGTTACTAATCGTTCTTTTTCGTATCAAAAATTTTAGCTAACAAGAAAGGAAGGAACCTAATTTTTATTTTCAATTGAACAAATAAAAAGTAAGAGCATATAAACAAAAAAATCTTCAATTGTTGCTGAACAATAACAATTTTACATCGTTAATGTTTTTAATATTTATTTTAATATTAAAAACATATTTTAAAAGTTTTTGTCAGAAACATACCATGAAAATGTGCTTAAATGTATTATAGTATAAATGGAATTTATTATCATTCATGCCCTACAAAAAATATAAATATAAAAGATAATTTCTTATATTTATATTGTCAAGCTTTTTCATTTTAAGGATAGATCTTGCATAATTTTTCTTTTTAAATGCAAAACAGAACAAATCTATTGGAAATGAATCGGGAAGCAATTAACAGAAGCAGTGAGCGGTCTTTATTGTTCCTTCCCCTTCAACATCGACGTTCTTAATAACTCTGGTTAATCTCTTAAAGCCCTTCTGTAAGTTGTTTGTTGATGCACTCAACTCGTTAATGTACCATAACTTTTTTAACATCTAAAAAAAGAAACAACAGCAAGTGAGGGAACGACGAAGAAGGAGAAATCTAGTAAGATCAACTTGACCCTCTCCGGTAATCGGCTTAAAGCATCTTGACAATTTCACGTAAATATCCAGATATAAATACATGCATACTTGCGTAAAACTGGCCTGGTAAGTTGTATTTATGAACGTCTTTTCGAGGCATCAGCGTTTTTCTTTTTTTTTTCCTTTTTTGCTTTTCCAATGCGTTAAACCGTAATCGCGACAAATGCAGCTTTTGCGCTTTCCACCGTTGCTATTATAAAATGAGAGCGCAATAGTATATGTTATTTTATGTTTCCTTGAATTAGCTTAATATTTGTCATTAAAAACTCTTTCTTTCTATGTACATATTCCATATTTATATAATTTACTCTAATTTCAAATATGTTACAATCCTGTGACGTATTTATTATATCAACGTTTAATTTTTAGAAAATGAACATCGTTGATAAAATAATTCGTTCTATTGTTAAGGATAAAACCACACATGAAGGAAACTTTTGACACTAAGAATATGTTAAATCGTTGACAAGTCACGTTTTCAAAATCCGAAAATAACAAAATTCTTCTTACATCGAAACAACCAAAAAATGAGAAAAATGTTAACAAAATTACAAATACAAAGGATAAAAATACAAATATAAGCACAGAAAACACACGATAGGCTGAATTACATTACTACGTAATCAACTTCGAAAAAGCAATATTTCATTTACTTTTACGAGACAACAGACAAAGATAGTAACAAAAATAAAGGAAAATATTTTGTAGATTGGCATTTCAGGGTCAAATGGCGTTTTAAGGTGAAGAAACTCGTTTGTTGAAGGCTCGGAAAGGCCAGTAATTCCGTTTTATTCAACGCGAGTTCTCGTTAAACTCGTGAAAGAAAACTCTTTGAACTGTGATAATGGGGGAAGGGAATTCCTGTGGTTCAGACGTTTGATTTTCCTTTCGATTAAAAGCCATAGAGCGATTAAAGTCTCGAAAGACATACGCGGCTGGCTTGGTAAGTGACTTTAATCAAACGTTGCGCTAAAATAGCATGTCGGTGATAAAATAAATTTTTCTCATTTTCCCATGAAGGAAAGCAAACAACAAGCGTGCATGTACGTGCAAATTACTCGCAGATTGGCTCGAGATTGGCCGTGAAGACTTTCGAATCTCAGGTTACACGAACAGTTTCGATAGAACAGCTAGATCGAGAAACATCATCGAAAAACGTGGCGCAGGTTTTTCGTAGTTCGATGTTTGATGCATGCAACGATACAAACTGTCGGGGCGGATTTCGCTAGGGTCACGGGGAACAGTCGGTCGTATATAGTGTGCTCAGGAAGCGCAACGGAGCACCGTAACTCACGTTTACGCCTGTGAAATGAGCAGGCATACTGGCGTGTCACTTATTGCTAGCTAATATAAACATGACTCCGAGACACCTACGAGGATAAAGAAAGTACATGTACCGCTCGTAAATCATTGGCCATTTTACATTTTACTCGCGTTACGCCTTGTTACAGCCGAATATGCACGGAACACGCGCGCTTAAATGACCGTGTGATAATTGAGAGGATCGTCGCGAAAAAAGTATTCGACATGACTTTGCCCGATTTCCTAGAGATCGACCTCTCTCGGCGTGGTGGCATGTTTCGCGCTTGATATTTCGTAACAAGTCGTATACGGGGAAAACCGAGTTCAAAGTAATAACAACAAGCGAAGAAATTACATTTCATGACTATTAAATGAATCGATGAACTACACATATTTAATAGAGTTACTTTCTGCGTGTAGATTGTTTTACACCTTGTATATTTTAATATATATCCGCAAGATATTGATTAGTTTGAAATACAGAATATATCTCAAAAACATATATGAATAGAAGGCAGATTTCTAGATTAAATAATTAGTTTTAGTATTAGTTAATTAATAGCATTCTAAAGGAGCATTAATAGCATTTAAAGATATTCAAAATATTGGGCATTATTTAAAAATATTTACAAATATATATTTATACATAATATTTAAATTTTAATATTTAGCATATTTAAATGTGTTTTTTAAAAATATTTAAATAATTGTGGTGGTTATTAATTTGTATGAAGTATAAAAATTATCTTTCCCTAAATTATTTCAATATTTTTGTATCAAATGGTACAGTTTTCTATTATTACAATAAATATTTCAATTACATCAAAATATTTTCTCAATTTCCTATACATAAGTTTTTTTATTCAAGGCTAACACCAATTTTGAAAACAAATATCATAGTGCTGTTATAATATTGTTTATGACTCAAAATGCAAATTATTTATCATTTTATTTAGAAATACCAGTTAAAATGATTATTTGAATATTATTTATTTGATCTCGATTGAAAATAAAGTTATTTTTAAAATGAAAAATTATTTCTGAAACAGAAAGATTTAATTATTTTATTTCTATTTTCATCTTCATTTCTATTCCTATTTTATTTTTTATTTCAAATAAAATTTTTCCACATCTTGTTTTAAATATTAATTATACCAGAGTTAAACAATAATTATTTTGTGATTACTAACTGATTACTAAAAGTAAGTTGTGATAATTGTAATGACTGATCAATTCTAAGTTCACTTAATCATAAGATCAATCAATAATCATGATTTGATATTTGATATTTCATAATCTGTAATTTGTAATCGTTTAATTTATCTTTCGCTGTTCAGTATTATTATAACTATGATAATATGAAATTTCTGTCAATCGTAACCAAAGACATAATCATTTCGTGATTAATGATTATTAAATTAATCATGCTTACTGACTACATTTGCTTTGATTACTGAATTAATCAATAATCGTAAACATTGATCGTGGACATGATTTCACGTTAGTATTCATTCAATCAATAATCGTAAACATTCATATTTCATAATCGTTAATCAAGTTACCGAATTATACAATTCTAAAATTTTGTACAAACTATTATACAAAAGTAAAATTAGGTAATACAAATGTCTTTCTTTTATATCAATATTTTCTAAGCATAGTAAGAAGTTTATTTTCTTGATTATATTTATTGGTCGCTAAACATAAGTATAATAAAAGAAATAAATTAAATAGGTGAGGAAAACTATCTCAATTATTTACTTTTTGTTAAATTAATTGCTTAACTACTACGTAAATAATAATTATTGTTGAGTCTTGAACAATCTTCCATTTGGTCATGGTTAAAATTCTGCTCTGCGCTTGTGGTATGAATGTTGGAGAAGTGTGAACCGGTTGCTCGTCCCTTCGGCAGTCTCCTCAAGATTAATCCGTTTCGCGGAAGTGCAAATGGTCACTTCGTATTCCTCCTCGAGATTGTATGCTTATCTGAATTAACCATCGTCGTTCATTGTCGCCTTGAAGGTTCTTTTTTCAAATTATATACTATATTTATTTAGCGACCACATACAATTAAAATTGACAGAGATGAAAATCGAAAATATTTCGAAAATACGTTTTTACATATCTTTCTTTTATTCTCAACTTTCAACGACTGATATTACGATTTTAACCACTCGCGCTGGTAACTGATTGCGGACCATAACGAGTGACCGAACCGTATACAATAATTCTTCGCTTTCTTTTTGAACTCGTTGGTATGATATTACTGGATAGAAATTATTGATAAGTATTATTGATAATTATTAATAAATTTATTATTCGTTTTGCCTATTTTGTTCTACTTAAATATGAACTGAGAAAATATTACAATTTTGAAAGAAAAAATTCTCGATGTGCGTGGCGCGTCATTCCAGCGCAAGAGGTTAAGTAACAAATAGCAAAACTTATCGACGGTAGAATATTTAAACGACAGATTGTTAAAAATATTTTACAAGTGCTTTATGTTATTTAAATATAAAAATTGATAATGAAAGCAACAGGTTTTCTTTTATTAATAATTCAGTAAAAACAAATTACGTTTTTGTTCATTTAACGCATCGATCGTCATTGACGTAGAATTGTTAACATAATAATTGCAACACTGGTCGCATATCACACGAACATCTTTAGCAATAAACAGTTAAGGGACAATTTTTAATACTGCATGTAACGCGTTAAAAAGGGTGGAAAAGAAAGAAAAAAAAAACGGATGAAACAATCGATAGCTATTCACAGACAGGCAACAAGCTGGTGGCTTGCAACGCTGCATGAAAATACAACGACAGCTTTACTGTGAAATAGTAATACCACAGCCAAGTGGAAGTAGAATAAAAAAGAAGTGGGCCGAGAGGGAAGGGAAAATGGAAATGCAGACGAGCAACGACCGACAGAGCTTTCGAGAGTCTCCTCCTAGATTTTCGCGGTGATGCACTCGGCTCGAAGTGCAATCGTAATTAACCGCTTTTCAGTGTCTCTCTCGCATGAAAAATACGAGCTTGCATAAGTAAGTGGGCAAAAGGAACGTGTCAAGCTGGCTTTCCGAGCGAACATTTCTCCCTCGTTTTTGCTTTTAGCCTCTTTCCACTTCCCTTAATTCTGGATGTGCTGATTACGAAGAAAGGAAAAGAGGGAAAACGCTGATCGATGAATCAATGAGTGACATGGGAAATTATGACATTCGCGTGACTCGTTTGGCGTTCGATTATTGAAAGAGAAGATGATTAAAGAATGGAAATGAGGAATAAAATGATAAAATCGATTTTAATTAACAACATATTTAATTATAAAATTGGGCTATTTGATAACATGAAATATCTCATTATTATTGTAATTATACTTTGTAATAATATTAATATTACTTTCATTAGATTTTCAAAAAGATAATGCTTCCAGAATTGTATCTTTGTAATATTTATTATTTATGATTGTTATAAATTATAATATTCTTATTGTACTGTATACAAATAGGACGTACAAAGTAACTAACTCTTTTGCAATACCCTATTAATAAAATCACAGAAAGAAAATTTTTACTATACTCGTATATTTTAAAAGTTGAACATTTAGTAATATAACACTGTTATATATATGTATGTATGAATTTTTGGAGTAAATAAGAACTTGTAACACGAATCATTTTCTTGATATAACAACACAAACTAATAATATAACTATAACTAACTACCCCTTATTTTGCATGTTGCGTGTTACAGCGTGTGACTGCCATCCAATCGGAGCTTCCGGAAAAACTTGTAACCAAAGTACCGGCCAATGTCCGTGTAAAGACGGGGTAACTGGTACCACTTGTAACAGATGTGCCAGAGGTTACCAACAGAGTAGATCGCATATTGCACCTTGCATCAGTAAGTATACGAAATTTTTTAAAGTGTTAAGATTTTTATGTTTCATCAGTCAAGTAGTACGAATAAGAAAATGTTTGTCCAATGTACTATAATTTAACTATATCGAAAGAATAATTAACATTGAATAAATAACATGAAAGACTGGTATTCCATACGATATAAATACGTACATATAAAAAACAAGTAAGAATATATATTAGAAATTAAACATAGGCATTATTTAAATAAAATATTTGAAAAATGATTATTTAAATGACATATCATTTTGTTTGACTTGTCATCTTATTTAATTTATCTACAAGAAAATAATTTCTTTCGACATTGCTTCATTATTTGGCTATAAAGTAATTTTTTATTTCACTTTGTATTTTGTATTTGCTTTTACAAATAATTTCTCAAACTGTTCTCTAATTCTATAACAGATCTAATTTTAATTCTATAATAGATATATATATATATGAACTATAATATATATTATAATAATAATAATATATATATTGTATTATATATATAAATTATGATATATATATTGATATATGATAATACACACACTCACACATACACTGAGGTTGTTCAGCTCTATATTGTGTACATGTGTATGTATATATAAACTTCACCCTTTGCTGGGGTTTTTATTTTATTTAAATAAATTAATTGAAATGAAAAAATTATTTGCAAATGATTCGTTTGATTTGAACTCAAAATTACAGCTTAAAATTATTTTTCCTAAGTTATTTTTCAAATAAAGACACTAAATTAGTAGAAATGATCTGTTATTTCAATTTGTTATTTTTTATTTTTATTTCAAGTAAGAAATTTGCACTTTAGGAAATTAATAAAATTTGCAAAAATAATTCATATAACTCTTAATCTTAATCTTTCGTAATTCTAACCGTTTAAAATGCATTATAGTAATTTTATATTTAATAACATCTTCCAAATTGTATTATATTCAAAATTGCAGTTTATACTTTCTTTTACAGCTGATTATCAACTTCTTTTTACATGGTTGACGACCTAATAAATTGACTACATACATATGTAGCAGATTTAATTATTTCCAGTATATCGCACTGCCGTTCCCTATAGAGTTTATCCTGACTTATTATGCACATAGGGATCCTTGCATTAAACCTGAAGCATTCTTCGATACACTGGGTGATCAAAAAGTATTTATTCATTATCTTCTTATTAATTAAATGCTCGTAAAAATATTGCTTGTAAAATTCATGAAGTTAGAAATGACATAATTGTTATTTTTACTATTTATTAATATGACATAATAGGACATAAACAAAATGTTAAAATAATATACTTTATATACTAAATGTCCATTCTCAAACTAAAGAAATTGATGTAATAAAAAGTCGGTCATTGGTTATGAGATATATTTTACTACCAAATATGAATTATGATGTAATATTTATAAATTGTATATAAAACTATAAAATTACATAACACATAATTCATAAATAAACAAAAAACAACTTAAATAAAATGCGGGATGATTTTGTCAAAATATTCTGCCAAAATAATTTTAATAAAGTATATATAATACGAGAAATAAGTATACAGAATTAAATCGTTGCGTATTCTTTTAATCTTGACACGTACTTCAATGTTGACTAAAATGCAAAAATTTCTCAATGATATTTAACATTGCAAAGTCAACGACTCAAAATGGTAAAACGACTGACCCAATTGAGAAACTTCATTATTGGAGCACACGGTATCTAACGAAACACACGAGAACTCTCTCGACATTCCATTAACAGTTCAGACGATAAAGAATCACTTGAGAAGCAAGAAAAAAAAGTGACACGAAATTTTCGACCGTACCCGTCCTGTTTTTAGAAGCGATCGATCGATCAATAGGAAAGAACACGCGACCATTCGACCGTGTTATCGTACGATCACGCGTCCAATTAGACAAAATTTGCGAATACGAAAGGGGAAACCGTGTAGCTTTTTAAAAGAGATACGAGCCGCATTTAACATAACTATTCGTCCACACAATTTCATATTTATTTTCCTTCTCGCAGAAATACCGAGAGTTGTGCAGACCCAAGGAACAGCTGGCGAAGAGAGCGGAGAACACGAAGACGATGACGACGAACGTGGTTACGATGGACGAGCTGGTAAGTAAATGTCAAATAAACTAATAAGTCGTGTCTTGTAAGATTGCATTAATTCTTGATATTTCGTTATTCTGTATAAAATAACATTATGACTATGAAAAATGCTTTCTATTAAGTACGATGCATGGAATTTTACTGAGAAAATAAACATGTACTTTGTTGTTTTTAGCAGTCTATAATGAAATTATAGTATATAATATATGATAACTTAATTGCGAAACGAGGAATTATACTTATATATTTACAATATATATTTAAAACAACGATCTATCATTCAGTTATATTTCATATATATATAACATTTCTCAATGAATAATATCTGTAAAACTATTGCGATATTATGCGGTATGATGCAGTATGAAATATGAAGTGTATCAATGATACTGCTGTACAAAATATAAAAAATAAATTAAACTAGTTAAATCAATTAAATCAGTAGCTCTGTCCTTAAGATTCAATAAAATTTTCGAAAAATTCATAATAAATTCTATATACTATAGATGTTTCAATAAAATTGAAAGATTATGAAGATTTTTAACAAACCGATGATATTGACAAAAAGTCGTAAATCAGCTATTGAGAGCTTGTCGTAAAAGAAGGATCTCGATCTTTAAATTCATAATGATTTGAGTCGTAAAAATGATTTTTTAAACTTTCTTGAATCGTTGATTTTATAAAATTTTAAGTTAAAAAATTTAATTTCCACTTTTCCATTCAATTTCCTGATATTATAAATTTTGTATACAACTTTCGAAAGGAGGAAGTAAACAGTTCAAAACACCATTAAGAACATTTATTAATCGTATCAAGTCGTCTCAAAAGACAAAATGTCCGTGTTAATGCCCTGAGTAACCATTTATACATATTATCGTTGCTTAATCTTAATTTTATGTACCTACATAAAAATACTTACGATACTATTCAAAATAAGCCAACAACAATTGCACCACTTATTTTGAAAGTGTAATTTCATTTTTTGAGAAAATTGAGAAAACGAAAAATTTATATACAATATGTTTATTTATATTTCAATATGATTTATTTCAGTAATTTATGTTTCAATATGAACTTTTCACTTATAAATAATTTATAGTTGAAATCTTAAAATATTAATTTATTTTGATCAATTGAAATTTCGTTGCTAACTGGAATTGCATAACCGATGCAATTATTTCAAAATAAATATTTCAATATTCTAAAACATTACTTTCAAAATAAATAGCTCAATTATTATTTGAAATTATTTGTTATCTGATTTTATAGAATAATCTGTTAAATGAAATTTATTGTATTTATTTAAAAGAGCCAAATGGATACATTTTTATTCTTTAATACTTTATAGTTCCTGTGACATCAAAATTATTTTCAATTGTTTTACAAATAGCATTACATATTTTCTTTAATATATGCTATTATATTGTAGCCACTGATAAGATGGAATCTCTAATAAGATCTTTAGTTGATTTTGAACCTTAAAATTTTCAATACTTCGAAATATAGTCGAAACATAATACAATTTCAATACAATCGAAAAACTTTCCATTTGAGGTTTCATTTTCGAGAAATTTGAGTTAAAAAATTTAACGTTCATATTTTGATAATGTTATAAACGATATTGATTCACGTAAAATTTGCATAGAAATAAAACTTGTCTTAATGAAAGAATTGTTGAAAGTGTCGCTTACTTTATTGCAAATAAATTTGTATTCGTTGAATCACGAAAGTATAAATAGTTGTCAATGTTAGGTTTGTATGTACTTAAGTCAATTTTGGAAAATACATTTCCTACTTAATACATTTATAAAATTTTACAATAACTGACACTACAGTGATAAATAACATAGTTTATGATCAAAGATAAGAAATCAAATATTTAAAAATCTTTAAAGTATCCTATATACTTACATACTTTAACAATTTGAACAAATTAATGCTTAACAAAACAGAATTTAGTACAATTAAAAATTAGTAAATTAAAATTATAATAAGAACAAATTAACATCAGATTTAAATTTTAAATATTATTTTTTATTCAGATATAATATTTTGATCTCAATGCTGAAAGTAAAATTGATCTCAGTAGTATTTTTACTTAGCATCAAGATTATTTATTTGTTTCTATTTTATTAATCGATTACTAGTCTTTATTGATGATATTGCGGCTATTAATGAATGAAAAATTAAAAAATTAGAAAAACGATCGACAAGAAGAATATTCAGAGGTACAGTTGAAAAATAATAAAATGCTTCCTGTGACAGGAAAAGAATGTGACTTATTCATAATTTCCGCTATAATATTCCCATAAGCAGAGATGCTCCAGCACATACAGGAAAGTGTAGAGAAGGTAGGAAGTTTATACTGATACAAACTCCCTTGCCACGTGGCGGTATGGAATGTAAGCACAATATTAATTTGGCAGACGGAGAGAGAGAGAAAGAGAGAGTGAAGGAGAGAGAGAGAGGAAATAGAGGGTTAGAATGTCTAGCCGCTTGGTCGCAGCCTCTCAGCCACCCTAATGGCTTAATTAAAACTACCCTCACTTGCGGCTTGCCCATTTGCTCCAAGTTTCCAACGGCCTACTTGTACCGCCGTATGAACACAGAGTTTACCGTTTTTCTGTGCACATGTGTACACAGCAATAAATCGTCACATCGAATCAAATTGTCCGTCATTTACGATTAAATCTGTCTATTCTTTTTCAAATCTTCAATTTCTAATCTTCGAAATTATTCAATTATTAAAGCACGTGTAATTACGTGTGTTAAGTTAGTCAAGTAAATACTTTTTTTTTTTTTTTGAAAATATGCAATATTCTTATTATTTAATTTGGTTAATAGAATTACGAATAATCTTTAGAGAAAATGTAATAATGCATTTAAATTTTTATTTCGGGAAATGTTGGAGTTAACAGGAAAAAATAAGAATAACAATGTTATATTGTTTAATTACGGACTCATTGTTACAATAAATCGTCAAATATTATAATACAATGTATTAAGTTTTGAGATATTATGTAGAAAGTTTCTAAAATATTTTGAAATATTTTTTAACACTCATTAAACTGGACAATATTAATAAATATGAACTCAATTTTAATCAGTAGTATTTTGTGGATTTTTATATATTTATGAAAAATTTAAGGATGAAAAATATATAAAATATACAGAGAGAGAATATACTTAGAGTACTTTTTCAACGGATTAAATTACAAACCAGATAGAACGAAATAACGGAATAATTATATCAATTGAACATTTTTTTATTGAACTCTGTAAGTAACATTTTGAATCATTTTTTAAAAACAGTATATTCGTATTATTAGACTACAGATATTTATGATAGAAATTTTAAAATTATAAAAATGTATTCGTTATAATATTTAGGGGATCAAAGAAATTTAAATTCCATTAAAATTCCGTGAAATTTAAATTCTATTTAAATTCTATTTCTTTTGATTACTTTTAAAAAAGTATAAATTTGCATGAATTTCCATAATCTAATTATTACATGTAAATGTAATAGATGTAATAATATATAATAAGATGAAGAACAATTCATTTCAAATTCATTCTTTTCCCTCAGCTTGATTACGATAACATTAACAAATTTGAGCTACGAGTATCGTTATCAAAAGAAATATGTTGAATGTAACAACCATAAATAACAAAGTATTATCCTGTCCCGTGGACATGTTCAATAGTTGGATCAAGTATCATATCATTGCCTTGAGGTTCCAGTTACTCCCACTATTACATACTACCATCTCAACGCAATAATTTGCAGATAAGAGGAGCTCAACTTCATAAGAGTAGATACAGTCATCGTCGCTGACGAATGATACATTTCCTTTGAACAAAACTCACAGCCCTGTTTGCGAACAGTCACTAAGAAAGAACAAAGAAGCATAAATACGTCTTCGGAGAAACAGCTTTCTTACATAATTTTCAGCTTTTCGTGCGTAATGTCGATAATTACCAGCAATATAACGTTTTTCAACGAATCGATATTCTAACTCTTTAATAACGATATAGAACAGTCATCCTCTTCAAATCTGGAAGCATTTTGCTTTTGTGTCCTGTGAATTTTGCGTCTATATATGTATATATACGCAAAGATAATCATCATAAGAATGATTTGACGTTCGTTAAAAAATAAATTGTTTATATTATTAAATTTATAAAATTGTATTTTTACTTATGTATTTCACTTTCTTTGATTTTCTTCTATTTCACATTAACTCTTTTCTTGTATCATCTACCAGCAATTTATTGAATGAAATAGTCAATAAAGTATCACTTCAAATAATATGGTACAGTGTTGGAAATAATCATCCATTCAAATGATATTTAGCATGAAATTTTGTTAATTATATTTTTCTAATGATATCGTTATATTTTCATGTGTTATCGTTTAAAGCAATCATCAATATTCATTGCGACATCGTTAGAACAAGTATAATATATACGAGGTAATGATACACACTTTCAATCTTCAAAAAAATAATTTCCTTCACCATTTTATAAACTTTCGTAAGATGCAGTGAGTTTATTTAATTTATGTGAATTATTCTAATGTTAATTAACTCACGAATTTCTCTGTTTTTTGTCTAATAAAATAAATGAATAAAAAAAGGAATTATTCTTACATCAGTATTATAGCTTTCATTCTAGCCATTTATTCAGATATACTGTTACATCGTACATTCCAATGTCTATGTCTATATAATGTTCATTATAATTATCAGCAATTATAAAAAAGGAAGTCCAAGGTATTAGCTAGATTCAAATTATCGATGGCTCCCTAGAGACAGTCGAATGCAAACAATTAACATTTTGTCTATCCATTTCCACTCTTTATTTCTTGCAATTTTTTTATTTTTGTCATCCGTTTTCTCTCTTACTCGCTCCATATTTCGTACTTTCTCTTTCCCTCGTTTCTTACCCTCATTCTCCTTTTTGACAAGCGTCCTCTCCCTTGTTCTGCCGTTAGTGGTCGCTCAATCCAATGAAACAGGAGGGTTGATTCCCAAGTTATTATTTAGCTTCAGATATACATTCGTACGGAGTCCCTTTAATGGTTCGACGTTTATTTCCACGCGTCTTTACCGCCTCGATGTGCACGCGCATACACGGGTCCATTCGGATATTATTTGGCCCTGTTAGAAAAACGAGCAAAAGAAATATTCTCAGCGGAGCAATTGAATGCTTTAGAAGTACTTGCATACCTGAAACGAGCCCGTTGGTTTCATACTGAAGTAGAATTATGCTCTTACGGATGACAAGTACTGAGTACCATATAGGCAGGCATACCTTGATTATAATATGAGACTTTTGGCTGTGAGCTTACAATCGCTTGCCAACTCTTTCAATAATCAATATTCGTTCGACTAATTTTAGAAGAATTAAACAAATGCTTGCATACACACTCAAAATGAAAAACAAGGGATAGCAATCGCGAAGAACTTTTAATTTTCACTTGCGAAAAGTTATTATTTGAAATACTATTTGGTTGTTGCAAATGTAATGATTAGATATAAAGAATTTATGCAAAAATTTCCTGTGTCTATAATTTTATTAACATAATAGCTATTAATTAAGATTACTAATCAAAATATTATTCGTCGTAGGATGTAAAATAATATACATATAAAAACTTCTATGTTATTAGATTCAAAAATTTTTAAACGTTTTATTGTGAAAATTATAACATTATTATAATATGTACTATTATAATATGTACATATGCCTAATATTAATGATATTAATAATATTACAATATGTATAAAATTAATAACATTATTTAAATTAAGATATATTTTTGAACATTAATACGATAAATCACTAATATTTTCCAGAAATACGTGCGAGAATGCAAAGAATTAAAGAATATTTACAATTATTCTATTATTTTAAATTAATATTATTCACAATAATTTCTAGAATATAAGGAATTATTTTTATTTTTTTACGTGTACAAGCCTCATAAAAAAATACAATTATAGTTTTGAAATTTAAATAATTTTTAAAAAAAGGAATATTACAATATTTTTTTTCTTAATTTTGTCATTCTTATTATCACAGTTTTGTTTTCAGTTATGTTTTGTATTGTAATTTTGTATTCTATTATTTTTTTAAATTTTTCATTTACGTTATCCTTAATTTTTTGATCAATCACAATTATTTAATTTATAACATTAAATTGTTTAATACACGTATGAACGAGATATGTATACATATTAACATATTCCAAGAAACATTAGAAACTATATACTTATATATAAATTATATACCATGTATCACGTGTACTACTAAAGTATTGGTTGTTTATCTAACAAACAATAACTACAATATTTTGTATTTTAATGTAAAACATCATAAAAATGATGTTACATAATAACAAATGTATTTCAGTTTCTTTCGTCGAAAAGAAAAATTACAAGGGACTCGGTGAAAAAATTTATGTTATGAATTATTAAAAACCATTTCATCATATACACATTTCTACATGAAATTACAATTAAACGATTATACGATGAGATTACACGCGATAAAGATCATTTGAGCGTAACATTTTACGCACAGCAATTAGTACAGAAGAAAAGGTGTTAATATCAATTTGTCGTGGTCGAAAGAGCTGGAATGGTTGGTGGACGGATCGCAGGATTTCCGCAATCGCGTTCATATGCATCGGCAGCGAAGCACGGTACCAGTGCGTGGGTGCGTGCAACGAGAATTACGCGCGCGGTTGCGTGCAGCATTAACATATAGATGCGATTTGTGACGCGAGATGCATACTCCCGATGTATGCGTGTCTGCATACGCGATACGAGATGCTCTTATTCCTTGCAAGAATAGCATCCAAGGAGGAGCGACGAGTATCCTCCAGCTACTAGTTTGCAACGCTTATGAACAATGAGTTCGCGATGCTAAAAAGGGGATGCCCACGGCTATCGGTGCTTTTTGCCCCCTTGCGTACGACCTAACCCAAACCTAACCCAAACGTAATAACATGTTGGTACATTGTATTGAGCCAGCTTACCAGTGAGTTATGATTTCAACTCGTAAATTTGTGAAAAACTCAACGGAAATGTGAAATTGATGCTGAAAAGAAGGAGAACTATATCGTTGTGTTTGTTATTACATTTAACACTTCTACATTGTTAATACAGAGTGTTACCGAAATCATAGTAGAGTCGGCGAGGTTGTGATATATAAATATAATATATATTTATTATGTAATTTACAATTAGTCAAAAAACCTGTATGTGTGTGTGTGTATATACAAATTGAATTAAAAAGTGCAATTACAGGTGCAACACGCCACAGTACCAGTTTTTTTCTATCTTATTCGTCTATTTTTTTTTTCATTTATTTTTATTCTTTGTACATCATAATTAATTATGATCTTTAGAATAAATTAACAAGAAACTATCATATGACAATAAAACACAAAAGAATTACAATAACACATTAAAAAGATTTGAATTATTGACATTTTTGTATTTATGATTCCATTTGTTTTAATTGATACACGATTGAATTGAACAAACTATAATTAAATGAAAATTCAAAGCATTCCTAATTTAAAAATATTAATTTCTGCTATATATATATATTTGTTTATTTATTTATTTATTTATAAACGTATAATTCGTGTCATAGTCACAACATACATTACAATTCTGACTTAATAAAAAAATTATATTGATGAATGAAATTTAATTCAAATTTTAATTTCAACTTTAATTTAATTCTTACTTTAATTCCAACTCGGTTCTTCATCACATTGCATCTTTTTTATACTTCATTTATAAAAAACATGGAATATATAAAAGGACCTAAAATCTATCTGGAAACTATATAAATATATATATATATTGAAATCCATTTTCCTGAATTATTCATTTCAAATTGTACAAACCAGAGGAGAATAAAATTAAATTAAGAATTATAAAGTATTTATAAACTTTCATTTAATTCTGCTACAATATTCGAATTTTTATATTTCAATTTTATTTTTCAAAAATTTTAATTAACATGTTAATAAAGAAATATACATGTTAACAAAGAAATTTAGCACAAATATTAGTACACATTAGTACATACATATGTATGTATTAATATAAATATTGATATTGTATTAATATAATATAATTAATATAATTAATACATACATACTGATACATATATATTATCAACGATTTCTTTATATTGTCCATAAATTTAAAAAATTTTAACGACAAAAAGCGTGATTAGGTTGAAAATGATCTAAATATAGTATATAAAACATCAATTAAAGAAATCACAAGGCAAAGATTAATATAGTATAATAGTATATAGTAATGTAATATATGTATAAAACACTAATTAAAGAAATCATAAAGTGAAGATTAACAACGTGATCGTTGTTGATTAGAATCTTCCATAATATTAGAAGATTTGTTAAAATAGACGAAACTGGTTGATTTACGAAATAAAAACAATAGATGTAATGCATCAAAGAAGCATCAGTATGAAAGAAGCAGAAATAAACGTCTGGTTTACAAGGCGAGTTAATTTGCAGTTTGCTTACTGTACCGACGTGTGAACTCATTGCTCGTGCGTATGCGCTCGGATAAACGCCTACTAAGGGTCCTTCCATTTCAGGAAACATAACGCTGGTACTGTTTGCACACTACATCGATTCGTTCTCTTTCTCGTTTTTTTTTTTTTTTCTACAATCACGAATGCATTTTAAAGTAGCTCTGGCAATTCTTTCGTTACACGCTACAATAAACAAAATGAAAATCAAATTGGCTTTCTGAGAGAATTAAATTAATTTATTCTGTATAAAATCTTTCAGACAATTGTTTCTCATTTTAAAAGATGATAAATATTTTAAAAATTGGAATGTAGATATATTTTATCTTGATTTCTATAAATAATTACTGTTTTATTATTGTTTTAAAGATCTAAAACAATATGTATTTTAGCCTTCATCTGTTCTTTGTGTCATATTATATAAATATTTCTAACATGTATGACTTGTAATATGTATTTTGAATATTTTCTAGCATATAAAATATACAGAATCCAGTTGAATGATATATAAAAGCGAACACAACGTGATTCTTTATGGAAAATGAAGAAGAAGAAAATATGCAATAAAATTTTCTTAAAAAGAAATAGAATAAAATTTTCTTAAGAAGATAGAAAAATAAAAAATTAAGAATAAAAGATTTCTGAAGAAATCGTTTTCGAGAAAAACGATTAAAAATCAAGTATATTTGAATTTAGTTAATTCTAGATTCGGCAGAAAAAAATTAACAGAAGATTATTTTACGTACAAAACTATATAAAAATGTAGAACGCAACTTCATTTCCAAGAAAATAGACTTTGAATCTATGTCGTTAAAAATTGCTTTGATACACATATATTTGATAAATTTTCAAGCTCAATTTTGTTCAAAAATGGATCAAAAAATTTTATTCTACATTCTTCTCTTATTTTTTCTTAATCTCTTCAAGGACACTGACACATATGTGTACATTTAGTTTTTTCTTAATAAATCCTCCATTCCTCATGACAAAAATTGTGTAGAACAAACTCGCTACATTTGCGAAAAATGTAAAGAACCAGTATACCCTGAATGCATGAAATCTTTTCATTCATAATTTGCCACATTCAACGACCACACATTTTTGTTTCTTCCAATTTCATATTTATTGTTTTTTTCAATTTTTTAATTGTTTTCAAATTTTATATTTATTACTTTTTCCAATTCTTTCTGGCTTACCAACCGGATTGCTATCGACATAAAATAAACAAAATCTAAACAAAAAATTAAATAATTTTTTTGGCATTTCAAAAAAATTCGTCCCTGAAGGGGTTAAGGAATCACTTTGTTCCTGCTTTTATATATTATTCGACAATTTTGATAATAAAACATAAAAGTTACAAATAATATCCCTTGACAGGCAATACATTGTCTTCTAATTATTATATTATGCTACAATGATGATAGTTTTAATTATTATATTATATTACCTTTTCCAAGATGCATATTAATATTTATAGTTTCGAAACATAATTATAGTCCAATGTTATGATATCGTTAATAAAATTAAAGAAAGTAAAACCACGAAATGAAATTGACTAATACGTCACTTGGACATGGGAATAGAATTTGTATGAATTTTATGCGCAGTAGTATATAGAAAAGTTTATTTATTCTCAACAATAGAATTTGTAAATTCAATTATTTATTTTTTCATGTAAATATTATAATCTTTTACCATTGGGTCAATTTAACACCAAGCAACAAATTAAGTTGGAAAACTAAGAGCCAGTCGAAGATTCAAAATCAATGAAAGTTAACTAATGCAGTATGTAATCGTGTATAACTATTTCATTATAGATTGAAAGATAAGTTAAACACAAATATGTAACTGAATAGAAAAACTAATAAGAAAAGAATGTGTATCTCCCCCCACGATTTAATATAACAAGTCTGCATACAAATAAAAAACAATTTCTTTTTTTTATATTTTTATATAATTTATCAATCATTTATAGGTTTTAACTGCATGTATAAAAGACAAAAACCGTTCAGAATAGTTATCATTCAATATTTTCAATTTGCCAATATTTTTCAAATTTAATTGATATTATATAGTATTGTTGGCGACAACGTAATTTTTATATTTTGTTTACAAAAAATTTCAATTTCATAAAATACATAAAAAATGATGAATAATGTACATACAAAATCGATATGTATGCGAAATTTTAATTAATACCGTGATATGAAAAACTGATCAAATATTTAACTTAGTTTTAAATTATTTCCATGTTTCGTTACGTTGACGAATGTTTCATAAATACATATTTAATAAGATGTTATGAATTTGCAAATGTAATTTACACAATGTAAATGCGTAAAATTGTACGGAATATAATTTCATTTATTCATTTATTTAATGATTTAAACGTCAACGTTTAATCTCATTAAAGAGCTGTTTATTTTCTAGCAATTACTGAATTGAATCGAATTGTTCCAATTTTATTTAATATTATGTAAAACAAACAATTTTACAATTACAGTGCAGTTCCATGTAATAAGAGTAATGTTTCGAAGGAAATGACCTTTCACTTCGTCGATGCTATCCACGATGAGCAATCGATCTGTTTTTCGTGAACTATTAAAGCTGAACATGCATTTCGCCAGAGAAATTTGATAGCGTGATAAACTTATCGTTTCACCCCTTTACAGTTTGATAAAATATACTCTCAGTTCTTGCTTTCTAATAACTAATAAATCTTGAAAATATGTTTACAAAATACATATTTTTACAAAATTATCTTCTAGTAAAAATTATTAAGTGATACAATAATTTAAGAGAAGAAAATAATCTTTAACTTTGACGTAAAGAACCATAACACTGTGATATAAAAATTTTAAAATAAAACCTCTTAGCTAAAACTTTTGCTCAAACTTCTGAGTTAACTGTATGTTAAAATTATTAAAATTATACAACATACATAGTGCGTAGGATGAAAATATTAATAAATACTAAATAACCAATGAAAATATTTTACAAAATAGGATAATAAATATTAAATGTATTATTTTTAATATAATTAATTATGACAATAATATATAATAAACGTTAACAGCTATAATAAATATTAATTAAATAGATTATATTAACAATATAATCTATTTATTAATATAATGGATGTTTTTATATCACAAATGCCGAAATTAATATTTTTAATTAGAATATACATATGTATTTAGAATATTCTCAAAAGAAACTTGTACCGCCCGGTATATGATACCTTCTATAATAATAATTATCTTCATTATTACAGTACAGGCTTACCGGTTGGGTCCTAAACCAAAGTTAATTACCAGCCGCCGTAGCTAATTTAAATCAAGACTAATTGACCCCTCCCCTCATCCCTACGATTCTACTTCCATTACTCCAGGTCGCGCCTCAGTTTCTAATATCATGAAACTTTCCCTAAACTTGTCTCGTTTCATCTACGTCGAAAATTCCTAGATAAATCATAATAAGGTGATTAATATTAAACGAATTAGAAAGTATTTTATACGAATTGCAAAAAATCTTATTAAAATAAGATCAAAATAATGTTGTAGCAAATGTATAAATAGAATATATATGTGTCATTAAAAGTAGTTCTTATATAAGTACATCTAGAAAATAGCAGCTACAACTGTGTTTAATATTAGTCGTTATCAGTTATTGACAATAGTGAATTGCTGTATCAATATAATGATAATCCCAGGTAACATATGAATAATACCATTCATTATATCATAACACTGAGATATATATTTAAACATATTTGCAAAAATAATTAAAGTAAAAAATATAATTATATTTTGTTATTAACTTTATTTAAATTCTATTTCGTTTTAAATTAACTTTTAATGGAATAATTCAATATACAAATATATAATAGACCATGATCTTTATGTCTGTAATAGTTAAATTCAGCATAAATTTTCATAACAAAAGCATAATTTATTTTAAATGTACAGCCATTATATCTGCATTTAAAACATTTTGACATATATATATATATATATATATCCAATTGAGTACCAAAAATTTCTTGTCAACTGATATTATCAGATAAATGAATGGCTAATTGCGAAATCAAAAATTTTTGGCTTTCATTTCATTGATAAAATCTAATCACTTATCTTGTAAAATGATTCTTTCTCTATTAAATTATTTAGACTTTTTCGCACTATTTGATACATTTAATTAAGATTTTATTATTTAAGATTTATTCGAATTTTACATTTTATTATTTTTTCTTACAAATAGTTTCTTACAAATGTGCATAGATGTGTGTATTTAGTTATTTATATTTATATAAATACATCTCGTTATATAGAAAAAGGATATTAGTTATTATATATATAAATAAAAATTATATGATTGTTTATTATGATTACTTATTTACAAAACATAAATTAAAAAATTATATAGAAATTCTGGAAACAAACGATAAAAGATCTGAAACGCACGCAATATTTATCGAAAAGAATTTAAAAATATCAATATCTTTTGTTCGACTTGTTAGCGCAACTCATTAGAATTGTCATTATGATGACAGGTAAATGTCTACGTAAATTTCGTTTAAACGGTAGGCTATGATTGCAGTCATTTAATTTCGTCGTGAAAGCACCTCGCATTAAGAGCACCGTTTACCCTTGCAGGGTGGGGGCGCCTCAAAAGGTAGTCGCACGAAAAACCGTAGATTCTCCATGCTGTCACGACTGGCAAGCACCCACGCGTCCATTAAAGTTCCACTCGGTCGCTGTAAGATACTTGGAGTGCCTCGTAAGGCATGCATCGTACCAACGAGACCATTTTATAATTAAGACGTTACTTTACAACTGCAACTATATCTCACATGTATTCTATATGCGAACGTTAAAAGAAATACTTAGAAAAAGTATAAAATAGGCTCGTGATAAAAGATTTTTTCTTACGAGATGACCTGAAACGTAAACAAAATAGAAGTTACTTAATCTGTCGTAATTTGAATATTTAATGAACACTAACATATTTAATGAAACCTCTTATATAGCTCTCTAATTTCCAAATAGAACATTCAGATTTGTTCTTTACTCAGATGCAGAATTCGAGGAGAGAAATAAATGAGGACAACAAAGAAAAAGAGAAAAAAATGAAATAGAGTCTTATATAATTGAAACGAGTCATATTTTTAGAATGTATAAAAATTGAAAAGAATACAAAATAAAATAGTACATGTAAATGAAGTATTAGTATCTTAGAATAATTTATGGTAATCTTTTTTGACTTGCTTGCTTAACTTGTAATAATAAATTTTCTTTAATTGTACGCTCTAACGTTAAAGAAATGATTAATAATAATTTAATAATAATTTTCCTCCCTTTTTTTTACTCCTTTTCACATATCATTAAACACGTACTCTTGAAAGATGCTCTTAACTCAGGTAGATATTTATGTTCTAAAACCATTAGTTCAAAAATTATTATATTTTTAAATTTACTAAATTATTTTGACGTTTATGCAGTATCAAATATTGATATTATTCTCCATTATACTTCAGACATTTTTTTAATAATTATTATTACACTTAACATATGTTTTATGTTTCTTTCTATAACTTTTTATATTTACATTATTCTGAAATATCTTGTACATTAATAACGAGGTAAAAAATATCCATCATTTTAAATGTAATATTCGTATTTTTTACATATAAATCAATCAGTAGTCTCCTTCAATTTTACTAAGTTTTTTATGTTTTGAAGTTAATTTTTATATCAAACACATGCTTCTTTTCTCTTCTCTCCGTATTATTTTCTTCACATAATACTTCTTTTATGCTTTTCGTGTTCTTCTAACGCTGAACTTTTATTTAGTTAACTTTTTTTTTTAATTAAGTAACGAAACAAAGTTTTATTCACATTAACAAATATGAATAAAACTTTGTTTCGTTATTCTATTCATGTTAACAAATTTTAAATCATATTTTTTTACGTATCCTCCAAATAGCATTGTTAATTATAATAAAAGTTAGGAGAGATAAATAATTATGAATCTAATTAACTAAAGTGCCATTTACTAACGTAAACCATTGAACAAATAATTAAAATATTAATAATCTTTCAATACTTTAAATCATATTATCTCATCTTTTAAAAAATAATATTTAATATCAATAAATGCTGAACATTAACATGTTAAACATTACAAAAGAAACAAGTATTTCAACAACGTATGCGGGGACAACGAAGTGGGCAAGCTAGATTAGAAAATTTAATTTAAAAAATTTTATTTTTATTAAATATTATATATAGACCTTAATAGACCTCTATTAATAGAATTCGATAGTAATTTGATGAAATAAATTTACTGTTAACAAAAATAGTAAATTAAAAACAATAACAAATTTTAATATTCTAATTTGAATAATTTTATTATTACGTTCTTTTGTTAATCATCAGGTTTATATTGTTATATTATTTAATGATAGTTAACTATAAGGAAAACGAAGCCTCTTACTTAGCAACAGTTTGAAGCTAACCCTCGCTGCTATAGATCCATGGATTTTAATAAGTAAGCCAGAGGCACGTCTTAACAATGTCAAAGCCTCTTATGCGTATATACATTTTCAAGGTTGCAGTACAATGAATATACAGTGTGTTCCATCAAATATACAAGATACAAGATAAAATATTTTTGTCGTGCTGTGACAGACGAATTCAACAGTGATTAGAAAATTCTTATTTCATATTATCAAAATTTGAAAATAATGTAATTAAAAATTATATTAGTAATTTTTCAGAAAGTTCAAAATCTAAATTTTATAATTATCTACACTATTCCATTAAAAATTTTCAAATTTCAAACAGCATCAATTTAAATTTAAGGCAATTATGAACCAAGAGAAACTCAATTGGCATCATCGATATCTTTACTGATTATATTCCATCAGTATTATTTATATATCATTGCATATTTATATATCATTGGTAATTAAACAACAATAAGTTTTACTTATTGTTTTCGAAAATTTTGTAATAATTTTTATTTCTATAAATATATTTTGTTTCTATCATTATTTATACTTTCTTACTGATTTTGATTACCATTTGGTTATTAAAAATTCATTATTTTTTTTGCATATTAAATAGAATATGCGAAATGTTTCCCTGCTGACTTTCAAGAATACAATGCAGAAGTAGAAAAGCGTGGTGCCTCTTCCGGATATTTGAAAAAGATATTAGGAACTCAAAACTGAATTCATTGAAATAATATCTTTAATGTTTAAAATATAAAAAAAATAAATGTAAACAGTGAAAACAATGCTGAGCTTAATGAAAAACAGAAATAATTGTAGGTAAAGATTGTATTATATGTTATAACTTTTAAAAAAACTTGTTATTTCGCTCCATTAATACTAATTCAATAACTTTAATTTAAAAGGTTTCAATAAATGAATTTAAGTTGAAGATTAAAAATTTTTCAACATCACTCTTGGAAGTAATTCTATCTCAAAAAAACGAGATTTTTATTTTCGATTTTTAAACTTTGATGATTGCAACTCTATTTTATTTTGTATACCTAACAATATCTGTCCTTATAAAAATTCTTCATGATATGTAATGTCAGTTTTTCAAGTGTATGTATATCAAATAAATACAATATCATTAATGATAATAATGTTTTCACTAAACATTAAAACATATTAACATCTTTAATGAAGGTCAAGGCCTCCGTTCGTTTTAAACAGATTCCGAATTCGTCACATAATCTCATGCATTTGTATTACATCACTAATTGCAAGAACGAGCCAGCATACGTACGGTACTCATAACATTAACATTTTGATTAAAACATTGAAACGTGTAAAGAATGAATGCAGACATTTTTGTGAAATTTAAACAAGATTTTAGGAACAGCTCTAATCTCGTTATTTTTATACATTTCAACACTATAATATAATATAATATATAATATTATAACATAATATAATAATATATGATTTATATATTATTATATTATATTTTAATATATGAACCACGGTAACATCAAACATAACAAAGTTGCTTAAAATCATTGAAATCTACCGAGTAGTTCCTATTCTAAATAATTACTTAAGAGAATATTAATAGAGAGTCCAGTGATTTCTATTTTACTTCTTGTATACATAACTATATCACCACTTGTCAGTAATGAAATTTATTTTTTGGATCCACAAGATCTCTGATGCGATAAAAAAAATTATCTTTCACTTTTAGTTCAGAATTTTGACAGATCAGATACATTTATATGTATGTTAATTATGTATATTAATTTATGACATATGTATTAAAGTTGCGAATATGTAATTCAATGTTTTTTTGATGGTGACATATAAAAAGCTTCTATTTCTGTTTGGGTAATTAACATTTTTGTAATTTTAGTTTTAGATTTTTAATATATAATTAATGGTCAATAAATTTAAATGTTATTTCGTTCACTGTTGAATCGTTCATGCAATTTTATGAAGACAAAGAATTGTGAACAATTTAGATGTCTGATTTATTTAAAACATCATTTTGACAATTGAACTAACAGTTTCCAAACCAGTTTCCAAAATTTTATTCTCTTGAGATCTTCGTATTAACAAATAAATACTCGAGAAAATAAATAAATAAATTTAAAAAAAAAAGAAAAATCAAAAAATTATTAAACTAGAGAAAGAATCACGTGAAGCGTTGGGGAGAAAAATTGATATAAAGTCGTAGAGAATTGCGGTTGCATCTGACTTTTGATCCGTAACATTGGATTTAGGTGGTTTGTTCGGTGATTGCAATATACCATCGGACTCATTGTGGCGAAGAGAGCAACGGAAACCAGTTTCGAGTCGCATCTATTCGATCGATCGAATCACTCGATCGGAAAGCGGACCTTACGGTTTGGATACGTTCGATGGCAAAGCTATTGCTCGTTCGGTTGATGCGGATTGGCACGGGTTAATCGACACAAAGGATGTCTCGTTAGTCAGGAATTAAACGGATTATGGTCTGAGGTCTCTGCCATCACGATCGATTCGTGGCAGCTAGCCGATATTTGGTTTCCTTTCGATTCGTATTTCCAATTTTGTAATTCGGTTAATTGATTCGATGATTATACTTAGCATACCCACGAAATTTTTATATTAGTACAGAATTGCTATTACTGTTTACTTTGATGCTCTTACTATGTTTTTGGAAAAGCACAGTAATGCTGACGAATTCTTGCAAAAATAATTGCAAATAATTGAAATACTTGAAATGCACAAATGCATAAATTTTATGCAAGTAAAGTTTACTTTATGCAAAATAAAGATTACTTTGGCAATATCTTTTATTGTTTTATTTATCTTTTATAATATAATATATTATAATTTAAAAATTTTTTAAACTATCCATGGTGACCAATTTTACTTCTTCTTATATCTTCTTGTATTCTTCTTATATCTAGATCTAAATATAAGTATATCTGTATAAATATGTCTATATTACCATTACATATAATTTTTATAGGGGCATCCATATAAATTGTTATCTTTCAAAATTTTCATCAATATCTCGATATTGCTGCAATTTATTACATTCTTTCTTCTAAAATATTTTTGATTTGAGACATGATATCAGTATATTTACGTCCAGAAAACTAACAGGGTTTCTAAAAAAAATTCTGTTCGAACTTACATATTTCGTATAAAAAGATATCTGTTTTTGTATTCTCATAGAACAGATATAGAATCTGTATATGAATCTGAATAATAATAGAATAGATTTCGAATCTGTATAATAAAAGTTTCATGGAAACAAGTTATTTTAGAATATTAAATTAATGTTCGAGTGTTATTCATTGAATAATATTCAGTGTCAATATTTGTTTTAAATATTAGGAACATTTTTAATATTGATGAGAAAATTATCTGTTTCTTCTACAGAAAAAATTTTTTTTTACATTTTTGAAGTTCTATTCTGTCTGAAACTTTTATTTTTAAGAATATTTATTTATCTGTCATCATTAGGATCATCATGTAAGGTAAGAATATTTTTTGAAAAAATAACGATCGATATTTCAAATAAAATCTATTTAAAAGTTCCTTAACTTTTTCGATCCCTGGTTGCGTCATTTAAATGTTTCTACTCACTGTTAGCAACTAAAGATGCAATTTGTGTCACTCATTGAAACTAACGTTATTTCACAGTTTTAGGGTACAGTTCTATTAGCGAAATCAATTGGAATAATTGCATATCAGTCGGTTTTAACATCTCAAAAAAATAAATAAATATATAAATTATTTCTAGTCTTTTAATTTCGCTATCTGATACAACCAGTAGACAACCAGCTATGTGATAGAAAAATGATCTCGCGTCATAATATTTAACAAGTTCGTATTAAAATATGGATCATTTATTTTGAAAGTCCATTATCTTTTGTTTTGAAATATTGAAATGTTTGTGTTTGCATTCGTTATACAATTCCACTTAGCAGAAAGTTCACTGGATTACAACAAATGAATATTTTATGATCTAAATTATTAATTGTTTACAAATGAAAAGTTCACGAAAGAAAGAACGATCTTATTATCTTGTTGTATATAATCATTTCGAAGTATGCTTCAAAATGAGTTTAATTATGTAATTAATTTTACTGTCGAAAATTGTTGTTGGTGACTGGACGCAATTCCTCCAAAATCTCCCAGATTTGAATATCTGTATTTAATTTAATATACCTGTCGAAGTACCAATCAGTTCTTTACTGATTTGTCAAAGTAAATTTTTAATGAACTGAAACGATCCATCGTTAAAAACCGGAAGAGTTACGTTACAAAAACATGCATAAGCAGAAAAAAAAAATTGAAAACGAAATGAAAAGTCACGTTTGCACAAAATATCAACGTCCGAAATATTTCCCGACGTGATATTCTTTTTGTTGCTTTGTTTGACAGAATCAAAATTTTTGAAATATCGACAGGCAGGTTCGGCCACGGACGAACGTGACCGTAGCTCAGTACGGGCGTAGAATTTTCATTATTTTTTACTGGGTAACGCGCGCCCGTCTACCAACCGTAGCATCGATTGAATTTCAAACGAAATTCAAATTACGTTTAATTTGGTTAGCCAACGAACGAGCAAAAGCAAAGTGGAGCGAAGCGCGTGTGTACTGGTTACGTGTAGTTTGGATTCGTAGTTCGGGGGATTCGGTGCGTTGTACGGATTCTATTATCGACCTGCAGAGAGCCACGGTTCATTAAAATAGCATTTTACAAACAGAAATCTTTATGGTTTTTCTCCAAATGTTTCTCCAAACACTCCATCTTTGCTTCACAATTTTATATCTCAATTCTCGTTTGATGCGCCTGGTGCATTTGCTTTGTCTTAAATCGCCTATCCGATGCTTCAGATTTGTTTTCAATGTCAAAAATATTGAAAACAAATTGTGTAAAAATTTGTCGATGTAAAAAAAAAATACCAAAATCAAAGATCATTTTAAAATGTAAAATCTTTATTGTAATAATGCATCGTCTATTTTTTTTTTTTTTTTTTGTAAGATGTTTTAACGTCATATTAGCAATTAGAAATGTAAAGATTTTTTCCTCGAAAATACTCCAAATTATCATAGTGTGTAAAAATATTGAAAAATATTGAGTCTATGGATTTGGAGGCTGAAGCCTTTCCTTCACAATTCGCTTTAAAATTTGATGTACGATTTTTTTTCTATTTTATTGAACATAAATGAAGTATGTAATTTATATTTATATATATAATAATGTGTTTAATGATGTAATAATGATAATGTAATAATGACTTCATTTCAGTATATTACATTTCTATATCAACTTGTATTTCGTGACATCGCTCAACAAATGACATCAACAATTTAATATAAATTAAGTTTGTGCATTATCTTATTCAAATTGTTAGATAAATAATCATATAAATAAACTTTATTGAACAAAAGAAATAAGATATTGTATTTTGGAATATATTGAAATAACGGCAGGACTTGCGATATAATCGAATAGAAGTTAAAACAGAAAAAAAATAGAATAAAAACTTTTTATTTAAAATTTCATTTTTTAAAATTTATCAACAGGATTACATTGGTAGGGAGTTATTCTTAATCTGCAAAAATAAACATGAAAAATGTAGAATATTTTTTTTACATTTTTAAAGCTCAAATTTCATTTTCTCACAAATGGAGCATTTTATAAAAAACAATAAACATTAAAATGTATTTTACATTTTTTATTTATTTTCGCAAATCTCTTGTTCATTATTTATTTCTAATTAGTCCAGAATTAGCCTGTTTGTATTGCAAATTCATAGCATACATATAAAATCTTCAAACAGAGCTTTAAATGAAAAAATTTTATTCTTTCTTATTTTAATTTTTTAATTAATTTAATTTTTCTCGCAGAGTTATTCTGTGTTCTTAATTCTATTCTACAAATATATATGAAAAAATAATAACATGTTTATATATATTCTAAAATATATTTACATGTATATTTTTTCGACAAATAATAAATATGATATACAAATATCGCATCCTTACAAAGAAAGTAACACGGTTGTCGAATTATTATTATTATAAAAATGTCACAGAGATAGTTTTTGATCAATTATGAAAATTTTAATCATCGATGTCTGGTAAAAAGGAATTGTTCTTTCTGATTAATGCTGCATTTTATAAAATTTTTTGTATTGATTATCATTGTAAATATATATATATATACTAATAGTTGAGAAGTGTATTCAATTGCATTGTTCCTTTAATTGACAAAATAATAACAAAATAATATCTAATTCTATTCAAAACCAGTTTTTCGCTTCTGAAAAATATACTTTTCCGACTTGTGATTTCTTGACAAAAGTGCGACATGTTCACTGAAAAAAAAATAGAAAAAGAAATAGAATAAAATACTATATAATATAATAGAATAAAGTAATGTATAATTATTGTATATTACTACATAATTATGTAAGATGCAACGCAATAGCTATAATATGTTAATGAATACAAATTAGAGTACAGTGCACGGTAAGTACTGACCGTTTTGCTTGATTTTATTATAGAGTTAATAATGAATTCTGTTTTAAAATAATGCGTAACAAAGTATTTGATTACATACATCGCGATTTGTGATCTGAAAATCTAAGTTAATAATGAACTTTTTGTTAATGATAAGGCACACTGTACTTTTTATAATTTTATAATTTTATAATTCTTTTATGATTTTTAACAAATCGAAACAGTCAAAGAGGAAGTAATTGTGATTCGTCTTATGATCTCTATACATATATAGGTACATATGTATTTGTCTTTAGTAGAAAAGGTTCAGCATTTACTCTTTCATTATGGTCTTACAGTGTTATATTAATCATTACATTAAAATTCCAAAGTTGTATCTAACCATATGATTACAGGACATTGATTCCAACTAAGAAATTCTTCGAATCAACAATAACTTCTAGAACCTAAACGAAAAAATTAATCTTTTTAACTGTAAAAAAAAGCTAAAATTCAATCAACAAACTTCCCATGATGTCTTGCATTATCGAATTGCTGAAAGATAAATATGAATAAAAAAAGAATTTTGTTCAAAACATAACTATGATAAAGACAATGGTGGTAGGTTTTTGTATATATTAATCTTTTCAATGCCGACGAAAAAAATAATACTAAGCAAAAAAAAGCTTGCCAAGTCAACTTGTTGTTTGATAAGAATCGAAAATGTAACGATAATACAGATGTAATTAAAAATAATAATTACAAAATTGAATAAGGAACATATTAAAAAATAAAAAGTATCAGTATTTCGAAAAATAGATAAATAATATCTAATTGTTGAATGTACAGCATTTAATAAATGAAGACGTCATTTTTATGCACAACGCATCCTTCACTATTTTTAGCAAGTTTAGCCAATAATGATACATATATAAAAGATAGTACTTTATACGCTATACACATTATAATACTTTTGACACACGATTTAAAACTAATATTTTTTTAATTGTATCGTTCTATAAAATATGTTACATAAGTATGTTACGTATTGGCGGACGAAAAGAAGCAAGCAATAAATAAAAAGAAGTTTATAATTGGTATTGGTGTCTACGTGTGATATATGTATTTATGTATGTATATGAAAATTACTAACTTTTATGCTAGACATTTGTTCTTGTTAAATATGATTCCATTCTATAAAGTCATGAATTATCTCGTGCTATTTGTCTTTTAAACTTTCTTCTATCCACCACGCATATTCTTTGTTGAGATTATTAGTTATGACCAGATTAAGAAGACTGAAACTATTCTAGAGAAAATTAATTGCGTGACTTCGAGACGAGGACGCGTTATACGCTGACCACGCTGTTTGAGATAATAGATGGATACTGTTGGTATAGATAATAAATGGATAGATGCAGTCACAGCTGTCACCGATAATGGACTGTATTAATAAAATGTTAAGCAAGTGTCACTGGCTATTCTGATTATGTCGCATAATCCAATATTAATTTATCAAATAAATCCGTAATGTTTTGAAAACAATTTGGAATTTCAAAAAATTTTCTTGATTGAATACAGAACATTTACCAAACGATATAGTTATAGTTCTGACGTTCGAAGACCAATATAAAATTTGGTGGTCAAATTAAGTCCGAAAGAGATTGAGAGTGATTTACATAAGAAATAAATGTGTAAACTGAAAAATAAATTAACATATATTTATAATCAAACGATACTTGATATTATATCTTTGAATAAGTAACAGTACTGAATTTTCTCCATCTACAAATCATGGTGATACAAACTAAAACTCAACGCTATAGTCTCCTAGATCCATCTAATCCAATATACAATATAAATTTTTATTATAAAAATATATTTTTAAATATATTATATTTAATGAAATATAATATATTATATTTAATCAAATTGCCTTCTGTTATTGCTTTTTACACTATACTTAATAAAAAATCTAATAATATCGAATTTAATTTTCTAACATATAACCATATTTTTCAAGTTTATGAAATGATCATAAATGGAATAAAATCATCGATATTTAGTTTGAAATTTAGATACTATAAGAGTTACATTAATAGTTAGCAGGATTAATTAAATTCTTTTCCAGTTAGGGAAACCAAAATAGGAACTATTGCTTTCTTCATTTAGCAGAGAATATATTATAAATATGTTATACAAATGCAATTGAAGAAAAAAAAGAATATTTATGCTTCTAAGAAAAGATGACCAACCTGGAAATTTAGAAAATTATAAAATTTTAGGAATGAATAAAACAATGTTTTTTTCTGTGGAAATTTGTTCTAAAGGGATAAAATTATTTTTCGACTTTATATTGTAACTTGCGAATTATAAGAGATATAAGAGGAAAAAGTATTGAGACAAAAGTTAGTTTTTAATTAAGACTATCATATGATACAAGATTTATCAATTGTTTATATAACTGAAAAAAATTATAAAATATTAATAACTTTTCATGAAATTCATTATTTCATAAATCTTTTATTAGCAGTTTAAAACATTGCACAAAATAGCATAATATTTTTTTTTATATGCAAACTTTATTGTATTTATGTAATTGTTGCTATACTGCTTCAACAATCGAGAAATTTATAGATTATATTCCCATTATATCGTACGTATATATTGATATATATGAATGGTATATAACATTAAAATTATAATATTTTCTAATCTAGTCAACTTCAATCGAAAGGTCAATACTTTTTTGTAGACTATAGAGAAGATACATCGAATGAATATGAAGATATAACATGTGTAAAATGATTTATAGCTCTTTTAATAAAATAGAGATAATTTTAAAATCTTAGAAACTTTTCCACTTCCAAAATAAACACATGCATCATATATCATTAAAAACTATTTAATTTTTCCTAAGAGATCTTTTTTTATTTTCTATTATTTGAAAGTTATAACTTAATTTAATTATTATAAGTTATATATATATATATATATATATATATATATATATATATTGTATGTCACGTATAAAATTTTATATATTAAATTGCTGCATATGAAATGTGCATTTCACGATCGTATAAAATTATTTAAAATTTAGTAGCTAAAAATCTATTAAAGTTTAAAGCCAACCAAACATAACATAATTAGTATTTTATCGATTATATCGATATTATATCAAAATGATTCATGGATCAATATTGAATTCGAATTCTTTAGAAAATTTCAAACGTTGCTCTAACGCAATAAAAGTTAAATACTGCATACATTAATATTGAATTCCAAAAATTATTCTAAGAAAAAGAATAACTTGCCATTGATGTAAAGAAGTTTTCGATGGAGAAACACCTGTTAACTAAAAATTTTAATTGTAATTTTGTTTTACAATAATCAAAATATGTTAAATATAATAAATCATAATTCGATTAATATTATTTTCAAAGAAGATATAAACTGATTGAGAACTAGAAATTTTATAAAGAATTCGATTATTTCATTTGCAATGACATAATATGTATAACATCCAAATTTTAGCACATCTTGTGAAAATCCACATAAAAATAAACGTATTAAATCTAGCAAAAGTCTGTCTATATACGAAATTTTGTAATCATTTTGTTACTATACATTAACTAAAAATATGTTCTAATTATTCTTCTTCTGAGTTATTTTTAAACAATTTCATATTTTATTTGTTATAGATCAATGTGGGAAATGTCGAGCCAGTACCAAAAGATTAAACTTGAACAAATATTGCAAAAGAGATTATGGTAAGTACTCAATGAGAATAAGCTATATATCTACGTATGTATATTCGCGCAGTAAAAACAATTCCAAGAACTCTTAAAGTTCTTTTGAAAGTAAAAAACGATATTATTCCTTTGTCATTTTACTAGCTCATGAAAAAAGGAACAATTTTAACAATTTAAATTTAACTTCAGGCCAACAACCTTTAATACATATCAAAATCACTCTAATTTACACGATAATTAAAGACGATAATCAAAATAAATAGATATAGAATATTATTTTTGTCTAAACAGAAATCTATATTAATTTCAATAAACATATCTTAAGCAATTGTAAAAAAAGAAAATCTGAAATCGTGCTGACGGATTTGATCATTAAACTATTAAATGTCTGATAAAGGAATTAATGATTAATGGTCTTTGATTTTTTCGTAATTATATATGTAAGTATTTGTATAACTGTACATGAGCTAAAAATTAAAAAATTATAAATTTAAACTTCCAAGAGTATAGCAAGAGCAATTCATTAGTTCATTGTGCTCTTCACGGTATCATCAAATGTTTCTTTACACTCGTTTAATTATTATATGGTATACTAAGTGGAACATTTTATGTTTATATAAATGATAATGCTCCTTATAAACACTCGTCTGTTTAAAATTTTTAATCTTTTTTTCTTTGTTATAAATCGTTAAATTAATATTTGCAGATATTTGAAATATATAATATAAAATGTATAAAGTACATAACAATATATTATAAATTAAAATTATTGATAAAGATGTATATAAAAATAAAATTTTATCAAAATGTGGACAAATTTTTATATTACTTTTATATTTTTATACATTTGATATATGATCTCATTTCTTCTCAATTTAGTATATGTAAATACATATTAGAAAACTTAATAATTTAATCTTGAAAGTGAAATTAACAAAAGTTACTGTTATTGTAACTTCACGACTTATTTGTTGTGCAAGCAGTGCAGTGACAATGTTGCTTCATTTCGTATGAAAAATAAAACACACAACAAGTAATATTACTATGTATATCGTAGTGTAATTTTATTTATTGCATCATAAACGACACTGATTTATCTGTGTATGTAAATGAAGTAGTCGCAAATGGAACAAATTCGTTTAATTCTTTATGCATCGTGTTAACGCATAAATTAAGAACTATCATCTCGTTTTGAACTTTAATATGTCGCAACAATTAAACAATATACAATAGAGAACATAACCGAAATAATAACGGTGAAAAATTGTTGATAATTTAAACTGTTATAACATTATAAAAAAAAATCATACAATCCATTTGATCTTATTTTAAAGCATAGAACTATTTTGACAATTCTAAGTCTATTCGACTTTTTTCAAAGATAATTTTATATCATGTAATGAATGAGAAAGTGAGCATCTTTTTTCCAAAAATTGTAAAAATTTAAATATCTTTAAAAACATTGAAAAATTTTTTTAGTCTCTACTATCATTTGAAGTCTCCTTTTTACAACAAATACTCGGAACTTGCTGTACAATTTTTCAGCATTTTGTTAAACTTGAATATTAGAATTAAACGACAAAAATTTAAGAAATCTTGACATTTCATCATTTAATCCTAACGTTCAGAGTTCAATAAAATGGTGAAAAAAATCATACAGCAACAGGTTTTAAGGAATCATTGTAAAAGAGAGATTTCAATTTTTAAGATCATGGTGAATCTAATTATTTAGAAAAAAATTTTTTATTATTTTCGGAGATGTTTAAATTTTTATAGTTTTTGAGAAAAAAAGTTGCACGATATATGAAAAATAAACTCAAGACTGTAAAATTTATAGTTGATTATTGTATATACGTTTGTTTTTACGAAATTACAACAGTTTAAATTATCGCCAGTTTTTCATCGTCATTGGTTCAGTTATGATTTTATGTAATGTCAGTAAAAAGTAAAATTAATATTGTGTGTAATAAAAAGAAAGAAAAAATTGAGAAATACTTTATTTTTTTCTTTTAGCTATTTTGGGCAGAATAACAGACAGACACAAAAAGAATGATGGCTCTCCAGCTGGAACAAGCGTGTCCGGTTCAGTTTGGATACGTTTCACCTTAAACGTTGACTTCATTTATAAAAAATCTCCGAACTCGAGGATTCGTCGTGGTGATGTGTTTCTTTACGTACACTCAGCCGACTTAGCTTGCAGATGCCCGAAAATCAAACCAAACAGGTAAGTTATTTAAGTTACACGAAACTTGCAACAATTGATTATGCAATGATATATGTACATTTGATACGAGAATCAATTCTCATTAACGATGGACAAAGTGGGGATTGAGTCTTCGATTCCCAAAATCATTAAATATCATATCGTTATACTTTTATTCATAAAAAATTAAACAAAAATTTATCGGATGTGAATCAATCACATCAAAAATTAAAAAAGAAAGATATTGATTGCTATTTATGAAAAGCATAATCCCGCAAAATCTTAGACATTTTTTTATCATATATATATTTTTGCATTTAAACTTTATTGCATAATAATATTAATTATAATGGTCTTCTAAGTTTTATTGTATTCTTTTGTAAATTAGTAATATTGTTTCACTATAAAATGAAAATTTCTATTTAATTATAAAAAAGTTTGCCAGCCATTTATTAAAAAATATATCGTAGCTGGTATTGTGAAATAATGGTAAATTAAAGTTGTATGACATTTATTTGACAAAAGAAAAAATACTGAGAGTTCGATTTAACTGGATCTATATAATGATCGAAATTTACTTATTATTATCTAAGAAAAACGTAATAATGAAATTACGAAATAAAAAATTTAAATAGCGCAAGATAATCTAGCTACAGTTATATATGTCCATATGTATCTTTTATTTTTATTTTATTTTATTATTGTATATTATTTATTATATCTCGAACTAAAGATATAAGATATTTCGAACAAAAATTTCGAAAGTAAATTTTATAAATCCATTGTGAAAAATGTTATTAACTATTGTATTATTAAAATACAAAAAATATAAGGCTATTATAAATTCAGTGGCCATTATGAAAATTATTAATTATTTTGTTATTATTTTAAAAATATTTTCATTTATTAAATTAGTAAATGTATTTAATATTTGAATAACTAAGGTCACGAATGCGCCATAAAATGAGTATGCTGGATTTTAAATGATCTGTTATAGTGGAACTCCACTTACGAGGTAAACTTGTCTGGAAACAAATAGTTTATATAATTGGAGTTCATACAATGGGTCCATTGATTCTCCCCTCTATTGGTAATTTTTCGTACATATAAGACTTTAGGTTCAAATAAATGAATTCAATCAACAGGAGTTCATTTAATCGAACATCGATTAAAATTTGGTTAGTATAAATGGAATCCATATAAACTACAAACGGAATTATACTGTATTATTTTTTTTTTGTTATTGTTTCCTCGTAAACAAACAAAATTTTAGGTATACAATGTGTGTGGATGACAAACGTAAATCGACGTAATTGGGTAATATCGAATTGATATTTCCAGGTCGTACTTGATTCTTGGCCAAGAGAGCGATGGCGGAGGTCAAGGTGGACTAACAGTGACACAAAGGTCGATTGTGATCGAATGGCGCGACGAGTGGCATCGTCGAATGCGACGCTTCCAGCGGAGGGCGAAATCGTGCCATTGAACTAATTTGCATCACACCAAGGAAAATTAGACGGAGAAAGAAGGGAAGATAGAGAAAAGAGCGGAGAAGAAAGGAATGGAAACAAAAGAAAAAGAACAAACAAGAGAGATAGAGAAATAGAAGTTAAAACTTTACTCGTATACGTAGAAAAAGATGCACATTCATTTTCAAAACTGCCAATAGCTGTATGTACTCTCGCATACTTACTTCACGCATGAAATAAAAATACTCGACGACATCCTAAGATTAATGATAAGTAACGATGAAACTCAAATAAAATGAAATGCAAGTGAGAATCGAAATTTATGTACCGCAGAGTATTGTATAAAAAGATTTATAATTTGATAAAGCCAAATACGTCGGAAATCAAACATCTATATCTATAAAATGGAAAATTTCTTTTATTTTTCTTTAATTATATATAGTTTATTTGATTATTGCTATAGTTTTCTTGATTATTTTCATTGAAACGACACTATCTAACATTTGACATTTACTTGAGATATTTACATACGTATATATATCACCAGTAAAGCAATAAATAAAAATCAATTTCAATTCAATATATTAGTACATAAAATATCTATGTTATATATTTAAATTGCAGAAAATATAGTGCAGAAAAAGAGAAAAATATTAATTAAAATACTAAAAAACTATTTAATTTAAGTATTAGTATCAGGAAATAGTTTCATTGAAGACTACTATATTCATAAAATGATGTAGTTTCGTAATTTATCTAAAAACAAAATGTTATGTTATACAATACCTATAAATATATGTTAAAAACATATTTATCAAATTTTTGCATCTTAGAATTTTATTTAATAAATTAAAAATTTATTAGATAAATTACAAATTTTATTTAATAAGTACGAAACATATTTATCGTACCTATTGTACTTATCAAAAATTAGTATACGCATCTCTGTATGCGTTCTTTATAATTTTTATATAAAACGTATAAAACAAGTAAATTCCTATTATTTTACAATGTATTACTGTATGTGTTTTTGCAAAATAATAACTTTTTTTAGTTTTGAAAAAAATTGTGTATACATTGTAATAACAAAATTTCTCACATGCATTTCATCGAACCAAAAATGCAATATCTTGCATTAAATTAGACTTAGACGTTTATATCAATATACATTTTCTATAAATTTATAGTTTGTATTTCTCTTTCTATTCAACTTATATTATAGACCAGAAAAAATTGAAATTACAGGATAACGTACAATAAAAAGGTGTTCCGTTTTATAAATTATAATTCGTAAATTGATTGACACATAAGCTATGTTGCAATTCAAATATGGAACAACGTATGTATTCCATTTTCCAAATCTAACGTTTTTGATCCCTTTTGCTCAAAATATGAGAAAAAAAATTGATAAGAATATATGCCATTAAATGTATTAATATCAAATCGAATGTGCAGTATTGGATAGTGAATTAGAATTATATGCATATCAGTTATAATTGCCATTTCGTACAAACGTGTAATTTTTATATTTTATTATGTATGCTACTAATACATTAAAAATTCGAAGAATATGCAACGTTAACACGCATAAGCAAAAAGATAATAATACGATATAATAAGTTTATTAATAAATTTATAACACTTTCATATTTTCTTTAATTCGAACTAAATTCAAATTGAAGATGGGTTTGTGAAATTTATCATAAAATATATAGTATGTCAAAAATAGAAAAAAAAAATTCATTTTATCCAGTTGGAGATATTTGTCTAAAAACTTGTTTTTCTAATTTTTAAGATATATATGTAACTCTAAACAAAATCAAAATTACTATTATCTCTTTTTATTTGATAGAATTCATAGAGATATGCCATAGAATACATCTATAATACAAGCAAATTACTCAATCAAATAACAATATACAATATTATGTATAATTTACATAATAATTGAAAATAAGCACGTATTTATCATTGCTTGTAATTTGCCAATACAATTAACACGAATTTAGACAAACTAGTTTTTATTACATCAAATTTTTTTTATTTTACACATGCTATAAATTTTATTAGGTTTTATTATTAAACAAATTATGGACACAGACTTTTTTTTGGTAAAAAGGATCTTTATGTCATGCATATCAAAATCTTTGAAATCGTTCTTGCAAATGGTGATACTTTATCTCTCTCTTTGCAATTACACCATCAGTCGGAATAAGTTTAAAACATTGTAAATGATTTTTTTCCCGCTCTCAGACTTCCCATTTTTCTCATGTAATCTTTTTTTTTTAATTTATTTATTCTTCTATCATTCGATTATCATAAATCGATCACATTTACGAAAATATAAGCGTACGTTGAATGTAGATTTTCTTGTACATTTTCTATATAAATTATTAAGATTCTTTTCTAGTTGATATTATTATTAGTATTATTATTGGTAGCAGTAGTGATAATAATAGTAGTAACGATTATCGAAAAAATATAGAGGCTAAGTTCGAAATATGTCGAAATAACTATTCATCGAAATGATCGGTTACTACTTATTACAAAAAAAAAAAGTTATCATAACTGCCATCTTGCTTGAAATATTACAATAATTAAAGGTAATTTTGTTGTCGTCACGATATTTGACGAGACATAAAAAAAAACGGTATTTACTTAGTTTAATACGCTTTATTATAAAATTTCATATAAAAGAATATGTGTATATTAATAATCAGAAATTTCCTTTTACAATATTAGATAACATAAACATAATTAATTGTTCTTCCGAACATTAAAACTTGTTTTTTCTGCATGCTATTCGTATATACTTCGACAATAAAATATACCCCGATTATGAAAGTTTTACAAATGAAATGGAGAACGTTATTAATTAATTATAAACAACATTCACATATACAGATACATTAAATAGATAATTGTCGTGCTTAACAATTAAGTTCCTAACAGTGAACATATACCATACAGTTTTCCATTGAAGTTTTAAACTCGCTACATCAATTATTGCGAATTTTTTTACGATATTCAACAATTGATTTTGTTATCAACTCCTTTTGAATAAACAACAAATAATTATCGAAACTATATAGGACATTTCACATTCATTTTTACTTAACGATTCAAACTAAGAATCTTGCTTAATTAACAGCAACTTTTCAATTAATTACAAGTTTAACCTTTTAGTAAATTCTAATTTATCCAACATTTCTGTGCATTTTTATTATGATGTATATCATAATTTTAATTTTAATAATTAACACATCATATTATTCTTAAGATATCCTGTACTTGTTGATGTCAACATTTATCCTTGTTTGGCATTTTTTATCTCAAGTCACGAAATTTTATTTCCAAAGGGTTCCTATTAAGCAATAAATTTTCATTAGTTTATAATATTATAAACCCATGGAAAATTTAAAATTTACTTAAAAATCTCTGAAATAAATTAAAACTCGGAAAAAAAACTAAATTTTTAAGTAATTTAATACCATCTAATAATAAATTTCACGGTAATAAAAACTCCGTTTCATAAAGAGTATAGTTTGTCATTTTTAAACCAAGTACATGAGAAGTATAAGAAGTACAAGAAACGTAAAAAGTGAAGCAATTTTCAAATTTAAGAAATTCTTTATTAATTATTAGTAAAAATCGAAACAAAGAATTTATAGTATAATTTTTAATGAAATTTCAGTTTAAGAAATTAAAATAATCCTAATTTGTAATAAGAACACACTTCTTGAATGGAAAATAACAAAACATTCTATAAAGCAATACAATGTATTTATGTACTTACGATATTAATGAGTATCGAATGCTACATGCGTTCATGTGATCATAAGCAGACTTATAAAAAAAAAAACTAACGACCAAAAATTATATCCTTTAAATCTTAATTTGCGTGGTCCTTTTAGGAGTTTTCACACATAGAAGTTTCTAGTTATTATTTTTAATCACTAAAATATATTTTTATTACGAAAGAAAGTTTCACAATAAAGAAAAGTTTTTCCATTTGTTTTGCATATCATTCTTATTGTAATAGGACTTGACAAAATCTTTTGTCATTTTCTGGAAAAAAAGTTTAAAAAAAGTTTAGTTGGATCATTCTTCGAAGTCATAATTTTCAAAACGCTAAAAACGAACCACGCAAATAAAGACAATGAACATGACTAGCGATACTCGATTGAAAGACTATTGTTCGACATTGATCACAAGAAAATTTTTGTAAAAGAATCATGCTTTAATTATTATAATCTCATTGTTTGTGAGACATTACTTCGAAGATTCACTGTTTCCGTCGCCTATGCTATAATTACGTGTATAAAATGTACCAACGTAAAATAGCTTTAGTATAAGTAAAGAATATATCAGCTATTCGCAAAACTAGTACATATATTTGAGTGTTAGAAAAAAAGAAACGATACACGTACAGACATGATGTAATTGCAAGAAAAATCGATCGATCGATGTGGTTTGTTATTTCGATAAAGTCGTTAACGATATCGTAACCGATCGAATTTTGTAATATTACGAAAATACGTGTTTAATTCCGTTCTATCTATTTCGAAATAATTTGTATACATCTTCCAATCCTTTTATAGATGACTTAGGAATTGGAATAATACCTTGGTTTTTTGCATTCTGAAAACTGTCCGCATTAAAATTTACAACAAGAAACAACTGCGTTTATTCAATTTCTTTCATAAAGATACGACATCGATAGATAAAAATTTGTTTTCATTGTTAGTAATCAAAAAATAATATCAAACGAACAATTTATATCTATACATATTCATAAAACAGATTGCAAAAAATTAACAGCTAAAAAATAACGATCATTCGGTGTCATATACCTACAGAAAGTACACAATATAGAAATTGTACAACAATACAAGTAGCTACAATATAGAAATAAGGATCTTAGTTGCGTTGTTCAATTCCCTTTGTGCTAAAAGCAGAAACTGTACCGTTTAATTAAGAATCGCGCGACAGCATCGTAGGTGGAAGAATACCGATTATTATAGGTCCGAGAGTTTACGAAATTCTTGACCAGTTGTATATCGTAGAATATACGCGATATCACAATGAGTGTGCTATTTATACCTCTACATTATTAATCGATTACTGTTGTACCACGATTACGATTTAGATTCGATTAAATTATTAAGTGTATCGTTGTGTATTGTGGTGTAATAAATGTGATTAGTTGTATGAATAATAAATACAATGCATAAGAAAGATGTAGATATGTCATATTGATTTATTTCTACCTTTCTTTATAATCATTAATAATAATATGTAATATCACAAATAAATTTGTAAATAGAGATTTTTTTATTCTGCTACAATTTGATTTTCTTTAATATAATTTTATTAATTCTGAGAACAAAATAACATGTCTATTTACTCATTAAAGTTAATATCTGATAACCGATTGGGGAGCAAAGCAGGAACTAAGAAATTCTAATAACATTGTCTAACGAATTTTAACTTCTTTTTACGTTTCAACATTCAAAAATGTATTGAATGTATACATGAAAATTTCTGTCTTTTGTTTCGAGAAAATTAATTTTGGAAAAAGGAAATGTTTTTCAGCTTTTAACACACAGCTTTTTTGTTTCAACTGTAAAAGTTTTAAACACAAATATTTTTATATAAAAAATAATTCTACAAACTTCCAAATATAACAATAATATTATAAACATTTAAACATATTTAAAGAATACGCAAAGTAGAAAAGGCCTCCAGAATGTACCAATTTTTGTAAATAGAGTAGACTCCATTATTTGAATCAAATTTCAATCTATGCCTGATTAGACTCTTTGGTCTTCGATCCATTTTTTGGAGTATTGTACAATTAATTTTATAATCAATAATAAAATAATAAAATTCACTTAGAACTTTAAGAACGATAATACAATGCAATATATTAAATAAATATGTCGAAAGACATATGTTTAAAGATGAATGCACTTTTACATTTGTTACATGCTTTTCATTTAGTATTAACCCTCTTACGAGGGACAGTCAAAAAGTAAGTTTCACTCGTTTATAACTTTTTGTGTATTAATATAATAATCCTTTGCACTCTATTTCTCAATTTTTCTTTTCTTTTTGGAAATTTAAAAATATCGAGTACGACTCAACATAAGAGTTCCTGTGATAAAAACTGATGTCGAGTCACAATCGACAAAGGAGTGCAAAGGGTTAAAGATATTTCGAAACAATGTTTCGAACATACCTTTATGAAATAATGTTTAATACTTCTACTTTGAAGTTGTGTCAACGACTGTCGTTGCAATCGTCTGTTATTCGCTATCAATCGTAAAACATGGAAAGCTAGAAATAGCGTCCAAATTGAAGGTCCGTGCTGTCATTCACTTTTTTGGAAAAAAGTGTTCCCGTACTGAAATCTATCGTCAATTGTGTGATGTTTATTATTATTATAAAGTATCAAACTATTGGGAAATGGTGCATTTCATTCAAGAATGGACGTACGGATATTGAAGACGATTACCGAGACGGAAAGCCGTCAACTGTGACAACAAATATCAATATTGAACGTATTAAGCAACTGATTGATGCAAACAGATGACTCAGTATTGATTCTTTGAAAAGATTGCGACACGCGATTAAAGATCGACGAGAAATGTTGAGAAAGGCATTATCCTCCTCTACGACAATGTCACACCACATTCGGCACGATTCACGAAGGACCTGTTGCAAAAATTTAAATGGAAAATGTGACAACATCCTCCATATAATTCGGACCTTGCAATTTCTACATTTTTGAACCGATGAAAGCAGAGCTTGCAATGCGACAGTATCATTCAAACGAAGAAGTCTCAACGAACATACGACTCAAGAATGACCATCGCAAGACAGACGGAATTTTTTTAATGAAGAAAAATCAAATTCAAAATCATTTTTCAAGGTAATTCTTTTAATAAGTTTGATTCTCATGATGAATAGACAAAGAAAATTTTAAAACGTTTTAACTGAATCTCAAGGACAATTTTATGGAAATCTTTTTTAACAAATCACCTGCTTTTTACTGCATTATACTGCTTTTTTAGACATTTGTTTTTTTTTAAATAATTAAACAATTAAAATGTTTTCTTTTATTAAGAGTTAGTAAATTTTTGAAGTTAATGAAATATCACATAATGAATCACATGTGATTTATATTTATATATATTTGATATTTTATCATATTCAAAACCATAAATCAGATTTGTCATGAATGTTAACTCTGGAACTTTATAGAATATTAACTTCTTTTTTTAAAATTTGTATAGAATATTTAATCTCTTAGTTTGTTGTAAATTATTAACGTTAATCATGTCGTAAATAATACAATAATAATTAACTAATAATAGACATTAATAATTACTTAACAAAATTTTAACGAAAATGAATAATTGTGAAATGTAATAAAAATTACAATACATGATTTATAAAAAAAATTTTCATGAATTTCGTTACTACGGTTCAAAATTATGATAGTCTACATTACCATCTAATTCTACATTATTGCCACCTCTCTTATATTGATGCATTATTTTATTCAAATTCAGTTATATTAAATTATTTATAATATAAATTAATATTTTGATATATCATTCTTTGATATAGAAAGAATTTGAAATATTTCACAAAATACCTATTAATTGTATTTTAATACTCTTGGTAGAAAATAATATGCAATTTTATTTAAACTTTTCATAAGTATATTAACACTTATAAAAAAGATAAACATTCCTATATCATTTTCTTTCTATTATACAACTATTCGAAATATAATTTTGCACTAATTACATAACTCATTTTGTATACCAGTCAAAATCTTTAATATCACATCTTTAATTTCAAACTTTCACTTTTGATTTAAATTTAAATAGCAGAAATAAAAACACAATTTAAATAACAATCGCTTAAGATTGTAGTAAGTAAATAATTCTTATAATTTTACTTATAATATGAATTATTTTATGTACTCACGATCTTGTAATAACTTATCTTTTACATGTATGCAAAAGACTTATACTTATGGTTTATACCACATTTTCTTTCATATCTCGAAAGAGAAGACGTATGGATCTATAGTATATATTATATTTTTTGTTCAAAATGATCTACTAAATATTTTGGCAAAATTTGACAGTTTAGATTTGAAATATCTTACATATGATTATTTAAAATTAGTGCTAATTTGTAAATTGGCAATTTCTGTTTTTATACTGAGACAGCAGATGGCGCTTTAAACGTAGAAATGCAATTTACTTTAAGTTGTCATTTAAATATTTATTTCGCAAAAACATAAGAAAGTGACAGAACAAACAGCTGTTAATTACAAATATACAATAATCTGTAATCATGTTTTTACCTTTACGCGTCAGTCGCGTACTTGCTGTAAGTTATTTTTGACAATAATATGATGTATATCGTAATTCCTAGTATCATAACCTCCTTGATAATCTTATGTAACTTTGTTTATTTATATAAATTTATTATATATTTGTGTTTAATAAAATCAGTTTTAGATTTTATATTACTAAAAATACTTTTTAACATTATCATTAAGCTATTTTTTATATTTTTGTTCATTTAGAGTAAACACGCATTAAAAATCTTACTATCTAATGTCAGATAATTTTAAATGTACTATTCTTAATTTAACAAATATATCATCCATTTATATATATTAATATATATGATGCAAGCATTATATTCTCCAAATACCTTAATTATTTACCTTACATCTAAAGATTTCAATTTGTAAACATATTAAAATTGCTTCCTTCTTCCTAATGAATTTTTTCTTTCTTCCTTCTTGAATAATTAGAGATTTTGAAATATATTTCAATTATTATTGTTCTTTTGCTCAAACAGAATTGCAAGAATGCTAGAGGATTACATACTTCAAGCATTTTTACCTCAGATCAATTATTTGTTGTATGTATTATTACATAAATGTAAAATTAATAAATGTTTTGCCAATATTAATTTATTTTAATTTTAATAGCATAGAGACAGCGAAGTTGATAATCCAAGTATACCATTTGAGTTCAATGAAGCAAATAAAAAACGAATTGAAGCTCTTTTGAAAATTTATCCTGAAGGTCATAAACGTGGTGCAATGATACCGCTATTGGATTTAGCTCAACGTCAACATGGATGGTTACCCATTTCTGCAATGCACAAAGTGGCAGAAATACTGAATGTTCCTCGCATGCGAGTCTATGAAGTTGCAACATTTTATACAATGTTCAACAGAAGACCAATGGGAAAGTATCACGTACAAATTTGTACTTGTACACCATGTTGGTTACGAGATTCTGATTCTATTGTAGAAGCTGTAACCAAAGCTACAAATTGTAAAGTTGGTGAAATATCAGCAGATAAATTATTTACTATTTCTGAAGTGGAATGTCTTGGTGCTTGCGCTAATGCACCAATGTTCCAAGTTAATGATGATTACTACGTAAGTATAATTTCATGAAAATACTTCATTCGAACCATCTTTTCATTTTTGAAACATTTTGAATTGAAATTATTATTTTAATTATACATTAAAAAAATTTTATTATAACTCTCTTAAATAAGCTTATTCTATTGTCAAAATAAAAATACAAGAAACAAAATATTTAATAATTTGGAATTATAATGTAAATATGAATAATTATGAATTTAAGTATATATAATATTAATATGTATTATAGGAAGATTTAACACCAGAAACTGCTACTACTATAATAAATGCACTTAAAAAAGGTGAAAGACCACCACCAGGGCCACAAAATTCTCCTAGATTTGCAGCAGATCCAGCATCTGGCTTAACATCATTGACATCCCCACCACCAGGACCGGGATTTGGTGTTAGATCAGATTTATAATTTATTGTATATATATAAATAATATATGCAGTCTGTCAAGAATTTAGCACTGATTGAATGTATAAATAGAATGTCTAATACTTCCTAAAAAATAATATAAGATGTAATCAATTGTACCTTACACATTTAAAAAATAACGATTTTTGATTTTATTTGTTAATTATTAATTGAAATTTAATTCTGTTATTTATATAATTACATATAATTGTTAAGACCTATACTGTGTGTGTGTGTGTGTGTGTGTGTGTGAGTGCGCGCGCGCGCGCGTACGTGTGTGTGTGTGTGTATAAACAAATTTTTCAAATATGTGTGTTCTCCCATCAAAACTTCAAAACATAAATTTGAATGATTTGACACAAATTTTACAAAGATATTCGGAAATTTCTATAAAATAAAAAAAAATGTTTACAAACATTTAAATATATGCAATAAATTGTTTATAGCCGTCTATAAGTTTATATATTATTTTATCGTATTATGATCATAAAAATTAAAATATTAAATCCATTTTAATTTATACACTTTCTTTCTTTTAATCTATACATAAACATGAAATATGAAATCTTAACCTAATTCTAGGAGTAGGAATCTTTAGTAATAGACATATAATTTTAATTATATAATAATTATATTTAAATTAATTTCCGAAGAAAAATAAACAAAATTTTAGTTAAACTAAAATACTGTAAGTATAATTAATTTACAATCCTGTAAAAGAATTTAGATGTTAATCAACCAGAACGAATTTTGAACATTGACCAACATTTTATAGACTACAATACTAAATTTTCAAAAAAGAAACGAACATATATATGTATATATATACATATCATTTTAAATAATTTATAATTGCTTCTATTGTTATATAATACATCTCATTAAATCATTCTGTTTATTGATATTTACTTCCTATTTATAACAAATTTCTTAAATGTTTTAATTTTTAAATAATTCATTTTTCTCGTATTGCTAGGTAGTTACATTAAAAAAGAGAAAAATACATATGCATGATAGTTTTACATGACATTTCATTAATAAATATTCGCATAAAACCTAGATAAAAAATTTTAAATCATTGTTTTATATTCTAGAAATATAAAAAATTAAAAATTCTAAAACAACAATTGTCATAGAAATTCTAGTAAAAATTCAAAGGTCTCACGTTACTCTAAAATATACATTCAATTGCATTATATACAGTAAATAGTAAAGCAATGATGAATATTGAACACAGATTTAATTCGCATGTATCGAAATGATTTAAAGAAAACATATTTTTCAATGTCAGAAACAAAATTTTAGTTATGTTCTATATATATATTTCAAATTTATTAATGATTATTATTTCATAAATTTGTCTTATGGTAAAACGTTGAACGTCTTAGATTAGTTAGAAATTTAAGCGAAATAGTGACATTGAATATTCACCTTTTAATGTCATACTATAAATTTAGTCTAGATGGAGCTACTTGTTTAGTGAATATATTAAGTTTTGAGGTTATAGCAAGTTTGTGCAAGAATAACATTGGTAGTGTTATCGTGATACAGCATTGTTTAGGCAAAGAATCGTCCTTTCATTTGGACGAAAATTAGACTTCTTAAAATAATTATGTGAGCAATTAAAGCTTGCTGATCAATTCTACGTCGATATGTCGGCTCCGAGCGACGTTAAAACAATGCAAACGTACAGATTGGCCTACCTGGCCGTCTGACAAATATGAACTTATGGCATAATTTCATAACTTTAGAAATCGATCATGGTCAAGGAAAAACCAAATTCAATCCGTATTTACGATTCAGAAGGTTATAGACGTAGAGCTGCATGTATTTGCGTCAAGAACGATCTTGAAGATGAGGTGAGCCAGCAGATGGCACTTGATATTTTACCTTTCATTAATATAGCTATATTTATATTTATTCTAATATCAATTATTATGCATTATTTCAATGAAATAAATACAAATTGTATTTTTGTATAATTTATAATGTAGGTACTTTTGGTTACATCCAGTCGAAGACCTGATAGTTGGATAGTACCTGGTGGTGGTGTTGAACCAGAAGAAGAACCCGCAGTAACAGCATTAAGAGAAGTCAGAGAAGAAGCTGGTGTTTTAGGACAATTAGGCAGATGTCTTGGTATATTCGAGGTATTAATTTTCTTAAAAAACACAATTATTTGCAATTATTTAACACAAACATAATGGAAACGAAAATATAGAATGAAAATATATTTCATAAATGGAGTTGTTCAAACATATGTGGATGATTAAATTAACTTCTTTTTATTTTTATAGAATGTGGAACACAAACATAGAACACAAGTATGGGTTATGCGAGTAACAGAAGAGCTGCCAGAATGGGAAGATTCACGCGCTATTGGTCGAAAGCGAAAATGGTTCTCTATACCAGAGGCCTTGCTACAGCTTGCTCAGCACAAGCCCGTCCAGCGTTCTTACATACACAGTCTCCACAATACCAATCCTCGACATAATCCCAATATTTCACCATCTCATCATTCACATACTACTGTAACGTCTATTCAGTTAATGAATAATTCTAGTAACAATCCTCATCTTAACAAACATAGCTAATATTAAATACCATCCATTTGCGTGAACAATTGCTATCAAAATGTTAAATATTTGTTGCTGCTCCTTTCCTTTCGTACAGTTACTAAAGTTGTATTTTATATGTAAAATGACCATTTATACATTTTTCCTTTCCTTTTTTCATTCTTTTTTTGTTATTCGTAATACAATCGCAGTGGGTCTTGTTAATATACTGTACTAGTACTGCTACTATACAATTACTACCATCATTACTATCACTATTACTACTATTGTCATTAATACTGCTATTCTACTATTAATGCTATTATTATTACAGATACTATTATTATTATCATCATCATCATTATTATTATTATTATTATTATTATTATTATTATCACTGACTTTGCTGTTATCGACGTTATACTTACTCATATAAATTAGTTAATAAACTGGTCCATAAAGGAGCAGTTTCTTCAACTTAGTTTTCATTTTTTGTCAATTTTTTGACGAAAATAGTGCTTATATTTCATGTATAAATAAGTACATAATTTTCATACGTAAAGTGGATGGTGTTTTATGCAAAAAAAAAGAAAATTCCACAATTAAAATACTTCTCTCATGTTTAAATATACTCAAAGAATGTTATAAATCTCATAATGAAACATATCTGTGTCTTAAGAGTTTGTTTTGAAAGAATTTTATTGGTATGTGATAATGATTTAAATTTGTTTGTATAACAGTTATTTTGCATACCGTGACCATATATAGTTTACAAACTGAATTGTTTCCAGAATTACACTAGGGATTGTTTAGAATATGACTTTAAAGGAAGCAAAATTTTTCTTCATATGCCATTTAAAAAAAGGCTAGTATGAAATATTTACATGTAAAGTGAAATATAAATACGTGGGTGCACTGTAAATTTTTGTAAAATTTTATTTCTTGTAATTATGTATTTAAATTTTCTATGACTTCCTAAATGTCATTAATTAAATATTATAATTTCATAATAATGTCAGTAATTTGTATTGTTTCAAATTAATCCGCACAAAAAGTTGCAAATAAAATACAATGAAAAAGTATTGCAAAAATGTTAATAGACTAGTCAGTTTAATGAATATGTACATCTATATTCATTTAGTCATGTATAATATTTTTCGCACAACGTTCCATCCACGTGTTCAACCCATATCTTTGTTGTGAGAGAAAGGTAACTTTTTAGAAATTTATATTAAGAATAAATTTCCTATTGTTATATTGAAATTTTTTAATAGTATTTTAAACTAAAATATTATATCAAAAACTACAAAATCAGAGAAGATATGTTTTTATATATTGTTTCATTTCATAGTGAGGTTAAGTTACTCGTTTATATATTTAATTATTTAAGTTTTTCTTATTTTTGATTACAGATGTATCTTTCTTAAGATGACTGTCCTGTATAAAGAAATTGCTAAAGAAATGGAACATGAGCAAATAGATGAAGTTGATGAGAATATGGAAGAGAGTAGCAGTGACAGTGATGAAGAGGATTCAATGGATAGTGATAAAATAGAAGAAAATGAAGATCAGGAGAATGAATCTAAGATATATCTTCCTGGAAAGCCTCTAAAAAGTGGAGAAGAACTTGTTGTGGACAAGACAGCATATCGAATGTTACATCATGCCCAATCTGGCGCTCCTTGTCTTAGTTTTGATATTATTTTAGATGACTTGGGTAATAACAGAGAAGATTACCCATTAAGTATATATCTTGTGGCTGGAACTCAAGCTGCTAAAACACACGTTAACAACCTCCTTGTTATGAAAATGAAAAATCTGTATGATATAAAAGATGATTCTGATGATGAAGATGATGATGAGTTAAATAGTGAAATTGATATGAATACACCAGTTATGTCTGTTGCACCAATAAAGCATCAAGGTTGTGTCAATAGAGTTAGGTAAATATATATTTTTATTATTTTTTAATATAGATAAAGTATGTAAATAATTTGGAAACAAAATTTACCACAAATGAAAATATGTTTATCTATTTCAGATATATGAGAATTGGCGAAAAAGCTTTTGCTGCAAGTTGGAGTGAATTAGGACGTGTACATGTTTGGGATTTGAATAAACAGTTAAACGCACTTGATGATGATGAATTACTTCGCACATATCGTAAAAAATGTGAAAAAAATGATGGGTTCATCAAACCACTATTCAGTTTTAAAGGACATCTTTCAGAAGGATATGGACTTGATTGGTGTTCAACAGAAGTAGGCATGCTAGCTTCTGGCGATTGCAAGGGTAATATTCATATATGGCATTTCAGTAATAGCAATAATTCTGCAATTTGGCATGTGGATCAGAGGCCTTATAATTCACATGCACCACACAGTGTTGAAGATATTCAGTGGTCACCTAATGAAAGACATGTACTTGCTTCATGTTCTGTTGATAAAAGGTATAATCTTAATTAATGTTTTAAAAGATTTATGTAAATTTTTAAATCGATTTACATTTTATTATTTATTTTAATATCAAATTTGTAATATATTTTTGTATTTGTACTATTCAGTATCAAAATTTGGGATACAAGAGCAAATCCACAATCTGCATGTATGCTAACAGCATTTGGTACACATACTGCCGATGTTAATGTCATCTCATGGAATCGTAAAGAAAATCAGTTTCTTGTATCTGGTGGTGATGATGGTTTACTTTGTATATGGGATTTACGTCAGTTTGGTCCTAATGGTTCAAGCCCATTAGCCATGTTCAAGCAACATATTGCACCTATTACAACGGTAGAATGGCACCCTCAAGATGCCACTGTATTTGCTTCTGGTGGAGCCGATGATCAAATTGCTCAGTGGGATTTATCAGTAGAAGCTGATCAATCAGAAGAAATAGAATATAATGAATTAAAGGAACTGCCACCACAGTTGTTATTTATACATCAAGGTCAAACTGACATAAAAGAATTACATTGGCATCCTCAATGTCCTGGTACTGTAATATCAACAGCACATTCAGGATTTAATATATTTCGTACAATTAGTGTATAATCTACCTAATAAAATGCAATATTTATAAAATAATTTCTATTATATCGAATTTTTTTATAGCACTTATTAGTTTTTTTTTCTACGCGTTAAAATGCTTCTAAATATTTCCATTTTATCTTTGTGTTAAAGAATTTTCGAAGACAAATTACTATTTAAAAGATGTAAAGTAAATAAGAAACATTTACAGTAATCTTTTACGGCATTTTGAAAAACTAAATTTCTTAATTTTCGCATTTTTAATTTTAAAAATTAAAATATAGTTGATATAAGGATATATTATATCAGATAATCTTCAACTAATTTAGAATCCAGAAATTTAGATTGAATCAATCAAAACATAATCATTTGACATTATTTTATTTCAATTAAATTGGATATTTAAAATGGAAACCTGCAAGAATAATAAAATAATAAATATATTTAATCATTCAGTAAGAATTTAAAATGTTCTATTAATCATTTTTTACGAAATATGTAGATACAAAGAATTGAATGTGTACTTGAATAAGTTTCAGCCGCTGATAGTTGGTATTACCAATACTGTGTGCAGTAGTTTAAGATGGTGACGCATCTATGTACAAGTACTGTAAGCAAGCTTTAAAATTCAGTACAACCCATTTGCATTGTTAACAACAAATTTTTCTATTGCATTGAAAATGTCGAATTTCGTGCTGACAAATTGCGAGACGTTTTACTCTATTCGTTTTAAAGAAAAGTAGCTGAGAGTTATCGTCTATTTGCAGAAATTTATATTAATCCTCCATCTGAAAAAAACTTATAGAGAATGCTTTCGAGAAGGCGACTACGATGAAACTTATTTAAGTACTCAATAATTATTTCTTTTTTTATGTTTATATTTTCATTTCCAAATAATTTAATTTAACCTCGGAAATTATTTAATGTAATAACAAATAATATTTGAAGTTCATTTTTCATAAGTTACTTCGTATATTATACGTATTTCAAGATGGTTTTAAATTGAATTTCATCTTTTTATTATTTCATATACATATAATACATAAAAATATAATTTATTTAAATATAAGATCCAATGATAACAAATGTCTTATTGTTGGTCTACCATGAGGACAACTCCAAGGATTTTCCATTTGTGCCATTTGAATAACTAATTTATGCATGTCATTATTATTAAGAGCAGTACCAATCATAACTGCCTTGCGACAAGCTCTTGATGCTAACATTTGTCTTACTCGACTTGGACGAAATATATTTTTGTCTTTGTTTTCTATACCACCTTCTCTAATCAGGAAAATTAATTCTTCAATGTCTTCTTGTCCAAATTGCCAAGAACCACTAACTGGTATACCAGTCAATTGTACACGATGTCCAGATTCGGCTGAAACCAAATATTTAAAGTTACATTTATTTATATTTGAATAATTTTAAAACATTATTTCCTCAAAAGTAATAATTATTTACGATAAAAACAATTTTTAATTTATTTTGTTTACCTTCAGTATTTATTTTAAAAAAGAAACCATTATCTTCAAATGTTTTTTTGTGTTCAATTAATATTGTTTCATTAAGTGCAGAAATATTTAAAAATTTAGGAACAATTAATTTTTGAGTTTTTAACTCCGTTTCATTATTAAGTTTTTCAAAACGATATTTTTCATCAGTAGCATGTTGATCAATAATGAAAAGATCTTCTTTCAGACGCGTTATTATAAAACCAAGATTAAATTGACCTATAATTTCCATCTGTAAAATATTCTTTTTTTTTACAGCTGCATAAAGGAATAACCATTATATTACACTTATATGATAATAATTTATAAAATGATATTGAATTAAAAAATTAAAACTTATATAATTGAATAAAGCGTAAATGTTATAACCTCTAAAAAAGAGTCTTTTGTTAATTGTCTTTTCAATTCATTTTCAGCCTTTGAATTTTGATCCATTTGTGCCTTAAATTTGATCCTTGTACTTGAAACTATACATTTGGGTAAAATGTTTTGTTTCTTTTGAAGTTGTTGTTTTATTGTTAGAATGCTAATTGGCATTTCTATGTCGTTTAATATTTTTATCTGATTTGTTATGTTATTTTGTACATTATCATATTGAATAGTTTTATTTTCATTAATACATTGTATATTTTGTGTTTCTGTATATTTTGAATGTATATTTGATGTATTTAAATTATGAAACCGTTTAGTTGGTCGACATTCATTTGTAGGTGAAATTATTCTTTTTACACCAAAATTTAATTCTGGTATAGAATTTACAGTTAAATTTCCTTGTAATTTCTCCCATTCAGATGTTAAATTATATTTTAAAGTTGCTAAAATTAAACGTTCTTGTGTACAAAAGATAGTTCTTTTATTTGGAGTTACATTAATATCAGTTGAGTGTTTATTTAATTTTAAATTTAGAAAAACAAATGGATATTGTTTATTATTATATCTGTGATAAATTTGATTTATTAATTTACTGACTTTTGTCAAATCACATGGTCGATCATTTACATAAAAAAATTGTCTGTCAGGAGCAGAGCGTCCCATATCATGATCACAACTACTTATATAGCAGTCCCATTCAAAATCCATAATTGTATTATTTGGTAAATTATATTCTTGCAATGTTGTCTCATCAGCAGGTAACAATTCAACTTTAATTAATCCGTTGGAAGACTTTTTACCAAATATTAGGTTTATATTGTTTAAAATATTACTGGGACTAGTAGTACTAACTACAAGATTAGGAGATTTGTTTGATACCCAATTAAAACATGTTATTTTCGTATTAGTTGAAATTAAGCAATAACTGTATAGTACTTGAATAGCATGAACATATTCCTTCTTAAGATTTCTTTGAAATTCTTTTGCTCTAACAGAAAAACACTTAAATATATTTTTTATATGCACAGTAGTTCCTGTTTCTCTTGCACATGGTTCTTTTTTTTGTAGCATACCATTGTGATCAAATTGTAGCTTAAAACCATGCTTACTTGTACAATGTTTTGTAATAATACTTAAGTCAGCTAATGAACAAAGTGAACTAAGAGCTTCTCCTCGAAATCCAAAAGTGTTCACTTCTGTTAAATCTGAGAATTCCCGAAGTTTAGAAGTATAATGCTTTAATCCTGATCAAACAAGAATAAAATGTATTTAACATAACTATAATCAATTCAATTTTTGAAAAGGCCCATTAAATTTTAATTACATTATATATTTTGGAATTTGTCCTTAATTCTTCTATATTAAATATACAAATTTGCATATATGTATGTACATACCTAGTCCTTCAAAATCTTGTTCTAAAACACCACTTCCATTATCACTGACGCTGATACATGTCTTTCCATAATCTTTCAATTTAATATCAATTAATGTAGCACCACTATCTAAGCTATTTTCTACAAGTTCTTTCACAGCAGTTGCAAGATCAAGTATTACCTAATAGAAATTTTTATATATATAAATATATTTAAATAATTCAGTAGTTTCAAAAAGAGTATGAAACAATTTTAATTTTTTAAATTTAATTTTTTTTATTACATTTTGTAGAAGATAATAATGCACACATTCAAGTATATTTGAGTTATGACCGTTAGATGACCTATTAACTACCTGAATCTATTATTATAAGAATTTATATGTATATTTGTATCATAAGTATTCAAACTAATGTCTGTAATAATTTGAAAGCAATATTTAAAAAAAAATACATTTTATTGAAATATGTTCTGTTAATCAAGTAGATAAATTTTAAAAATGTGCATTGATTAATTTGAATAATTTTCATTAATTAAAAAATAGACAAAATAAATATGTGATATAATTTTAAACAATAAAATTGTTGAATTTTATTTCATTAATGGATAAAAATAAGAGTTTATATTACATTTACTACATTCTGAGATAATGTTACTTAAAATTATACTTCTTCCATAAATTTTAAATACAAGTGCGTTTTTTCTTTTATTTTATATCAACTTTTGACAGAATATTTACAAGAGACAAGAATCATATTATATTGTTAATTCAATTTCGACCAAACTATAAAATCCTTATCAAAGAGCATCATTTATTTGTAAAAACATCATAATTATCCACCTTATTATTCACGGATAGGTAATCAAATCAACTCAATAAAAAATTCCCAAATAGGTAAACATTTTAGTCAAGATATTCACAAGATCTAGTACCATTAGACAATATTCTTTTGAGAAAATGATAATTCACTTACAACAATCTACTACTTTAGAACATAAAGAATATAGTTATAATTCATGCTGTGTAATCATTTAAATCAGAACTAATTAAAAAAAAGGTTGTAATCCTTGATTTTCTATTTTAAACAGTATATCAATAATAGGTGTCATCTCGAACATTCTTATTTTATTTTAAATTCTGATTGTTTGATGATTAGATCATATAAAAATCATAATCTAAAATATTCTCAAATATGTTTTAATCTTTAAGAAAGATATCAGTATCAATAAATATCAATGTATCTCAAAAAACATGAATAAACTTATCTTAAAAAAATTGTTCTCATACAATATTTCTGAAATATAAACAATGTCTCAAACATTTTCCATCATTTTTAATCCTCTATTGGTAATTATATTCTTTTTAACAATAAGGATATAATGCGATTTTATTAATGTAAATTAAATTAAAATTAATAAAATAGGTCATTTTATTTTGTCATGTTTATTAGGAAAATAATAAAAGATAGATTATTAAAGATATTTTAAATTATAAAATAATTAGAAATTTAAGAGACATCATCTCACTTTAAAATCCCAAGAATAATGTCTAGACATTAGAGGATTAACAAAAAAAATATTTATTATTAATATTTTATATAATGAAATTATTATAACTATAATTATAAGAATTCCATATTATCTTTTAAACATATGTCTTAAAATGAAAATGTATTATTCTTAAATATTATTATATTATATCATTTTGTTATTAAGTATTATATCATTTTTTTATATTTTATGTGTATAAGTTATACATTAATGTATGTACTAAAATTTATTACATAAATTAAAACATAAATATGAAAACAGGATAAACTTATACATTTTAATAAATACGTAGAAGTAATAGTATTTATTATTTAAAACGCAATTAATATTACTAAATATTATTAAATATATGACATTTAAAGACTAAATATTAGCATATTTATAAGTTAACCTCACCTGACCAGAACAAATTTGATGAATTGTCTGTTTATTTATTGCATTAATTTTCTTCGATTTTTCTAACGGTGGAATTGGTTCAGTCATTATTAATATATGTAATATGTATATATCGTTTTGTGAAAATAAGTAAAAAATCAAATAGTAATCTATCGTCTATGTTATAGGAACATACATTGTCATACAGTAAATTGTTATATATAATCTTACGTATAACGATGTTCCAACGTAAAAATTTTATTTTAATGCAAAAATTAGAAAATTTTTTACCAAGTATATTCAGAATTATTATTCGAATTATTTTCACGTGACATTTGTTTATAAGATTCTCAAATTTGATTGGATGTTACGAAATGCAAAAATGTAAAGGAATAAAATTAATATTATATCATGACGCGAGATTTGTCATTTGCAGTAATCTTTTAGATTCTTTCTAATCTTCTAGAAAATGAAAAATAATATTAAGGTAATACAATACTACAATAATTTTTTTGTTGTGATATTTTATAATTAATTTCTTCATTATACAGCATAGATATCCGCAAGGCAATATAGATAGATTTACGCAAGGCAAATAAAATCATAAGCGAACTATAATGCAATTAAATTGTTGGAAAGTGATTTAAAAATTACAAACTACTACCAAATACGCTACATTTTTCTAGTACAATTACACAAAATATATATTGATTAATGCAAAAATTATTTGGAATGAGGAAAGTAGAATGCGATTATGTTTCCGCTAAATTGTAATCAAATTCAATTTATAGTACTTACAATGTTCTCAGTAGATAGTTCCACAAACAACAAATCCATTCATAAAAATATAACAAATTATTCTATTAATTGTTACAGTTTTTTTTCATAAATATAACTAAATGCTTTCTCTCTATTTTAAGAAGGATCTCAGGAGGCTAACAAAAATATAACAATAAAAATGAAGATGCGTTTGTTTATTATTAACCTTATGTAATATCGTTTCAAAAATTTTCAATTACATTATTATATATAATAAAAATAAAAATAAAATAAAAATAATATAATAATAATCGCAATAATTGCAATAACCGCAATAATTATAATTTTAGTAGTAGTAGTAGTAGTAGTTGCAGTAGTAGTAGTAGTAGTAGTAGTAGTAGTAGTAGTAGTAGTAGTAGTAGTAGTAGTAGTAGTAGTAGTAGTAGTAGTAGTAGTAGTAGTAGTAGCAGTAGTAGTAGTAGTAGTAGCAGCAGTAGTAGTAGTAGTAATAGTAGCAGTAGTAGCAGTAGCAGTAGCAGTAGCAGTAGCAGTAGCAGTAGCAGTAGCAGTAGCAGTAGCAGTAGTAGTAGTAGTAGTAGCAGTAGCAATAGCAGTAGCAGTAGCAGTGATAGTGGTAGCAATAGTAATGTTTTAGTAGTAGGTAGGTAGAGATATTTTAGTATAGTAACAATGATAGTAGTAGTGATGATGATGATAATAGTGGTAGTAGTACTAGAAATAGTAGTAGTCGTGGCAATAATAATAAGAGTAATGGTAATAATCATAAAGACAATAAAAATATTAATCATAATCATAATGGTAATAGTAATAATAATGATAGAATAGCAGGATAAGTAATAAAAATAATAATAATAACAATAATAATAGTAGTAGTAGTAATAATAGCAATAATAATATAATATAATGTAATATAATATAATATGAAAATGTTTACAGGGTAGATACAACTTTTTCTTCATCTTGTATGGAGGCTTGTTAATTTTCATTTTAATAAATCGGTTTTTTTCTTAATTCAGTTTGTTTTCTGTATTCATTCCTTATATTTTTATGTCGGTTAGCATTATGTGCAATCATCAAACAAGAAATTGAAACGATGAATCTGTATTCATCACTTTTTCTCGGTAAATGCTCGCACTTTGCATAACAGACATACATCAGTCGTATTATAGTATATTTTCTGAACACAATGTTTTTACACATGACGTTAGGAAACTTATGGTATTTTAATCCGGTCACAATGTGTTTCAAAGAATTTGTTTTAAAATTTATGTTAAATGGTTTCTAAATCATTCAAACAATTTGATTTTTTAAATAAAAACGATGTAAAATGAACTTTTTAATGGTCCTGATTGCAAGCTGTTTTAGTTTTTTTTTGGGGGCATAAACTAATACGGTAAAATATTTTTTTTTAAATAAATTTATGAAGATATACAAAAATTTTTTAGTCACATATTGACAATAAACTTATACAACTTATTTAATTAAAATTATTTGAAACACAAATCGTGATCAGTTCTTATACTATTTAAATGTATATAACTCTGTTGTTTGCTAATTGGCATAAATACTCTACATTTTGCGACAATTGTTGAGTGGACAAATTTTTCGGGGTACAAAAACTATAAGAAACATATACGTTACAAATGGAAAAATATGAAAATATTTTGAAACGTATTCTCTGTGTAAAAAGTTTTTATATGAAGAATTAATTGGCGCGTTTGAAATCAATCTATTGCTGTATAATATATGAATTCCACTTTTTAACGAAAATTTTTTTAATCTCATTTGTCCGACATATACTTCTTTTGTTTTATTAATTTTTTTCCTTTTTCGAATAATCGACAACCACTCTTCCGAGTATTTTTTTAAAGATCTCTGTAATAATTAGCAAAATTTCACACATTTAAAACATTATTATTCTTTTCATTGTTAATGTTAAACAAATTTAATTTTCAATTTTGTAACGATCATCGTTCTTTTTACAAGCAGCGACTATAAAAGTTACTAATAAGTGATAAGATACACTCGGTTATTTTATCTTTCACATAAACGAAATAATTGTAATTGCTATCGTAAAAATCAATAATTATTAAACGAGAAAATGCTTCGATGATACGTTGGAAAAAAACATATTACGCTCAAAAGTCAATCTCTTTTAAATTGTTCCTCGTGCGTTTTTAACGAAAAAAAAGTCTTAAAAGACGATTTTCTTATAGACGACAATTTCTTGTGCTACAATTTTATCAAAGAAGTGAACTTCTCTTGTACCGAAATACATAAGTAAGTTTTGGAGAAAAGGAGTTCTGGTTCTTTGACGGACTAATGAGCATAATACGTAGTAACGTAAATTCGGAAGAGGGTACGTGTGAAATTGCCACACATTTTGTCTATGTTTATAGAGCGTACTGATTTTTGCCGTTCAACAAGATCATCGAAATGCCAGAATTTGTCACGAAGAATCTTGATTAAATCTGACAATGTTTTCTGTTTGAAAAATCATTCTCATACACACACATATGCGTGCGTGCGCGCGCGCGCACGCACACACACACGCACACACACGCACGCACGCGCGATTCCCCTCCCTCTCTTTTCCATCCCATATTCTTTTTATAAAGTTATTGAGATATATCGTTACGGCAAAATGTTCCTCGTTAACATAGAAATTTAAGAATTGCTTCATGGTTGTTAATAATTACAATTTTAGATCGAATTTACACCATTGCGTTTATCATTTTTCATTTATTTCACTTAAAACAAAAATTCGTTTTACCTTTACGTAACATAAGAAATGATCGTCCATTAGATCGTACATTAGAGCGAAGTAAAAATACTAATATAATTTAGTAATTGTTTATTATTGTTTATTACTCGGAAATAGAAATCTATGAATTCGAACGAATGTCGCTTCGCGAGTCATTATGTCTACTGGCGAATCTTCACATTGCAAATATTTAAAAAATGCAAACTTCTAAGCATCCTATCTAAACAATTCTCGAAAAGTCAAACATTCTCATTCGTAAGTTCATATAATGAAAAATAAGGCAATTAATATAAGTTCGAAATTTTCTTGAGGTATGCAGAAAGACTTTTCCTCGGGAAAAATATCCGTAATATATAAATTGTAATATTACGAATGAAAAAGATCCAAAATCGGCGTTATCAAAAACAGAATATTAAAAATTTGATTGATCATTAAAACTATATAATCACATGCTTTGAATAAGCCAATAAGAAGCTGACATACTATATATAATAAAATATTTAAGTATCATTCGAATTTATATTTCGTTTTCGTTTCTATAAAATAATACAAAACAGTCAATAAAATATCGTAAAATAATTTTAAAAATCAACCAAGAATTTAATATATATGTCATAACAAAGAATAGAAACATGCAAAATAGCTCAAGAATTATTTGTTGCAGTATACGCTATTAATAAGTATCGAAAATTTACATTGTTCATCGTGTCTTGTTTTATTATTATCTTATCGTTATTGACACAATTTATTTGTATTTAATATTTCGCATTCTGGCATTGAAATTTACGTTCCAAGTTGTTTTGTACTCTACAACCAAATATCAGAAAGAATTTCAGAAAGAAATTCATTAGAAGAATCATATCGATCAGTGTAATCATTGAAACTCGAAAAAGAAAATGCAAATGCCAGAAAACGATTATATGAACTTATACGGAAGGTATATTAATATAATATAAATAATGTTACAATTACCAAAGTGAAACGGCAAAAATCAATTACGACTGCCATTGGAAACATATGTATATGAGTACGCGCGTATCGTTTATTATAAAGTATCTAGGTTTTTGTATGATTATATCATCCTTGATCAATCTTACGTGTATACTGCCTTTTAACTTTCTTATTACTGTCTTCTGTATAAATATGTATTGTTGTTAAATCATGCAAACCTCGTTTGTTTAAAGTCCTTTATCGGCAACAAACTGACGTTTGCAATGTCCTCTTTTTTATTTATCAAAGTAAATAAAAGAGTCGAGTTTACAATGTCAGTGTTCTTTTCTTTCACACTTAAAAGCTAAATCCTAAAGCTGCACTCTTATCATTTATCTATATATATTGTACAAATAACTAGCATTTGACGCGACTGTTTGCTAGCAATTACTTGCTAAACCGTTTACATTCGTGACATTGTGTATAAAACTCTATTGGAGTATATGCTTACACTGGTAATTCTTACTTTTCCTCTTGTTTAATGCAATTTTAATAATAGTAATTATCACTTTTTCGCTCTCTAGGCCACACAGTTTGGGTGCCAAAATTTATTAACGACGTTTGCACGCGACTAAAGCATTTGGAGTGTTTGCAGAATCGGGCAGGACTCGAGAGGCCAGCTGGGTTCATCCTCACTAGACCATGTTTATCTGTCCATGCTCATAAGCAAAGTATCATAAGCTTCTGTGCCGGACGCGGTATCCGTGTTCAATGTAAGACCAGTCGGCTTCTTAAGATAAACAAATAAAAAACTAAAGAAGGAAACGAAAAAAATAATGGAAAAAAGGAAGCTTCCCTCATGTTTTCCTTTGCATTCCTTCGTATTTTTACTTTTCAACTGAATTTTTGTCATTCCTGTTCTTATTCTTCTTTTCTTTAACTTTTTCCTTCTAAAGAAGCCGCTTATATTTTTAAAGTCCCCTTTTCTTATAAATGAAGAAATTCTTGTTAACGTTTCTGTCTTTTATATGTTTCGTTCTTTTTTTTTCTTTTTTTTTTTAAGCTGTTAGAATGAAGCAATGACATCTTTTTCAATACGTTTACACTGTGTTACATTAACCAATAAAACGACGAAATGCAAAGCAATGCAACGGGGAGGGACTTCAAATTTCCTACTGCCCGTTCTCATTTCCCTCCTTTTCTTTCTTTTCATTCATAAACAGTACGATAGGTTTTACGGTATCGTCATAAACTTCGTATATACAGTATATATAATCACCTAATATATATTTTTGACGGTACCGCTATCGCGACGACAGTACGTATAATTGACCTGTCGCCGTAGTTTCTTTTTATTCTTTTTCATTTCAGTGAATAGCAACTGGACTCTGCTGGACGCATACTCCAACCATAGGACTATCTTCCCTTTCTGGGTCTCTTTGTTTGCCGGTTGAGACTGTCGACGGTTGTCTGACTATTCCGTGCGCATCAGTCGTCGAATAACTGTAATTGTAAAAATTCTGCTGCTGAATCATCGGTGAAGTCATCATCGCAGGCAGATGGGGTATACCAGGAAGAATTAGGCTATTATACGATCCAAGAGAGCTTTGTATCAGGGAACTGTCTACAGATTGCATGGACATTGGCCCGGATGCAGACACCCCAGTGGCCGAGGTTGACGGATAGTTTGTTGTTACGACGCGTCGATTCCCCAAATGACGAGGCGATGACTCGCACTCCATTGGCTGATAGCCACCAGGGAGATTTGATATTTGCATCGTATTGCCACTGTTGTTGCTTCCCTGTCCTGACATGGTTACCAGTCCTAAGACATTAAGAAAACAGAACATTAGATCGGCAAACAGTCTAATCGTTTCAACACTAATGCAAAGATCATCCAATGAATTACTACCTCTTACAATAGTACGTCACTATGAGAAAGTTAAAACAAATAAAAAAGATTTCAAAATACTACGGGGATACATTCCAGGCATTGAGTTTAACGTTTCGTTTTTCTTTCATGTAGCTGGCAGTTTCGACTTAAATTCTATTAATATTTAAATATTAAGCAATCGATACTTAAACAATAACCAATTGTTCATCTTCGTTTTGGGCAACTGATAGAATAAATAACAATTTTAAATATATCTTAGCAAAACTGTGATTCATGAATATAAAATTAAAATTGAAAAGACGATTTCCAAGAGTTCCATTTTTTATGAAGTTATTTTATTATTTAACTTCTATTTTAAAGCAAAGTATTCTATACATATATTACTACTCAATCTGTCGTTAGCAATATTAAAATAAATTTGATAGATCAATACAATGATTTATAAAATAAAAGAGTAATATCTTTTGTATTTTTACAATAGTACTGTATTCAATGCCTAACTCACAAATAATTAATACAATTTTAAATGAGAGACTAACATACATATTTTAGTTTTAAAACATATAAAAAATAAAAAAATTCTTTTATAAATAATATATAAATTCATTTTATAATTAAAATCTTGAATTGTTTTTAAATTATTTAAATATTTTATAATCAATATTGTATTACTGATGTATTAGTAATAACTGTTCTTTTTATTATGTTTTACTAGTGTTATTGTATTTAAATCTAATAAAAACTTGTTAAATTAAGCATTAATATTTTATTTAATATATTCTGATTTATGTTATACAGGTAATTCAATAAGTTAGAATAAATTAAAAATGATTAAATTTTGTATTTATATATTTATTATAAAGTACCTATCAATTTAGAGGAGTATTTTTTACATTACTCTTTAAAATCGTCTTAGTTTGTATTTTATTTCTTATTATTTAAAAAATTTATATTTGGGACACCTTATATATAAGTATAAAATTATAATTAGTTATGCATTAAATCTAATCAGTTTTAATTTAGGTACTTGTTTTACGATAAGAATATGCAAGAAATCATCTTTTAAAAACTGGAACGTAAAATGATGAATGTGCAGATTATAAGTTGATGGAATATTTACTGTAACAACGAAATTTAATGTTTCGTACATTATATGACATAGATGCACTTCGCATGCTATATGCAAGCAGTCAAAGCATGCATAAAATAAATTATAAGATAATAAAACAGTTGCTCTACAAAGTAAAAACTTGATACAAATATACAAATTCAATTACTATTAATAAGAATATGTTCTCTGAAAATGATTAACAAAAGATATATATGTAATGAAACATACATTACGTATATATCATTGTTATTTATTACACTTACATTTCCTATAATTGTGTAAATATTGCAAAGAACATATTCTTAGAATGCTATTTGATATCCACTGCTTTTAAACTCTAATATATTTTATATTAACAAAGACAATCTTAAATAATTGTAGGATAATGATTATGTAAAAGTTGTAAAAGTACACTGTTGTATCGAAGAACAGAGACACGGGCAATTAACATGAATCCGTATCTCACTCTTGAAAAAATCAGATGTGCAAGTTCTTTATTCAAACAAGCAAGGCGTCGTATGTTACATTTGAGGTCAGGATATGATTATCAGGGACATTGTTAGTCTTTTAGCTTGTAGGATTGTTTGTTAGACAGAACTTACTTATGTTAGTAAGTAAGATTAGGGTTGGGGCCTAGGACAGGTCGTCGCCGCCCCGCGGATACGACAGTCATCGAGCCACGTACTGTCCCCCCATCATATCTACGGGCAACAACAAGTATCGTTTAGTTTGCGCAGAAAATAAAAGATATCAGAAAAACATACATTTTTATATTGATATTCATTGATATTTTATTATGATTTGCATCTCTACAGCAAGATAAAACAGATCTTCTATTAAACAAATTCGTAATAAATTATTATATTCCATAAATGCCAATCTTTTATCTATTTTGTATGGAGTTTTTATTTGTTATTATAAAATAATCATACAAGTAAATGTCTTATTTTCTGCACAAATTAAAACCTGCCTAAATCTTCAATACAATGCAGCAATTCCTTAAAAAGTTCAACACAAGAGAGTCACTGTATTGCTTTATATTTATTAACTTTTACATACAATGTTTCTGAATGATCACAAAAGCTTGAATTTGATTGGATGTTAAATTACAAATAATGGATTAGAAAACATGTATATATTACCTGAATTAGATTCTATATATTTATATAAAAAGATATAGTGAAAAGCAATTAAAAACAATCAGTCAAAGGACATTTCATTTAAATTTTTAATTATAAAATTATACAATTCTTTCATATTAGTTAAAATAATTAAATAACAAAGTTATAAATTTAATATGTAGCAATGTGAAATTGCTAATTGTAAATTTAATAAAGATGTGTACTTGTTAAGCGATACATATATAGCATAACTTTTACAAATCTATGTTCTTTTGCAACAATATTTGCATAGTCCACGTATTAACGTAAAATTATTGTACATATTACATCATAAATAACAAGTGCGTTTTTTAAACAAACGTTATTTTAAAAATAGCAAATATAACACTGTTTAAAATTATTATGAGAAAGAGTTACGAGAAAGATTAAATTATCCATCATTCTAAATTATTTTGCCAAAATTTTAAACCAGTGTAGCATAATTTAACATGTGAAAACATTTAAAAATCTTACTAAAAGTAGAATGTTTATATTATATACAAACTATTTAAACTATGAATTAAAATCAATAGTAACAGGTAAAAAAATCCCAAATTTAAAAGAAAACATCTTTACCCTGTCACGCGTGTAAAACGATCCAGTAAGCCAAAAATGATGCTTTATGTATTATAACGTTTTTAATAACTTACCATGATCTTGGCTCATCGATACTACTGCCGGGCTCGTGTTAGCGCTGTTGGCAGCAGCGATATTCGTGTTGGTCCCCTCGTCGGCTGTACGCTTAAAGAAATTGTGCTGAAGTGCATAATACGGTGTCACTCTTGTTTTCGGATCAAAGTCCAGCATCCGTAGGATCAAGTCTTTGAATTTGAGGTAATCGGAAATTGAATGACCAGGTTCACCTATCCTTCTACCACCAGGGCCTCCGCTTTCGACACCTAAGATATCGTGTAAGCGTCTTGTGCCAGGAGGTTTGTACTTTTTACCATCCTTTGACTTTTTCAGCACATACGAGCCATCCGTGGGGACTTTGTCAAAGTATTTTCGCGCTTTGTGCGCTTGGTCCAATATATGTTTCGGTGGCATTCCTAGTACTTCTACGATTTTATTCATTTGATCGACCTATGAAATAGAAAAATAAATAATATTTATTTTTTATTAAAAATTACATATATTATAAAGTTCAATAGAGAAGATTATATAATAGTTGCAATAAGCAAAATGAAATTAAATATGTAGTAATGTAAAATAAATTAATGATAAGTTTTATAAGATGTTTTAAGATTTATAATTAAATTCCTTTTTACATGTAAGAAATCAAATATAATTTAATATTTATTACCTCATTGGCCCCACTGAACAGAGGTTCTCCCGTATGCATTTCAGCTAAAATACATCCTAGACTCCACATGTCTATCGCAAGGTCATAAGGTATTCCTAATAAGACTTCAGGAGATCGGTAAAACCTGGATTGAATATATTGGTATATCTGCAAAGAACATTAATAACAATTAATTTTCGAAAATTATCAAATTATAATATGCTTTCAAACTTACACTTACCCTTTGTCCAAGTTGACATGAACTACCAAAATCCACTATTTTTATCGCACTTCGTTTGGAATTGCATAAAAGTATGTTTTCGGGTTTCAGATCACAGTGGATGATGTTCAATTCCGGTGTAGACAGGAACAAAAGGGCAGTACACAGTTGCTGTGCAAACTTCCTTGTTAAGTTCAACGATACTCCTCGAAAATTCGTATTTCTAAGTAGATCATATAGATTATACGATAACAGTTCAAATACCAGACATAAATGATTTCGCCACATAAAATGCCTTTTTAGTTTAACTGTAAGAAATTTTAATTATAAAGTAATTGTAAATAATTTTTTTAAGTTTAAATTAATAAGATACAATAACCAACCTATGTAATATTTGTTGTCGGTATCTGCCCTGTTCATCATTTCCAAAAGCCTCACTTCGATTTGCGCTTGATTTAGAAAAGGTTTTTTGTTCTTGATAATTTTTATTGCCACTTGCGTTTGTTCTTCATGATCAAACGCTTTTACTACTTGGCCAAAACTGCCTTTACCTATATAATATTTTATATCATAAAAATTACATTTAGAGTGCAAAAATAGTACATATTAAAAATTATATATTTATATAATTATAAAATTATAAAGATTTAATTAATTGAACTAAATATTTAAATGTTTGATATTTATACTAAATTTTAAAGAAATTTTTCTTAAGATATAGCGCTAGAAATAAATTAGAGAGAAACATGCTTTCAGAATATAATATAAAAAAACATATATTGGATGAAATAAATGCTAAATAACTGATTAAAAGAAACATTTATAATGTTACTTATTTTCAGAATGCAATAAAACAATCAATTTATGCAAATACATACTGAAATTAGGTGTAGAATTGCATTATAATTACAAATAATGTTGTTATAAATATTAAATATTTAAATAAATGAAAACACAATATGTGTAATCATATCAATAGAATTTTTTGCAATATTTATCCATTAGCTTTAAATATTTGACACTATATCTAGAGAATATTTTTTTATTTCCTATTCTCTCTTAAGAGGTTTTTTAGTTTACTTAAAAAAATTACTTTTTCAGAGATACTTTGTACATCACTATTTTTTATATATCATTTTCTTGCAATTTTTCAAATTTGTTATTAGATAATATTAACAACGAATTTCTTTTTATAAATAACTCATATTTAGTAAACAATTAATAAAAATAAACCATAATAAAGTTTTATCAGTTTTACCTATTAGCGAATCGATCTCGTAACGATCGAGGAACTTTTCCCCATGCTTGATAATATAATCGTGATTATCATCATCCCAGCCGTCGTTGTACAATTTTCTTTCTTTTTTATGTGAACTATCTTCCCTTTGCATCTGTTGCGCTCTCCTCTTCTTCTTAGCATAATAAACCTATTAAAAAAAAAAAAAAAAAAAAAAAAACGAATAAATTAATTAAACCGGAAAATTACATACTGAAAGTTATAAAATATTATATTAGACAATTTAAACTATTAAAAAATTTCAAAAATATCTTGCTATAATATTATTAATTAAATATAATATTACAGTAGATCTTCATTTATTGGAACATAGGGAGATAGGACCGGTTCGGATGATAGAACTCACTAGCTTTCTCCATATCCTACTTTTATTTGTTTGGATAATAATAGATAGTAGATAAGGATAACAGAAATTAATCAATTATGAGTTCATATATCTAAGATTCAACATTAACTGGCTTATGTAAACGAAGTTCTCATATAAGTTAGTATTAGTTTTCATATAAGTTCCATATCAATTTTAAATAAATATAAATATTCTAATGTATTTTATACGTGACGTGTTTTTATTTCATTCTTTAAGTTTTTTCGTTAGATTTTTCAAATATACATGTGCTATATTAATATATTCCTAATATTTGATTTTTTCTGTAGGTAAAAAATAGATTAAATAAAAGATAAAAAAATATGTAACACAAACAAAATTTAAGTATAAGTAAAAATAAAATAAGGACAAAAAAATTGAAACAAAAAAGAAAAAAAAGAAAAGTGAAAGAAGTTGCAAAGTGAATATTATTCTAAAATGAATTCAAAAATTCGAAGAAGTACAGAACACTGATTCAATTTCTCTGCACTTTTATTCATTAATACATACAACAGATTTCGTTTATCAATATTTTATGTTATAATAGTAATTTTACAAAAAATAAACAAACATAGCAAAACCATACAAGATAAAAATAAAAAGTTAATAATTATTTAAGATTTGTTATGAAAATAAATATATTTTAGACATCAAAGAAAAATGTAAAAAACTTCAATAATATTGTATTATATATGATATTATTATGTTACTATAGTATATAATATAGTAGTATAATATAGTAATATAATATTATAGTATAGTATAATATAGTATAATATAATATAGTAGTATAATATTATACTATTATACCATATTATCATATTATTGCAAAAAATTAATAGGTTAATTGGTAATATAATTAAAGGTATTGATACTATTGAGTATAGTATAAAAAATTTGCTGGTTAAAAATATGAAAGAGAAAAAGGAAGAAGAAAAGAGAGAAAATAATACATTTAAATAATTTGAAGTATTTTTAACAAAATCCTTAACTATAGAAAATAGTTTTGTAAGCAGCATGATTTTTGTTACAAAATTTTGTTATATATTACAAGATTATCTATTGTTATTGTCCATCCAAATTAAATGATTTTTATATATACATACCATATAAAATATAAATATTAATAACATTATATTTTAGTAATAACATTAAACACAAAATAAGTGAACTAGATGTTCATATAATTATTGAATGAGTTTTTTTGTTTGAGGAAAAGGAAACAAATGAAAAGTGTATAGTATAGGTTATCAACAAAGCCATTAATTATATTTTCAGGTTTTAACAAAAAAATGGATAGCTAAAAGAGAAAAAAAAGTGAATAAATAGGTAAATAGGTAAGTAGTTGGAGAACTTCTGTGTATACATGAGTTGCAAAGCAAAAAAAAAGATGGGGAATAAAGTGAAAGATGTTGGAGAAAAATAAATAGGGAAGGATTGAATATAATACAGACAACCAATTGGTTTGTAAATACTATTAAAGGCAAATACAATAGAATATTGATTATTTAAACTATATAAACATACTGAATAAATCTAATATAAATAAATGATTGTTGAACAAAAAGAAATAAATGATTTTTGAACAAAAGAACAAAAGAACATAAAAAACATATTAAATATTTTAATAAAAATTTAACAGGATAGATGTAATGACAATGCCTCTCTACAAGTTACTTTCGAGTAATATTTTTACTTCTTTTGCTCTGTTAAATTTCAATTACAAATTTTCTTTTATGTAGCGATGAATGATGAAAATTTTATGGATGATTTGGCAAATCAAAATGGAATAACAAGCAAAAATAACAAAAATATATTCTATGTTTCTTCTTTTAATTATAATCTTTTAAATAATTAATCAAAATATATTTAATTTATAGAAAATTTCTGTATATCAGCCATTATGAGAAACAATATCTAAAGACAAGAGTGTAATCATTGTCAAAAAATACTAAAAATTTATTTCTATAAAAAGTACTAAAAAAATTTTTTATATTAAATATTTTACTAGAAAAATTACAAATCAAATATCATATCATATTTATTTATTCGAAGAAATTCTCTGCATTTATTTATGAAATCTTGAGAAAAAAAAACATTTGTTCTAGCATTCTTATCTAGATAAATAATTTAGGAACGCATAGATATGTTTATTGTAAACGTTTGTACATAAAATTCATGAAAACACATGTCATGAAAGTCCACAAAAAAATATACATCTCTGGATATTCGCTTCTTTTTAACACAATGTATAATTATAAAATTATACATTAGAAAAATTTAGAATAATTTTATTAATGATCATCGTACTTACTACATCATAATATCGTAATATCAAGAAACTTATAAATGAAATAAATATTCATAGATGAAAGTCCATGAATCGTAAATAACGTTAATAACCATTGTGTAAAATTTTCTGTTAATATTTGTGGCATTTATGCGTAGGTTTGTGCTAATTCTTTTTACTCGAAAATCCTGTGAATCAAGTTTTAAAGCTTTACCCTATGATTTAATCCTTTATAAGTTGCTGGTAAGTATATTTACCACTTGTGTTAGTCTATATTCGTTCTTAATCTGTGTTCTACAAGCTTGTATATTCCGCGAAATATTACAAGAAAAAATGCAGATATGATTTGTTATTGGCCATACAAACTCATTTACTTTATCTAATTTTTTCGAACCATCGAACTTCAAGATCCTTTAAAAATTAAACAACGAAAGACTTACTAATAGATTAATATATTAAACATTTACTACCATAAAAAATGAGAACATCTATATCACATGTTATATCTAATATGTTTGAAATTTGCAAAAACCGAATTAACATTTGATTTGAAGAAGAAGAATTAAGATTTGAAGAAGTTTTATTTTAGAGAGAGTTATTTTTGTTATAATTTCTACAAATATTTCTTAAATTATCGCTTTCTCTTTTTATTGTTTTTTAATAAACTACATATGCATTCTTATTTTTATTATTAAATTTATGGCCTCAGTAATTTTAGTATAATGCAAATTTTTCTTATAATCAAAAGTGTTTCGTGATTTCGAAAAGCTTAAGAATCACTGATCTCTACTATGTAATATATTCATTTTTTATTGTAATTGTTTCATAATTTTTATCTATATACAAAATGTGATATGTATTCTTACCAAAGACCATTGTAGGCATTAAAATTGAACAAATAATTTCTGATAAGTAATTTTAAAAAATCATCATGTTAAAATTTAAAGAAAATAGATTTTCTATCTTTCAAAATTTTTTTTATAAGATGCAACAAAAATTTGTAATGTCAAATATTAATTTTTCTTTCTATAGCTGTAGTGAAATGCTGATAGCTGAATTGCTAAATAATCATAATTATTTTTTCATCTTATAGCTATCTGTATACAGAATTCACTGTTTGTGAATTTATAACTAAAGAAACATTTCAGATATAATTTTCATTTCTTTACTTTATAAAATTTCTCTGCAAATTTCTAGCTTCAGTTATTACATTTGTTTATATCAGTCAATTGCAATATTAGTTATGTCACCAATATCATATATAAATCATAATAGTATATTAATTAGTAATATAGAGAAATTTATGATTAACTAAGATTAAGTTTTTATGTACTATCACTCTATTAAATTAATAATATTATTTCAATTTTCACGTAGGGTGCCACGTATGTGACTTTCCTTAAATACTAATATAAATAAAAAATAATGTCTATTAAAACAATAAAGGAATATGATTATTATACTATAAGATTTACATAATGATACATTGTAATAATATTTTAAACACATGACAAGAAATACGTTTTTCAAGAATTGTAAAGCTTACGAATAGTGAAATTTCTCCCATCCCATTAAGAAAATGTTAAATAAATTACAAACTTTCAAAATTATCTTAATTTTTGAGATATTTAGTTTGTTTACTTTCATATTTCATATCATCTTATAAATCAAAAATGAAAATTATCCATTGTAACAATTCGTATTCATTAGATTATTATTGAAAGTAGAGAAATAATAGGAAAAAGGAGAATAGAATACGTATTTTAATTATCTATTGAAATTTTATATTCTTATTTTTTTACCTCTTTATCATTTTGATTACATTAATCTATCGGAATAAATAATGTTTAATTATTCTGTACCATATTACATTTAATAAGAAAAGATAAGATAAATAGTGTAATTTCACATTTTTATTTAAAAATAAGAATAAATGGACTTGAAGAGGAAACGAATCATAATTAAAGTAAATGGAAAGCATTTTTTACCTCGTTGATGTGCTTGTAAGTTTTGATGAGATCTACACTGAGTTTTCTAAGAGGTGCTGTGGCTGGATCACGAAATCTATGGGGTATTCTGGCTTGCATGGCGTGTATATCCGCGGGGGTTTCTTGCGGAACCCCACCAGTACCGCCACCGGTACCGGCACCCCCACATACTGTAGGAGGTAATGGCTCCTCAGCTACCAGACGACCGTAAAGGGGCGCGCCACCATCTTCACCACCGCCTCCACCCGCACCCGCCCTTCCGCTTACTGAAAATTAAAAATCATTAAATTAATACGAATTATTAATATTACTTATTATTATTACTGAATAATTTTGCGAACGATGAATTCTAATTCCCCTAATCATAAATTCTAATTTCTAATTGTCCAAGTGAAAAAATACGAATCTGATTGTCGCAATCATAATTTGGAATCAAAATGTAAACAGATCAAGTGTTTTAAAGTAGAATCAACTTCTCATGATTGTATCTTCCTTTCATATTTCTCTTAAAATGCGAACTATCAATTTTTAAATCTTCCCATATTAAAATCATTAAAGGATTGAACGCTGGAAAACAAAGGTCTGCTAAAAAGTACTTTAGTCACGGCATATATATTCGTCGATGTTACAGTGCATGTGATTGAGAATCCACGCAACGGGGTCACGAAGACTGACATAGGTCGTGCGATAACCAGCACGCATTCCGCTTCATTCATGTTTCTTGATATAGACTGACTTTCACCCATATACAACCATTCTCTAAAACTACCCTCAGAGAGTATTTGTAAATGTACACCACCTAGTCGTTCTCAAGCAGCTACTACCAGTCATAATTTCTGTCGAATAAATGAGATATTCTGAGATTATTTTATGAACAAGTAGCAATGTTAGAAATAAGAAAATAAGAAATACTTTATGATTGTTCACGTTGTTACAATTGTCCATGTATTATGACGTTCGTGTTATTACGAATCAGTGTTTCTCGTAAATAATAAGGACATAAAGAAGATAAAAAGATGAAAAGATTTTATCATTAGTTTTTTTTTTAATCAATAGATAGATTATATCAATTTTCATTTGTAATATTTCTCAATAATTTTAATTCTTTAAATAGAATAATGATATAATAGTCATACAACGTATGCTGCTATAGTTACATAAGCCATGTTTACATAAGTCAGGAAATTAAAAATGAAAACAATAATTTGAACATTTCATCATTACTTTGTCTTACTGATAATACCACGTTGCGTTGTACAATCTGATAGTTATTACATTGTTATTAATTGATAAAATATTTATTTACATTTTCCACAATGCATATCTATTTATTCTGAATGCGCGATTTGCATTCCCAGATAAAATTGTAAAAAACATTTCTTTTATTACAATTTTGTAAAGTATTCAATTTTTCGAGATTTCCAGCGATGTCACCTATGGATTTTTTTCAAGGAATTATATCAAAAACATAATTTAAAATAATAATTAGTGTAAGTCATTTTCCATTAAAAATAATTTGTGCTATACAAACATTCTTTCATTGACAAAACTGATAGTCAATGGAATAGTTTAGTTTTAATATTGTAATGATTATGTTATAGTAACTAAACTTTTTCATTAACTAAAGATTTTGACAATAAGGAGGTACTTGCGTAATTATTTTTAATGAAAAGAGATATTTGCGAAGTGCAAGTTGTTTTTAATGACTTATACCGACTAACTTTGAAATTAGTTTTTTAGATACTAAATATTATTATTAAATAATGATTAAAATATAATGATAAGAATATAAATATTCTATAATTATATTATATTGCGTTATTTTTATGATATTGTATTGGATTAAAGTGACTCAGTGTTGGCTGAGCAAAAATTAAAAGTGTAATTAACAGAATAGAACAGAAATATACTGATATATTAATAAATATGTTTTGTAGTGTTATGAAATTTATTGTTCAAATTATTTCTTTCAAAGTCATTATAAAAGGTGTTACGTTTAAATGTGAATGGCGGAATATCTCATAAAGAATCAGAACTATCAAATTTATCAGCAAAATATTTCCACAAAAGTCGTTTGGTTTAAACAAGCCATTATGTAATATAAATATTTTTTTCATTGATGTAAGTGAGTTGGGGAAATTTCAAGGTCAAGTTAATTCTTTTTTTTTCTTTTTTGGATGAGATCCTGTATTTTTTTTATTCATAATATTATAGCGAATATTTGACAAATGATATAACCAGTTTTGACAAGTTTAATAACCTACTTTATACCTATTTTATATTATTAATGTAAACACTTTATAATAACATGAACACTTTGTGTAGTAATTTAACGAAAGAAAATGTTGTGGAAGTATATTATCCAATTTTGCATAAAATTATTTGTCAATCATAAATTAAAGAAAAAAATTTCTTTTATTTTAATCATAATTATATTTATTTATAATTTATTATTTTAATAGTTTCCGTAATAATCCAATTTCTTCTTAAGAAAAGAAATTCCTAATTATATTCTATATTATCTAAATTACTATATATACTATATTATCTAAAAACTAAAAATTTATATTTCACGTATAATTTATTTGAAAAAACTCTAGAATTTGAAGCATGTGTGAGACTTCATGATGCTAAATCCAAATGATGTAACTTAGTAAAGATCTTAATATTAGATTATTGTAGATGAACTGATCAAATTCTTAATATGAATTTCAATGTTTATAATTTTCTTGATGAAACCAGTATTAACTAAATTTTTACTCACTATAGTCAATACGTTTTTATCATTGTAAAACAATTTTATAATTATCATAATTAAGATCTTGAATCGATCATTGTTGACAATTACTGGTTTATTTTTCATGTTTGTATGTTTTAACCTAAATTTTTCATAGTCGCAAATTTAATTTTGAGAAACTCATCGAATTTCAACGTCGAATATATACATATTGAACTAATAAATAAAATTATACTTTTTTCATTATTTTATTATTTTTATCGTCCAAAATATATTATATATTTTCCACATACTTTCTCAAAGTTTTAATAAATCTAATAAATCTAACTCATTTCATATTTCATTTTTGTTTTTTGTTCGGAATACATATATTTAATAAAATGCTTCATTGGTACCTACATTTCATCTATTGTTTTATACATATCATGCATCTTATTTTGTTAATATTTTATCAGTATATAATTCAATAATTCAATTTTGAAATATTTACACGATGTCTGTAACTAATCATACTTTATTGATAATGTATTTCATTTCCCTTCTCTCCCTTTTTTTAAATTTCATAAGTTTCTAAAAATTTTTATTACTAGTATTCACGTTGCAAAAATAAATATAATAAAATATATTATATACAAAACAAAGAATAACTTTAGAAGTACTTCTCACTACATCATCACACTTGTCTTTTATTTTTGTAAATAGTAATATCTCACTATTTTTTTATTTAATTCATGTATACCGTGATTAATTTTGTTTTAATATTCTAAATTATTTTAATACATTATAATACAACCATGGTATTTCTTCTTCTTAGTAGATATTAATTGACTTTTCATAATATTCATAATTGTTAGCTAGAGAATATCAGAATAAACATGAAGACAATAGAATATCGAAAATTATTAAAACATTTAAAATAGATATGGATGAGTAACTATAATTTAATCTTTATGCTGTGTTTTTATTATGTATATTAATTTAAAAAATATATGTATTAATATAAAAACTTAAACATTCATTTATGCTTTCTATATTAGAAAGTTCAAGTTTTCCTTCCATTAAATAACTCCAGCTTTTAAATAATAACATGTGCTGAGAGAAAGTGAAATAAATTAAAAAAAGATTTAAGTGTACAATTTAAAAAATAACAATAAATAGTAAATTCCCAAATGAAATATTTAATAGATTTAATAGATTAAATATAAAACAAATTTGACAAACAATTTGAATAATGTCTTTCTGACCGAATGTTTTATTTTTCCATTTGATTTTACTAAACGGCTCGAGCATCTATCACAGTTCCTCATGTTGAGAATCTCTGCATAAGGGCCAAATCGAGCTTTGTTACCAACGACTAACGCTTCTACTTGTTACGAATGTCAAGGGAGCATATGCTACCTTTGACCCAATTTGATCATAATCTTTTGATAATGCTTCTAAAATATTCAGCGTATTGTCATTGTAGAAGCTTATCACATTTTTCGAACGTGCACAAATATAAAAAATTATACGTTCGAATTGTTATCAAGTCACCTAACATTAATTTATAATAATAAATTTTTATATATATCGTTTCAAATTTTACAATTAATATTTACCAAAGATAACTCGATAATTTAATCGAAAACTTAAAAAACATAATCCAGAAAAATAATTGTTCTTTATCTTCTTCGTTTCGTTCAGTCCATTCAAATTATCATCTTAATATTTATATAGATTTATATTAGTTTAATTTATAAATGAACTAATAAATAGGGAAAACTCGAACTTTGAAATTGCTATTTTTTTATACAATTTAGACAAAATCTGTCATATTTAAAATCACTACTTTTTGATGTACGTACAAACTGTTCGGTATTACGTACACACTACTACATGTATTATTGATACAGTATAAGCAAATATATATGTATGTTCATTAGTCATACACGGTCAACATATTTTTATGAACATAATATACCTTTTTAAGTTCCTGTTTTAGAATAGACAATATGCTTTCACAGATGAAATATAAGCATCACAAACATCAAAAAAAGTTGAAATAGGATGTATAAATTGTAGAATTTGTATTTTTATATACGTATCATAATTTATATTATATTATTTATATATATAATAATTTATATTTGTATTTATTTATATATTACGTTATTTATATATTGTTAATGTCTGCCAAGTAATCTTTTCTTTAATTAGTCAGATAAAATGTATATAAATTTAAAGAAATTTTTCCATAGTATTGTTAATTTTGTAACATCATCATTTATTTATAAAAAGTTGAAAGAGTGCACGTAATCAAATTAATAATGGTTTTTATACAAAAGAAGTATTAATTCAATATGACTAATTCTCGATTGATTTATAAATAATTTACAAGAATTCGAGTTATTTTAAGAATACTTTTTATTTTAATATATATGCTATCTCACATGAAACTATAAATAACATCTATTAGATAAGATATAAAATACAAGAAATATCTTAAATTTATCTTAGAATTGGTTTAAATCTAATTGAGAAACATTTATGATTGTGTGTGTATGACCTAACAATACCAGATGAAAGGATTAAGAAATAAAAGTATGCATTTCGTTGAAGATGGTAATGAAAAGTACTATCATTTTTTTATTTAAGTAACTTAATAATTATAAATAATATATAATTATGAATCTTAATGTACTAAGTAGAAATTTATTGTCTATTTTATTTACAAATATAGAAATTAAATGTAAATTATCATTCTTTGAAGAATATAATTTTAGTAATATTTAGGTATATAAAATGCAGAAAAAGAATTAAATAGCATATGTGTAATTTGAAAATTTAATTTTTATTTTCTTTATATCCTTTATTCAGAAACGAAGTTTTTGTAATATACAAAGTGGTATAGAATTAGCACTTGAATATTTCTGTTGTTTCTAGAGATATGAAAAAATTTTATTAACAAAAGTTATTCAGTATAGAAAGGGCTATAGTATGATTTTATTTGTAGTTGGACGGGTTTCAGAGATTTTAAGGTACTTTTCTATAGAAAATATCCAACTGCATAGATTAATGGATCAAAAAATATATCAATCCATTTAAAAAAGTGGAAGTAACTTTCTACACGTGCATCTACAAAAAAAAGCTTCTTCGAAATCATTCATTTTTTTATCTGAATTATTTCTGTAATGTAACAGATAATTTAGGAATAATTTGCATTTATAGATTAAAACTATTCATCTTGTATAATTGGAATATAGAAATAATTTTTTTATTTTACATATATTCTGTATCTTTCTTTATTCATATAGGTTAAAAAAGACATTTTCAAAATGAGCTTCCTTCATAAACATAAACGCAAAAATTTCCCCCGTAAACGTAAACATAAATCATTTAAAATTTTAATGATCATTCATTCCATTAATTTCATTTCGAATATTAATCACGTTCTTCACAGTTCTTCACGTGTTTCTGAGTTGTTGTACACTGTTCTACGAAAGAATGATCATTTTGAATATTTCCTTTAACCTATATGAGTAAAAAAAGATTAAAAAAATAAAAAATCTATTTCTCTATTCTAATTATTTAAATGTAAAATCTACTTTTTAATATATATATATATATATATATATATATATATATATATATATATATATATATATATATACACACACACACATAAAAGCAGGTGAATTAAAATCTATAATGTATATGGCCTTTATTTATTCAGAATGACCTATCAAACACATATTTGGTAAAATTATTTGGTTTCCTTCTGGAACATCCTATATATATATATTTAGATAACGTACTACAGATAACAGCTAATATCATAAGAAACAAATAAGTTTTCTATATTAAAATATACTGCGGAAACAGTACCGCTGCACAGATAATTGCATCGTTAGCGCACCGTTTCACTGTAAGCATACTTCAATGAAAGATATGTTTGTGTAAAACTACATATAAACTTTAAAAATGATTATTATTACAAATAAATAATTTTCTTGAAGGGTTTTAAAAAATAAAAGGGGAATATCAACAATTAAAATTGCGTTTGTAAAATGTCGCAATTAATAATCTTAATTTTATAAATTATTTCTATAAATATTCAAACTTTTTGTGATCAAATAAATACTTTGTTTTTAAGATTATATTAATATACGGTATTTACCGTGTTAATAAATCATATAGCTGCTCCGAAAACTGTTTGAAGCAAAACACTGAAATATTATAAGCAATTTGCATTCACAGTCTTGCAATTTGAAATTAAAGTTAAGTTGAAATTGATCTTTAACGCACGAGCAAATAGCCTAATTCGAATTTTATTTTAGCCATTTCTCAACTAAGATAAAATGAAGGCTAGGCAGACAATGTGATAATTTAAGATCAAACTAAAAATCATAAAAATTTTAAAATATGAAAATTTGCTATTAGGAAGAAACTATGAAAAATGAGTCAAATTAGATCTAATCTCTCTACACTACTTTTAAAATATGCAATTTGTTTTACTATTAGAATATAGATGTACATTAAGTCACAAAATTGGCACACGCATAATTAATGGAAGAAGACAATAAATGAAAAATATTCAGCACTTTTTGTTATTTTAAACTTTAAATTAATAGAATTATTTAAAAAAGCAACATTATATTTGTAATTATTAAAAACTGAAATATAACAACTCCTCGTACTAAATTCAAAATTATTGGCATATTTCACAAAATTTTATAATTTGATCGTGATTAATATTATATAGAATATTTTTTTTATTTCATTCTACCTGCAAGTCGTTTTGACATGGATTGTTTAAATAATCTTCTTCAATGTTGCATTATTCTTCTACCAATTTATTTTGCAAATCTATTTTGTTTGTAATTGAATGCTTTTGTTGTCAAATCTATTCCACATTTCGATTGGATTTATTTGAGCAATTTTACAATAATCATTTTTAAATGATTTTTTATTTGTGTGTTTAGGATGTATCTTGATAAAACTGAAACTATCATTAAAGTAAATTATGTTTTAAAATTATGATTTTCAAAAATTCAAATTCTGTATTTTCATACCATAGTAACTAATGGAACCTTGCAACGTGTACTATTATCGTCAACGTTTAACTGTTGAATTGAAGTAAATTCTTTAAATTTTTTGATGATAATCTCATTTCTGAATGTTGAATTTGTTTTTATTATAAAATAATTACATTTCTCTAAAATTCGATCGGCTAAGAAATATACTTTTTGACGAATTCTAAATGGTACTTAGACCCACTTTGGTTTGTGGTACTCACGTTCAGTCTTTTTTAACTGCGCAAGCATTATACAAATTTTTCGTAACACTTTTCGAAATAAAGTTTTATCAGAGAAAGTTTAAAGAAAAAAGTTAATCTTCGATGCATTTATTTTTGATTTTTTTAAACAAGAAATTGCTCTGCACCTGAACTTAACAACTCTTTCGGCCACTCATATTCTCTATTCTTCGCCTTCATTTTTTAATGTTTTAATAATATTAATTAATATTGCTTACAGTTGTATAATTTCTCTATACGATTTCTCTATTATCTGCTCCCTTCAAAAAAAAATTTCTTTTTATTTCTAAAGTTGAACCAAAGTTTTTGTTTCTAAAGTAATTTTTCTTCATAATAACACAATATTTTATTAAATTCTATAAATTGTTTACGTTGGTGTTGATTATATATTATAATGTCTTCTATTGACTTCAAAAATTAGTAGAAAAAAATGTAAGAAATTTAGAAATAGATATAATACGTTACGTGTCACAAATTTTATAATACAAAATAAGAAATTGTTACACTTCATTTTTTAAAATTATAAACAATATTATATTATTGTTCTTTTAAACAGTTTTATTGGTTGAAAGTCTAAATATTATTTTTTTTTTTAAATAAAAAGTACTTTTATTATTTCGTTATTTTCTATATTTTTATTAACTCCTTACGTGTGTTATAATAATTCTGTGACTCACTGTATGTCTACGTGTCCTGTCTCGTTCACACAATCTATAAAACTATACAGATGATAGGAAAGTACATTTACCGGCTAAATACAAACTGCGAAAGTAAAATATTCCCACCACCGTTACCACTGAATGTCATTTTTACTTTTCTCTCTTTTGTAACACTGCGATTGTGTGTTGTCAACAAAACTATCACGCCTAAAAAGAAGCAAAAGATAACAAAACGATAACAAAAAGAAAAGAAAAGAAAAGAAAAACCGCTAAAAGAAAAGGAAAACAGTGCAATGGTAAATAAAATGATGTTTTTCAGAGTGTAGAAATGCAAGCGAGAAGAAACAGAAATATCGAACCTGTTAAGAAATAAAATGAAGAATTAATATTGTACTTGTGATAGATTGTAATAAAAAGTAAATATAAATATACTTGTAGAAACATAAAAAGTTAGAGGAAAATAAACGAAAATAGAAAGAAAGAACAGATTGAAAAAAAAATAAAAATAAGAAACGAGAGGTGAGAAGGAAGAAATACAGAGAGGGGGGAGAGGGATAGAGGGAGGAGAGAGAGAGAGAGAGAGAGAGAGAGAGAGAGAGAGAGAGAGGAAAAATAGTTTTAGATAATCATTTGGTAAGATGCAAAAAGTATTACGCAGAGAGCGAGGCGACGTAGGATCTGTCCTGCAGGATGACAGCGTACGAAAAGAGCTCGACCGAAGGAAGGAGATAGGAAAGTAGAGAAAACAGAAGAGAGGATAAGGGCAGCCAGCATAGCAACAGAAAGACAGCTTCAAAACGAACAGTTGAGCGCTTCTGATTCTGTTGCCGGTGGTGTTGCTCGCTCTTGCTGTTACCGTTACTGACTACGGAGCTCTGGCCTGTACGGACGTGCACGGAAAGAGGAAAGGAGTGGGAGAGGGAAACGAGAAAGTTGGTGCGTGCGCGCGCGCGCGCGCACATCGCCGCGTGTATATGTGAATGAAATAGGGGGTGAGCACGATAGCAAAAGAGGAGAGTCGCGTATTGATCGTGTCGCACGGGGGTGGAGCAACCGCCAACCGACTGGCTGGTCCGTCTTCCATACCGGCGCGAGTTGCGTCGAGAGAATGAGACGGAAAATGTGAAAGGGGAGAAAGAGAGAGAGAGAGAGAGAGAACAGGGCCTTCGTCTGTATATCAACACCATAGGCTATAATAGAAAGTATCGAGGACGACCGAGAGAAAGACAGTGCGTCGCCTTGAAATCAGGTGACCGCGACTTATATCAGTTATTCATTCTATTTCTCTCTTTAACGTCACCTTTTCCTTTTTTTACTTTGTATCTTCAGGTGAACAAATGAGAAAGAAATGATTATTCCGTATGTTACGCATCGATACGCTAACTTTTCACCCTTTTCTTTAACGAATAGAAAATGAATACGCGAGAGGAATCAGTTAATTGGATAATCAAGTTCAATACTTCTCTTGACTAGGAGGAAAACAATGTGGAATGGATACATTCATCCAGTTCTTGTTTACATGTCACTTACAGGCTTCGCGTACTTCTGTACTTTATGCATTTACAAACATTTGTTTCAGCTTTTTGGTCTTTTATTCTTGATGAAAAATTTCACTTCAATATGTATAACTTACTTAAAATTTTCTATATAATATTGCATTGTTTCAAACTAATCTGTATCTATTTTATTTTAGTCGACCTTTCTTGAAAAAATAAGTATATAACTACATTCCTACATTTAATTATTATATATATATTATACAGCAAATTAATAAGATTACACGTGTTGTATTCACACATAATAAATTACAATTTAATGAAAATTACACTTTATCTAATATATATATATATATATATATATATATATATATATATATATATATATATATATGTGCGTTTGAAATGTATTTGACAAGTACATAAATTTAATTAATTTTTGTTCATTCTCTCATTTTCTTTACTTTATTTACGGTGTTTTATTCATTTGTACGTGAATAATATTTATCTTGGAGCTTCTTAATTCTGATGTTAGCAATGCTGTCTCATTACAATTGCATTATACAATATTTTTATGCAGAAATTTCCTGTATTACAAAATAATATTTGATGATATCATCTGATATTCACAGAAGATAAAAATTTATAATAGTCACGTAAAATAAAATTAAAATTCAAATAATTTTAAATTAAGTTAAACGTATGTATAATTATAAATTTTACATATAACATACTGAAGTTACATATACTTGAAATGTTTAAGTATACTTGAAATATTTATCAACATACAAAAAGATGAATGGCAGATTAAAATTTATATACCTATTTTTTAATTATTAAGACAAAAATGAAAAAAAAAGAATTGAGATAATGATAATTTTCTTTTTATAATAAAAAGTTTTATCTTGATATTTCTTCTTTCATTTTATTAAATATTTGTATCATCATTACTGAATTATATGATTTTATTATTAACTTAATTTAATAAAGTACAAAATGTTTAAAATAATAAATAAAATTCAATGTATTATTATTATTCTCAATTTGGTTATATTTAGTTATATTTGTTTCAAATTATATTTTTGAATATGATTCAAAAATGATTATTAGATAAAAATTAATATTTCAAATGCTTAATCTTTTTAGAACAATGATATATAGTTGTGGATGAGTCAATATACTTGTTATATATTATGCATAATAGATTAATTATTTATTTATTTTTCGAAATACACTGACTTTTTATTTCTTAACAAGTCCTTTTATCAATCCTATAGTTTTGGCTCAAAACAAAACTTTTATCATTTTCTTTCTCAATCATCGCCAAACTATATTTGGTTCAGCATATTTCGCTCAGAATTACTTTTTTGTCGGCACTAAAAAGATTAATGATTATTAATAGACTGCAGATATTCATGCACGTAAAATATACAAAAAGCATATGCAAAATATGAGGGAAAAATATGCAAATATGTACGAAAAATATGCAAAATATGTTAGTAATATACAAGGTGTATTAAATTAACGGTATAAATTATTATAAAATTTTGAAAAGATTGTTATATAAAACGAAAGCTTAATTCTAAAATATATATGTTGCCGCCGTTTGACGTGGAAATACTGGAATACTGCATATAATATAGATTTACATACAGTAAATTATATGCGATATAAAATTTAGCTTATATATCTATATCTGGCAATATTATATTTATTCTAGCATACATATTAATCGAACTAAATCGAACTTTATCTTTTTTTTTTTAAATACGCATTTGCATAGACATCCGCTAATTGTTAATATAACTTATGTTTCAAATACTCAAGATTTATATTCTACCATATTAATTATTTAGAGGCAGAAGTAATTTTTAAAGAATAAGTGAATTTTGTTAGAAGCGCTCTCAAATATCACTGCAGATACTGTATATTGAACGTTAATCTAAGGATTAATTATGCTGTTATACAATCGATCATATACAATAAATTAATTTCAATAAGTCATTTAACCCTCACTCGTTCCCCATTTTTTCAATTTAATTTGTCTTTTGGTGGACGAAGTGATACAATTATGAGAAAATTTAATATTTATAATGAAAAATTAAATTGTGCATATTAACAAATATTAAATAAATTAATAAATGTACTCAATTGCGTATACATAGATTGTATTTTTATACTGACTCATTACTTTTGTGTAAATGTTAATTATATCAAATTTCAATCAAAATTAATTTATACTGCATATAAAGCGCAACTGACACTAGAGTTAGTTAGTACCTTTACGTAAGATACTCGGAAGTCTTGATACTTATGAAATATTCGAATAGAGCAAAATTGGGTATTTCATGAGATATCCGAGTACCTAAGTACCCGGGCATTTTACGAGATAATTCAAACTTAGTTATTATTAATCGACTCGTTCGATTACCCGGATATTTATTGGATGTGTCGAGTAATTTATGTTTCTGCGAAAAATAATAAAATAAATTATAATTTATATCTATTTCAATGGTGAAAATTCAGAGAAAAAAATATCCAAGATTGGTAAAACTTACTAAAAAATATTTATGTCCACTTTAAATAAGTATTTTCCACTGGAAACTGAAAATACTGTTAGTTCAAAACGAACGAATTCTATTACTGGAAAATGTAAACTTATTAGTATTTTTATACAAAAACGTCCAATTTTCAATTACTTCATTATTTTATTATTTTATCGATAAAATAAAAATTGCATTATAAACATCCTAGTAATATAAATGAAAAATATAGGTATGTTGTTTCATGAATTCTGGTATTTCATGAGATATCTGGATATCTCATAAGTAACAGTTTTAATTTTGGAATGTGTACGCACGCATGTGTGTGTATGTGTGTGACAACAGTACATGACATTTTCAATTATATTCGAATTTTTTCTTAAGAAATTTCGAATTTGTTACCTGTTTATTTCAAATTAATTATTTATATATGTTCCCTATTATCAGAAAATTATGAAGCATGTGTTTTGTGTCACCACAAATACTAATTCACCACTACTAACAATACTAATAATATTTCTTTTCTATCTTATTTTATCATAAAGTACAGTAATTATCTATACAAAATTATATACGAATTGAAAATATTTCAAATATTTATGACTTAGTATGATATAATTTATAAGTAAATATCTCTGTAACAAATGAAAAACTAAATTGATAATTGAACATAAAGTATTGTTTGGTATGGCGATTTGTTTAATAAAGTTATGTGAATGAAAAACTTATAAATTACAAATATTTCCTTTTAGTTTAAAAACTGTTTTTATTTATTTATATCTGTACTGTTCGACTTAACATGATGTAAAAATATTTTTAAAAATTATTTCATGTATAAAAAATTTCTTTTTAACAATTTTTTGATTATCCTTTTTTAACATGAGTTTCCTCTGTAGCATGAGTTAGTTTCTCTAAACTTTCTATTTAAATTGACGTTTCCGATATATATATAATCAACTATATTCCAAAAATTAGATATTTACCAATAGTGCTGAACATCATCACTAGTGATACATGTGAGTTAAACTAAAACTTTTTTTCTATTAATATTTTTGAAAATATCTTTCATTAGATTCCATTCTTAAAAATGTCAAATTATGATTTATGTATATGAATAAATAATACTTTATTATTAGAATTTATCTAGAAATAAAATTTCTTTGTGTATTACGTACATATTCCACAGATAATAAAATATTTCATTTTTCAAAAAAAAAAGTAATATTAACAAATATGGTTATATTACATTGAAAACTGATAACGGGACTAACAAAAACCTAAAACTGATAACGAATTTAATCAACAAAAAAAAGTTCTCTTTTATAACATTTTAATATTTAATAATAAAAAAAATCGATAGACGTAATGAAAATTTTTTTGTACTTTTTAAACTAATTTTAATGTTTTTAAAGCTTTAAACTACAAAATTGTTTTGTACAAGCACGCATAGAAAATACCTTACAAGAAAAGTAATTTTGTAATAGTATTGGCTTTTCTTAAATCGCGCATGCAGTTATTCAGGCAACTTAGGCAATTATGTTCAAATTATTCTGTTACATGTTGCTCAGTTTAAAATAATGGAATTATTATAAGTTAGTGTAATGTAGTAAACCTATTATTCCAAGGAAATTATTAAGCAAGTTATTATGTATTAAAAAGTTTTCTGAACTTGATTTGAACTGTTGCACAAGATTATTTACACATTTTTATTAGTTACACATATCTCGATGAAATTCAATAGTTTATCAAAGAAAATTCCTATAATATTTACAAGATCTATTCACATAAATTATAGAAATTATAGTTTGATAACAAGTAAGATTAAAACTATGATAATTACGATAGTAAAATTCGTACAATTTTCAAATTTCCATTTAAAGAATAATACAGTTATATTTTTTCACGTTCAATGCTTGTCAGTATCGGTCCTTTGACCAAGAGATATAAAATAAAGTTACAAGTAGAAGAAAGTGAAAACACAAAGACATGATGCTACAGGGATGCCAAGTCAAAAATACATATCAGTCAGTAGCCAGCGGAACAGTCTAAAGTCTTTGAATTTTTCGAGAGTCGCCGATCAGGCATCAGTCCAAAAATGGATCCCACTATACTATTACGAACGTTACCTTGCTACTTATAAATTCAACTTTCTCTTTTCTCATCCGCAATATATATTATTATCTAATTTTCAGTAGATTAAATAGATTTTCGTAAAATCAATATTTTTTATTATAAATAATGATATATTTTGTATTATCTTTAATATTATCTTACATATTGAGTGATCTAATAAAAATTATCATTATCGATATATCTGAATCTACGAAAACAAAAAAAAAATTATGGGATACATTTTACTTAATATAAAAGGAATCTCATAATAGTAACTAAAAAAATATTGATGCAAAAAATATTATTTATAAATGCAATTACCATTATATATTTGAAAATTTTAGATTTTTATTATTGATTAGATTTTTAGAATTCATAATAACTGAAATAATAACGTTAAAAATAAACAGTAGAATAATAGAAATGATCAAATGACATCTTGCATTCTTGTTATAAAATTTATAATACATTCTTCCATTATTTCGTAATCATACTAAATATTATTTAAAGACAACGTATACAATTATACAAACAAACCAATTTCCTCATATAACTTTCTCACTGATTTCTCTTTAAAATATCAATAATTATATGTAGTTCAAATTCAGTTGAAATTTAAACTTTTACAGAAATTACCGACAATTGTATTCGAACACATTGCTACTACACATAGCATAAAATCTTTTTGTTCGAGGTGTCATTTTTCAGAGAATCAAATTTGAAAATTTACCAACTATATTTAGCTAATTCAGGAGTGATAATTTGAATATATTTAGTTAAAAATTGAATTTTAAATATTATGTATCAATTATTTAAATATTGTTATATTAATTATATTTAAATATTATATATTAATTTTAAGAACACTTAACAAACCTACATGATAAGTTTTCAAAATTGAATTTCCTCGAAAAAAAAAATAAAGTATCTAATCAAAAAATTGCACTTTACACTTTTGACTTATTATTATTTATTAAGTTATTTGTTATTGTTATTTATTTATTTTCTCTCTTATTTCTTATTTATTCCTGATCAGCCCAGAATTAACTAAATTCAAATATAATTGATAAATTTTCAAATTTGATTCTCTCCAAAAAAGAAGGCTTAAATGAAAAAATCGTATGTTTTCTTTTTAACTTGTTTTTTCATGTAGAATCGTCCCTTTTCTGGTTATACCGTCAATATTAGGGCATTCTGTGTGGCATATATTTTTTGAGATTATGTTTAACCATAATTATCTACATACAAGATGTCTTCGGTTTCTTTATAAAAGGTCAACATATTCACCATGAATAAAGATAAAAATGTCATATAAACATAGATTTTTAAATAAAGTTACAATGTATTGATTTTTATTCAATATATGTAATGGTTAAGCGTGCGTTAACCTCAACGATGGACAAATCAAGGAAGAAAAATCTTCGGTCTCATGCCATTAGACATTAATGTAAAAAATTCGTAATGTAACGAATATGAAACGAGTAACAAACATGTATTTATAAAACCAAATTATTATTAGCTTATATTTTGGAATGGAACTTATCATGTATATCGGCAATTTTTTTCTACGTTTTGTCAAATTTATTATTCTACATATTTATTCTAATTATTAATCCTAGAATACAAATACAATTCAATATTCAACTCATTTATAACAAATATGCTTTGTAACAATTACAACTATTTATCTTCTAAAATTAATAAAGTATATATAAATCTACACTTATATGTCATTACTCACGTTTTTATTTTTATTCGTAGAATATTCTGAAGTAATTTCAGAGCCACTTGGAACATAGAAATATTGAAATCTTGTGATGTTTTCTTATCTAATATGTGAATATATTTTTATAATAGCTCCTAATTTAATTTAATATCATTGAATTTTTCAGAATTATACCATTAATAATCAGAGTAAAAGAAATTGCTTTTTATTCGTTAATTTATTCCTTACTAATCTCTTGTAAAAATTAAAGAAAATAAATAAAAATGCATTAATAATAAAACATACTTTATGAAAAGTTTTGGTTTTTCGTTACAGAGTATCATGTAATGAATAGTAATGCCAGAGAGGGACAAAAACAAATCAAAAATATAGAATAAGATTTGTGAGAATATGAAATTTCCCAGAAAATCGAATTTCAAAAATTATTAAAATTGAATTATCTAGTCTACTTATAAATATAGAGATTTATAAACTTTTTTCAAAAGAAGACAGGTATTTATATTTATATATTTGTCAACATCATATCATCATACTAGACAACCATTTACTTATTATTACTCCTTACTATATCGTTATTATACATTATTAATGATAATACACTATAAAATGCAGTATTAGATTTGTTAATTTTTTTATACTTATGAGACTTATGAAATATTTGCTGTTCACTAACAAATTATCTATTAGATTATTTATTAGACTAACGAACAAACAATTCACATTTGTCCTTCATATAACAGATTTTATAACAGTTGAAATATCTCATAAACTAGTAATTTTTTGATACATATAGGTTGATATTTTTTTATAAAAGAAACAAAATAAATTGTATTTGAAACATTTTTCGAGTAACGAACAATTATGAAGATAATTGCATTTAGATTAAAATGGTCCACGCCATATATACATTTCTATTTTTCGTTAAGATAATGCTAGTATATTCTACGCGTAAACATGAAAGGAAAATGTCATATAAACATATGCTCAAAAATGTTTTAATAAAAAAAAATTATAACAAAAATATAAAATAATAACGACAGATCGATTTTTGTACACTTGTATAAGAAAAAGTTAGCAATAGTCACCTATGTTCTATTTCTTGATATCAAACGTGATATGTATAAAAAGTTATCCAATAATTTTAGAAGCGAAGAATTCGATCTCTCTTGAAAATAATACTCATTTAATCATTGCGGCACTTGCACGATGTTGGACAACCAAATTGTTAATTGTATCTATTATATCTATAAATTTTCTCAAATGGACAATGATATACATTTCGCGAAATGATAGGGGATTCCTTTTTCATGCGTCTCAAAATCTGTGATATATACTTGTGTGTAGCTCTACATAGAGCATCCCTTCCTTAATAACGTATATAAAAACAGCAATTGTTTATATTGTGTTTCAAGAATTATACTTATTTATGTGAAAAATGAGTGCGACAAAAAGATAGGACAAGTAAAGTAACTTATGTTAAAATTATAAAGATTGAAGATATAGCACTTACATATCCTATAATTAATGAGTTCTTATATATATTTTTATAAATATTTCTGTTACTGAATTCATCCTTGTTTTTAGTTCAAATATTGAGCCTTCTATTGCTATATATTTTTTTTGATAATCCTCCCCAAATATTCTACTTAGATGCGAAAATCTCGCCGGCCATGATAAAACATTTAATTATATTCTTCCCAGGAAAAATGTTTGTACTGTTTTCGATACATGGAGAGTTACGTTATCCTGTTAACATTAGCAATACAAACTACATATTTTGTAATTCCTTGTAATGTAACTAATGTTCCCAGTATTGTAACTAATTTCTGCCCATCATGATTCAAAACTTTTTAAGTTCATTTTTCCAGAAAAATGGATATTGTTTTATGAAACCACAACAGAGTATTCTAGATATTTTTATTATAATGAATCATAACATGATCAAATTTGATATGAACGGAAAAATACAAACAGCTATATTATTAAAGTTACCATTTTATCCTTATTTAAAAAAAAGAAATTTGAATTATAAAAATGATGTAATATTAAATTTGACCCAACTAATGCAAAAGATTTCCAGAAAATTGATTCTAATCAAATAATTTCCCACGATAGCGCTTCCTTTGATTAAGTTCTAATTTCAAAGTCAGGTCATGAAAGAAAATCATGAAATAGTAGGTTGTTGAACTTATCTTGATATCAGCTGCAAGACTATGAACTCAAAAATATAATAGAGCAATTTAAAAAAAACTAAAGTGACCGTAACTTTTTTTATCGAAAAAAAATTTTTTGGAAATCTTTTATATTGCACCTTCCAATCCGTTTAACTGATTAACTTTTATTCGAAACAATTTTTTGTTAGACTACCAAAAATGCCTGAAAAATCGTGGCGATAGTTACATGAAACGCCCATGTAAACGTTTCTGTATCAAATGACTTAAATTTGTTATTGTCGTTGTTATTCTTAACTCAAGTGTTGTTCCATCTTTTCGTCACATCCATTTTCCACATAAACAGACATAATTCTTCAAACAGAACGTACTAACTCTACATAGATCTACATATAAAATGGTAATTATTTATATTATTTATAGTGACAACGCCAATGACCTTGAGCTTTACACATATTGTTAAGGACATGATTCTGAATAACTTTCTAATAACTAAATCAATGTCTTATAGTTTTTGAAATATTTGTGAAAAAAATTCGACGTAGTTCATGTATTTGTGAAAAAAACTCGACGACGTTCGTGTTTGAACCAAGTTTATATTTCACATAAATTTTATATATTATGTTTTTTTGTTTGTACATTACATTTTCATTACAGTTAATATTAATGTTAATATAACTTAGGCATAATTTTAAAAAATGCATCAATACGTTCAAGAAACGGATATTTCCGTTTAAACAAAAATTTAGCTAATGTTCATATAATGTTATTTTCATCGAGCATATCGTGGAATATTCTCGTACACTTCACTCCAAGCACGTTCAATACTTTGTATGTAAGCACCTCAGTTAGGATTTACAAAATTGTATTTATGGTTAACAGCATACTGATAATCTTTATTTTCTAGAGTTATATGCTCTCCAGCAATCTGATATTACTATTGTACCTGATTTAACCCACTGCTTTATAATATCTATAATAGCAATGCGACTGCTAATCAATTTTCAACATAATAAATACACAGTAAATAATTATGTACAAAATCTTCGTACGTATCACAAATTTTGAGAAACACGAAAAATCCAGGTATGTCTAGTTACCTCTCTATCATTTTGTCCTAGAATAGTTGTGATTCCAATTCATCTCTAGTAAAATGTAAAATCTATGTAACTCATTGTTACACATTCTTTATACGCTCTTTTGAATACTGTATAAATTTTTGTCTCCATTCATGTTTATCACGCATATTAAAAATTATCATTTCATGAAGCTTATAATTAGAAATCGCTTTGAAGAGTGTACACACGTACCATTTATAAAATTATAAATTTATGATTTTTTAAATTATATAAATTTAGGTAAATTTTAATAATCACTTGGGAAAAGTTACGTATTGCTATAATAATGATTATATAACATTCGTAAAATATCTAAATGATAAATCTAAATATTATTAATTAATATAAAATTCAATGAATATTTTCTCTAAAGTTATTATCAAAAACCTTCAAAATCTTTCGAATATGATTTTCATTGCACACGTGCTCGTACTATTGCTGTTGTCTTATACCATGAACTACAGTATGATTGCAGTATAATTGATCATGAATTCTTCTAAAATATTCAACGATTTGAGAGAATCTTCGTCGATGTTCCCTTACAGCAACTAAACTTCTGTTAGTGAAACCGTAAATGAAATGCATGTCAGCATAGTCTCGATTCGAAGATACTCGCGACATGTTGATACGAAATCGTACAACTTACTAATCATTATTGATGTCAATACGAACGATTATATATCTATCTAAAACGATTTCTCCAAAACACAGTTTGTATAACGAGATTAGATAAATATCGTTAATCTGTTTTTATTCATTTTATTGAACAAAAATCAATCCGCTGTTAAATTAAGTACTTTTATTATAATATTTTAACAAAGTATTTTTGAGCCTATATTTCTATTGATATCTTTCTCTTCTTTTTCACTCAAAGAATATACATCGTTTTGCAGAAATAAGAGTACGTTGTATTTATACAATTTAATGGGTATTTTGTACAATGTACAAAATACTGTGCTTGTAATAATAATTCTTGCAAATTAAACATCGTTTACACATAATGCATATTTAAAGTATTTAATATCTAAAGAATTAAATAATTTTATTTTAAAACTATTTCGTCCTAATTATAAGACGCTTCATATAATTAAGTAAATATTGTCAATGAACAGAAAAAATTTTCCAATAAAACAAACTTCATTTTCTGCTAATACTTTATCTCCGAAAAATTTCAATTTATTTATCTAAAGTATATTTTTATCTAAGCATTAAATTGATATAATCTAATCAAACGCATCATATTTTTTTTAAACAAGATACATAAAATTGGAATATATTTCCAATACTAAAGTTTTAAAATTAAAATTAATTAATCAATTTTATGAAACTGTTGTGAAAAAACACTTTTATTCGTAATCAAAATAATTTGTTAACTAAGATTTTACAAAGACTTTGATTTATATTAATATAAATTATCGGAAAAAATTTTATAAATTCCATAAATTGTTAAAATATTGTATAATTAAATATAATATTAATTATTTCATCAAAACAACTTATATTAAAACTTTTCAATTTGATTACTGGATTGAAAGAAAGTAGTAGTTTCACAGACATACATTAGCAAACTATTGTCGACCAGAAGTCTCATTTTATATGTAATAAATGCTATCTCTGCATTTTTATTATCAAAAAAAAGTACTGTTAATTTATTCAATTATCACGAATCTTTTGATAAACACAATACAATAAGGCATAAACACAATAAAATAAAAATTTGTATCTTTTATAGTTTTTTAGATATTTTTAGAATAAAAAACACAATAATGATAATCATTAGAATAAAACGAAAGATTTTACTTTGCTTTTTCATCAATATATAAGCACAGCTGCTATTACGAATTGAATAAACTAATTGAATAAACAAGCGAATGACCGATCCGAATTTTCTAAAAATAAACAAAACGTTATATAATGACATATAATGATATAGATATTTCTCGCAGATTAAAAATTATTTCAAATATAAAAAAAATTGTAAAAGTACGTACTCCAAAAGTATTACTTCAGATATTGAGAAAAACACGCATATTCCCTGCATATGCTAACATCAAAATGACATTAGAATTATAATAACTACAATGTATTTTGTGCTAAATAGAATTTAAACAGGAAAAAATACAAAGAAATGCAAATTGTTTAGAAATTTAAATCATGGATTAAAATTCCTAACAAAATTGTAATTTTTTATGTTCTTATCATTATTTTAAAATGTAATAAATTTTACATTTCTCACGTTTTTCTAATTCTTTTTGATTTTAGACTTTTACTAAATATTTGACATAATTATAAAATATCAATTTTTTTATGTTTTCATCGATATGTAAGCTATCATATTTATCCAATACGTCCAATAATCGTATATAAATATGATATATATAAAAAAGAAAAGATTAATTAGTAATAAGATCTATTAGTAATAGTAGGTTCAGTAAAAGATTAATCAGTAATACTTATTAAGAAGTTATTCGAAACGAAGTATCGTTGTTAAAACTATTGCAAACTATTGTAAAAATTTTGTTTAATATAAATTTTATCGGAACTAACTTTAAATGAATCGATATCTATTAAATTAATATTTCTAGAGAAGACTCATAGAGCTGAAAGATGAAAAAGCAGAAAAGAAAAGGCATAATTTTGGTGTATTTTACTTACATTGTTGCTTATGTCTGGATTCCATAAGGATCATTTGTTCGTGTTTGTGCCATGCAGCATCAGTAGTGTCTGTTCCCGCCATACCCCTCGCACCTGCGGAGGGTGGTTGGACACCCCCACGGCCCCCACCGCCTCCGCCCCCGCCGCTTCCATACTCCATACCAGCGGCACCCTTACCCTTCCCTCCCTCCCTTTCACTTCTGCCCCCGGCAGTCTTCAGACGCTCACAACATGGGGCACGCCAGCCCTCTCAATACCCGCTTCAGAACGCGCACTCTTTTCCTCTTTCCCTTCTTCACCACACACTTCTCTTTTTCTCTTCTTTCTTTCTCTTCAGCCCTTCTTTTCCAGGTGTTCTTTTTCACAGTCTCTTTCTTTTTCTTTTCTTCTCTCAATCACTACACCCTCGCTTTTTCAGCTTCTTTCGTCAATTTTTTTTTCTTTCTCTTTCTTCTTCCTCCCCTCTTTTTCTCTTTTTTTTCCTTATATTACTTCCGTTTATACGCGCACTCTCTCTCTCTCTCTCTCTCTCTCTCTCTCTCTCTCTCTCTCTCTCTCTTGCGTTCTGTGAAAATTTTTTCAGTCTTTTTAAATCTAAAAACTAGTCACTTTCCGTGAATAATATTCTCCTGGAAGTGGAAGAAACACGATCGATTTTGAATGAAGGCTATAGAAAAAAGGCTCAATAATAATTGTAACACTCTATCTCTTACTTCTTCATTCACCTCTTTCTTATCTTTTGTCACTAGTGTTTTATCACCTTTTCCATGTATCCTTCTAAGAGAGAGAGAGAGAGAGAGAGAGAGAAATTCCTCCGAACCTTTTCTCGTTCAAGGACTTCTAAACATCTTCTCACTCGTTTTCCCTCGTTTCGACGTGGATGTAGCTTCTGTTCCGTCATACGAAAAATAACTCTTATTTACAGACACACTGAGTCTTTTTTCTTTTTCACTCTCTCTCTCTCCCTTTTTATTACGCAATCCACGAATGTGTGCACTCGCTTTTCAATACTTCCCTCTCGTGCGATCTTTCCCGTTTCTGTTTTTCTCCCCGTTCTTTTAACTAACTTTATCAATTTTTAGCAACAATGCGTTCAGATTCTCCCCTTCGTCTCTACTGTTATCAGTTCACTTGTCTTTTTGCACTGCAAATTCTCATTCAATTTCACCATTAACTTCCATAATCCTTGATGTCTGAAATCAAACCATTAAACCATTAAATTAGAAACTTATTCGTCAAAAGGATCATAAGTTCTTGCAAACTAAGAATTAAATTCGTCTTAAGATCAAGAAATTTTTAAAAAATTTAATTTTTAAAAGAAAAAATTAAGTTACTATAATTTTTGTTAATTACATTACGGATTCGTAATTTATGTCTAGCACTTGATGTACAGTCATATATGTTCATATGTCATTGGTTAATAATTTTATGAAATCATTTAGTTTCCTAAAAATTTTCATACGTAAAATAATTTTGAAATATCGTATCAAGGATTTTTAATTAAACCGATATACATAGCATTTGAAAGCTAGATTAGGGACTAAAGTGTACTTATAATAGTACTTATAAGACGAACTTGTTATTAAAGCTATACGTTCATCCAACTTTAACCCCTACAAGCAGACACGGAATTAGTAGTGACGTATTTTCTGAAATCATATACATTATCTGTAAAGTATTGGTATACTATATGTACAGTAATTTCTTCAACAATGCTGATTTTTTTAAAGAATAAGATTAAATATCAAATATCGAATATTTAAATCACTAAAAAACTCATTTTTACTCTCTTTTTGTTATTTAAAATATAGTTACTAATCAACAATTAAACAGTGATCTTTAATCTTGAATTACAATTTAAGAACGTTAAAATCATTAATGCATTTCAATATACTATGAGACAACGCTTATTACGATCACACATTAAAAATATTAAAAGAAAATATATAATTATTTTCCTTTAAAAATGTATTCTTATTTGTTGATACTTCTTACAAATATTTTTCATTAATGTATTATAACATAAATTTTTAATAAAATTTAAGGAATTTAAATCGATGACTGTAACTTTCTTTTCAAACGCTAGATGAAATATATCTTATAATGTCAATTATAAATCCCATTACTTTTAAAATCGCAAGTAAGTAAGCTACCCAATAAGTGTCGGCGGTAAACGTGTCGCCTATTATTAGACCATCATTTCCGCATACGTGCACGTAGGATGTGTTATATATAGATTTATTTAACGAAAAGAAAAGTAAAATATTTTAAATAATTTTAATTCCAATCGAACTCAATGGTTTTCAGTCATAGATGTATTTTCTGCGGCATTATTTTACGTTTACAAATGTGACAAATATTATAAATAAAAACAAAATAAATGAAATCGCGTGAGTACATTGTTAAACAATCGGAATAGTTCCAATGATAAAATTTATGTCACAATGATGATTTAACGATTAATGACAATGATTACTTTAGGATCTCATTATGTCATGTACATATATTTTCAATTTTATCATTGTTACAACATTATGGAAATTGATGGATACATCTACAAAAAAACATTAACAATTTTTTAATTTAAGTGCATTTAAATGTTTTTTATTTAAGAATATATAATCTGGCAGCTCTGAATATTTTAGACTCAATATACAAGTGATAATTAAATTATTATTACATAATTATTAAAATACAAATGATAATAAATTGATATTTTGAGTTAACATAATTAAGTTAAGTTTGTATAACAAACAAAAAAATGTATATCAACATTATTATCATTTTTTTCGAGTAAAGAAACTGCACTTAAATTAAAGCAATATATTGAGATACATATATTATAGGCAACATTTATTAAGATGCAAGCATTGATTTTAAATTAATACTTATTATTATCAATTTAACAAATCTAACACTTATACTTAACGAGAAAACACTAATAAAAAGTAAAAAAAATTATTTACTTATACTGAATTGCTTTAAAATCGAAGTTTAAAAATTAAGTTTAAATCTCTATTTAAACTTAAACAAGCACGTAGATGCTAATATCAAACATGTCATCTATGGTTTAAATAGCTTCCGAAGTTAATTTTAAAAAAATATATAAAAATTAATCTCAAAAATATGAAAAAATAAAAATAATAAAAAAACAAATAAATACAATAAATAAATAATAAAACAGAAGAAATAAATTTTTTTGATACAATGAAAAATAATAATATGTTAGTATATTCTAATAATATGTTCTAAGGAAACTTAGAAGATAAAAACAAAATTATCTGCACCTTCTCCTATTTTACATTTTACTAAAATTTACAAATCCCAATATAAAACCAAATCTAATATTAAGAAATAAACAAAACAGAATAGCAATTAAAACAATACTCATCTAAGTTCATTATTTTAAATTTTTTATAATTTTCTAAGATTACGTATCTTATATATCTTGGAACTCAATACATACATACATACATATATTACATTTATCACTCATTCATTACTTTTGATTATAACAAATTCTTTGAATCTAAATGTTAATATTCATATTCAAAAATTTCCAGTATTTTTGTCAAAACACTACATAAAATATTTTGTAACAGAATACATGTATACATTCTAATTATATCTCATCACATTATTGAATTAAAAAATATTAATAATTTTATTTTAGTAAAATATATTAGAGAAACAAAAATTATTTTTTTATTTTCTTTGTATATCCAACTTAAAATTCAAGTTACTCCTTTAAATTATATTTTCAAATGGAACATTTTTATACAGTTAAATACTTCATATAATCTTTTTAATATAATAAATATTTAGAGATAAAGTATATAAATTTTTAAAAATCACATTAATCTCGATATGATATTAATATATTTAACATCCTATATAAAATTTTTTAGTTATTACTAATTAATATTTACCATTTATGAAAAGGAAATATAATAATAACTATAAAAATATTTGAAATAATATTAAATCATATGCTTGCATTACGATTTTAAATAGCAACCTTTTAAATTTTTTGCAGAATTTATTACAAAATATTTTTATATTTTGCATGTTTTTATTATAAGATATTTTTTTATTTTGCATGTTTTTATTATAAAATATTTTAAATATATATTTAAAAGTATGTAATTTATAGTGTAAAAGAGTGAAATAAAAACGTCATTTAATTATGAAAAGATTAAAAAATTTTTTTTAATAAACCTATCTTATTTTACTTTAATTATAACACATTTCATTTATTATATTTATGAAAAAAAACATAAGATAAAACATAAATGAAACCACAAACAATTATTCGTCTGTTTATAATTATTAATCTATTTTAATACTAACTGTAATAGGTGTAAATATTAAAACATGTTTTTCATAAAAATTCAGTTTAAATATACATTACTTAAATTATTATCTGAACTTTTATTGAAAAATATTGTATAAAGTTATAATATTATATTAAATTCGAGTTTAATCATAATATCAAATATTGGATCATTATTAACTCATAGTAGTTAATTATGCTTTTATTTTTACATATAAATGATAAATAATTATTATAAAATTTCTACATCTTGTAAAATAATTCAAATTTTCAATGATATATAATTTTTAATTGACAAAAATGCTACTTAAATTAGTTACAAATTAACTAATATTTTGAAATGTTTGACAAATTGTCCAAGAGTTAATACACATAATAATGTAACACATGTAATGTAGCACATGTAACTACGTTCATAATTCTTCATCGGTTAGCTTTCAATTTTGAAATATAAAATAGAAAGAAAATGCAATACAAAAGTTTTCTAATATAATTTAAAATGTTCATTACATGGCATGCATTAAAGTTAAGCGGTCATATTTACTACTTTTTTGAAATATAAATATTATTTTCCATGTATTTTCATTTCATTAAGAATATAATTATTATATTATTTGCAAATTATATATTATTCAATGTTATATAAAGTAACTTTATATGAATGAATACATATCATTAATAATAAATTAATAGTTACATGTGCTACACTGCTAAATTAAAATGTAACTTGAAAGTATCAAGCATTCATTTAATACACATTCAATTAATGCTGTTTCATATTATGAAATAATAAAAGATATAATTCGTAAATATATTTTTAATTTATATATTCTTTTAAAGAATCTTTCCTTTATGTATACAGTAAATAAATTATTCATTAATATAGTATCATAATTAAAAAATAATAAAAACTCAAAAAATAAAACTTATTTCAATATAATAATACAAAATATATTTTATATATGCAACATATGTATTTTGCCCATCTGAGAATTATGATATAATAGTAAAATTATACATACATAATTGATTGTATGTAACTACTACGTCAATAAATACTATAAAAACTCATAAAAACTAAAAAACATAATACACTATTTTTATATTCATATTTTTAAAATAACAATGACAACATATATTAAAAAAAATTTATATTCCTAGATTAAAAGAAATAAAAATTACATGGATCAGGTAATTATTCACAACACATATATTTTTTATTTTTTAAATAAATTAAATATTATAATTTAACTATACCAATGTAATAACATATCTAATGAAATGAAAATACATATATTGGAAAATAATCCTTATGTTACACTAACTATTATATTAGATACAGCATCATCTTAATTATAATTTTATATAAAAATTTTAAATAATTGCTTAATATTAATGTCAAAAATTTCATAAAAATTTGTTTCATATTATTTACATACTATTTATTTAAAAAGTTTCTAGTTCTCCGCAAAAACTCTTTAGGTTAAAATCAATATAATCAGTATAATTACTAAATTAGTAACATGTTAATCAATAAATGAATTCAATAATGCTTAGTATGTTATAAATATTTAAACGATAACACACATTCAAATGCTAATAATTATTAAATAATATAAATTATGTAAATATAATAAGAACTAATAGTAACTAGAATTAATAGTTTATTTACTATGCTATATAGTTTATTTGAATATATCAATAAAAATTTTCGATTAAGAATCAATATAACAAAGAAATTAATTTTAATAATACTTTGCATCAACAATAAATAACTGCAAATTCTGCATCATCTTAAATTATTTTCACTGCAATTATATATTAACTACAAACAGATTATGTATTAATTAGAGAATAATAAAAATTTGGTTCATAGTTGAAAACAACCTTTTGTGTTCTAAGATCACCTCTGATGAGACAAAGGGTATAAATTGAAAAATTTATTACACTGCAAAGGGTTAATATTAAATATATTTTATACATATACAAAATAACATATACAATAATATTTTTTCACTGTAAAATTTTTTAATAAGTTATAGTCACATTATACTCAAGATATTATTATCTTTCATTGAAAAAAATTTTATTAGCCCATCAGTTCACATATTGTAACAAATTATAAAAAAAAATAATATAAGTTATAATACAGAATACATATACATTGGAAGAATAAAGTGAGTATAAAGTGTAATAATTAAAAATTAGTTTACCTAAAGAATTACTATTAGTAACTGATTTCATAAATCCTCTCAAATCTTACAACTTCTACTAATTTAAAATTTACTTGTATTTGTAGCCTCTTTCGCTCTATTTCTTTTTCTTTATTGTTTAAAAATAATGTAGTTACATTAATTTCAAAAATTAGAAGCTGATCTATATTATATTAAAATAAATCCTTTTTTAAAATATGTTTTGTAAAATTTATAATGTATAATATGAAAATAAATATAATACAAAAAGCACAAGCTGAAGAATTTTATACTGTTACTTTAGAATATAGAAAAGATTAAAGTAAAAAGTCATCATAAGATCACTAATTTTTGCTTTTCAGAATAGAATCAAATTCATTCTCAATTCAATTCATCAATTCAACTCATTTTTCCACTTTATAAAACTTATATAATATTATAATAACCTATAAAATATCCAAATAAAATTTAATATTACTAAAAATTAATAATCTGTTTTGATTATTAATTCCAATTATTTTAAATGTATTACTGTAACTTTTAATAACCTAGATAACATTTTATTTTACATAATTTCAAACGATAGCAATAAAAAATACAACCTTTTATAAAAAATAACAAATAAATTTTTATAAATCATAACACATTGTATAGTTCAATGAATTGATCACAATTGGACTAAATTTATCATATATATAGGTAACATTAATACATATATATAAAATTATTTTTTGTTTAGAATTACTGACACAGAATTACTGACACACAATTACAAAGAGAAAAAAGAGAAACAATTAAATATTGTGAAGGTTGTATGTATTTATTATAAATGCATGTAACCATAATAAAAAAAAACGGTAGTTTCAAGGCAAAATAATTATATTTAAAACTAATAATATTTGAGGTTAAGTACTAATGATAGGTAACCTAACCTAAAAACATTCATTTACCTACCCATGAAGCACACGCTCACAAAATCGTAAATACCTAAGAAAAAATAAAAAGAAGAATACAAATGGATAAAAATAAAATTAATTAATGGAAATAAATGAATAGAAATAATTAAATTAAAGAAATATTATTTTCAATTCACCTACGTTTTTGATACAGTACTGACATTTTAATATATACAATGTAACACTTTCATAATTTAGAAATTAAAATTTCAAGATCAGAAGCATGAAGAAGCTCTTTCAATTGTAAATATTTTTGTTAATTAATATTAACAAAAATATATATGTATAAATATATATAAATACTTTTTTCATTTCTTTATCTCGAATAGCGAGTATTCACGAAACTATACTTTGCAAGAACAAATGATTACACATTTTAACGCAAGTATTGTATATTGAAATTTTTTAACTCACCAGGCATTTTTCATTGTTAAGCATTTAATTAAATACTGTCAAACACTTCACTAAAGAGTACAAAGCACAGATATTCCTCAACGATACCGTTAATTTCTCAGCAAATCCACTAGCTTCTAAAAATTGTAAATTCCTCTCCTTCTGTTGTCCAACAAAATCACACAGTTTTCATCGTTTATTTCTCGTTAAAGTCGTTTAATCGGTGTAAAAAAAGAAAAAAAAATGCGCTTGACACCTTTCTCTTCGGTAATCAACGACGTGGTCACGAAAATGAAAAAACAAACAAATAGATCGTGACCGTGAAATCAAAAATATTGCACATGTTACAATAAAATTCCTACCAGAGAAGACACGAAAGAGAGATCTCTTGAATAAGCTCGACTTTGATGATTCTCACGCCCCTGAGTGTCGACTGTATTTCACACGTGGACACTTGTATCTTTTCACGAATACGAGCGGTTAAAATATCGAACTCCCACGCCACCACCTCAGACAATTACACGTAACGGTTGACACTGTACCAACACCATACCGATGACGCTACCCGTGCACGGTACACCATAGCACAATAGCAAAACATCGAATTATCACCGAGAACGCCGACTGAGATGAGAAACAGTATCCATATATCATTCCAGCAATTCGTCCATTTGTTTGACTAGTCACCTGTTACAAGTGTACAAAAGCTGAATCTTCTTCTAAAAGTTGAATCTACTTTCTTTTTCACGTTAGACGAACAACACTATGCATCGAAGCTAAAATTCCGGTAGGAATTTTATTGTAACGGATACGCGAAGGATCTAGTTTGTATGTGGAGCCACTCGTGGCGGCGCTTGTGACGAGTTGTAGTGGGGAATGGATGTTTCCTTTCTAGGTTTGCATATGTATAAGGAAGCGACTAGCCGTCTTTTGTCTCTCCGTTCGGTTGTTTCGTTTGTCAAGCTAAACGTACACGTCTCGGTCTTGCGATTATTTTCTTTGAAATATTATACCTACTCATCAGGTTATAGGCCCAGGTATTACTTCGAAGTGAATTTGTGCTTTCTGATCTTGTCGAGTTTAGTACGTATATTTAAAAAATTAACAAGAGTTCGGTATAAGCCACGTGCATTGACAGACCGTCGGAACTGAGTTTTTTTAACGAGCTTCAGCCACGTACCTTCATTTATCGATTTTAATCATTGCTAATAATGGCAAGGAATAATCAATAGATACACAGATATCAATAGATAAACTGGTTGACCGTGAAAATTATGCATCGTGGAAATTCGCGGTAAAAGCTTACTTAGAGCACGAGTAGTTATAGGAGTGCGTAGAGTCGGCAAGAAAAGTGGATGGAGCAGGATAGGATGTGAACTGTAAGAAGGATGTTAAAGGTAGAACGAAGATTATTCTACTGATAGACCCCATCAACTACGTTCACGTGCAGGAAGCGAACACGGCGAAAGAGATTTGGCAAAATTTACAGAGAGCTTTTGATGACTCGGGCCTATATAGAAAGGTAAATCTTTTAAGAAATTTAATCACTACAACGCTAGAAGCTTACAATAATGTAGAGGAATACGTGAACAAACTAATTTCGACTGCACACAAGTTCCAAAGTATTGGTTTTATGGTCGAGGACGAATGGTTGGGTTTGTCCCAAACCAATGCCATTGAAAGCTCCGATATGCCGATCACCGCGAACTCCATAAAGACTAAATTATTGCACGAAGTAAAAATATCAGACTCAGTAGCATTTTATAGTAAATCCAAGGGGATTTCGACTAGAAACAAGTACAGAGAACCTAAAGGTCCACAATGCTTCAACTGCAATAAACACGGCCACATAAGTAAAAATTGTCGATCTAAAGGAAAATTAAAAAATAAAGAAGACAATCCAAACTTTGCAGCAGCGTTCCAGATAGGAGGCGAACAAGAAGAATATGGATGGTACGTGGATTCGGGTGCATCGATGCACATGACGAAAAATCGTGAATGGCTGTACGACGTCAACGTCGGTACAAAACATCAAATTGGCAAATAGCAAGGCTCTGATGGTTGCGGCAAGGTCAACATCACCGTTAAAATCCACGATAAGACAAAACAAACACGAGTAAGAGATCTATATGTACCAGATCTAACTTCAAATTTGCTTTCTGTGAGCAAAATTTTAAAAAGTGGATGCAAGGTTGAATTTAATGGTCACGGATGTACAATAACTAACCCAACGGGTCAAAAAGTTGCCGAGGCGTACCTTGCCAACGATGTGTACAAGCTCGTGACGCAAACTAGAGCCGTTGCATGCCTTGCCACTTCAGACCAAGATTCATACGTATGGCATCAAAGGCTAGGGCATCTCAGCCTCCTGTTAATAAAGAGATTGCCTGAATGCACGCTTGAAGTAAAAGTGTTCCCGAAGACGCCAGAGAAAATTATATGCATATCCTGCTTGGAAGGCGAGAATATCCGTCCGTCGTTCAAGGAAATGGGAACAAAAGCAACGCAAATCTTGGAATTGATCCACTCCGATTTATGTGGGCCGATGGAAAACAAGTCATTAGGTAACTCTAGATATTTGATCACATTCATTGATAATTTCTCTAGAAAAGTCTTCGTTTATTTCATGGAAGATAAAACTGATGTCCTAAGTAAGTTTAAAAAATTCAAAGCTCTGGTGGAGAATCTACTGAACAAAACCATAAAGGCAATACGGACTGACCATGGGAAAGAATATATTAATCATGTTTTTAAAACTTATTTAATACAGGAGGCATCATCCATCAAACAACCAGAACAAAACGGTTTAGCTGAAAGAATGAATCGGACTCTCATTGAGCGAGCCAAATGCATGCTGTTTAATGCTAACCTACCTAAATTTTTGTGGGCAGAAGCGATATCAACAGCTGCCTACCTCACTAATCGCTTGCCAAAGAAATCACTGTCGCACATAACTCTGGACAGCAAAATCCAATATAAACCACCTAAAAATTTTTGGCTACGAGGTCATGGTTCATATTCCTAAGAAAAGAAGGAGAAAGGGGGACAAAAAGTAAAAAAAAATTATATTTGTTGGCTATTGCAACGAGTCAAAAAGGTATAGATTTGTTGATATTAGGACACATCAATTCACTAAGGCCAAGGATGTAGTATTTTTAAAAAGCACGGTGAAACGAGAACCAGTGGTAATATCCCTCCATAAAGAAGATGGGGAAGTGGAAGAACAACCGTCATACGCAGTAAATGAATACTATGGCCATTCAACAGGAATCAGCACAAGTGACACCAGAAACAGTTTCAAACACTGACAGCGATACACAGGAGACAGCATTTAAATCTGCCGAGGATGAAGAAGAAAAAAGGGATGAAGCAGAAGAAGAATACAAGCCTTCCAAACATAGCAAGATTACACATGATCCAAACTTTATCTCAAAACTGAAATCCGCAAGCAGAAAACAGGAAGGTAAAGGAAAAACTTACTTATGCTATAGTAACGTTGCTGCAGATGACGATCCACAGAGCATTGAGGAAGCCATGTCAAGCCCCAGAAGTGAGGAATAGAAGAAAGCTATACAGCAGGAGTACAATTTGTTAATCAAAAACCATATGATCCACCCAATGGAAGAAAGATCATTGCATGCGGGTAAGACCATGCAAGTGGGTATTTAAAACAAAATCAGGTACGAATAATGATTCTATTAGATATAAGGCCTGATTGGTGATGAAAGGATAAAAGGATAAAAGCCAACAAAAGAAGGGCATAGATTACACTGATACTTTCTCGCCAGTAACGATATTTCTCACTTAGGTACTTATTCGCCTTGGCAGTGAAGCACGATTTAAAAATAGGGCAGATGGATGTGATAACGGCTTTCCTCTAGAGAAAAATCGACAGAGAAATTTACATGCAGCAACCACCTATGTTTCAGACCGATCATAGAGTTTGCAGATAAATCAATTTATGAGGTGAAACAAGCAAGCCGACAATGGAACATGAAATTGAACTCGGCTTTAAGGAGAGCAGGTTTAACACAATCGAAGGTAGAGTCCTGCATATACTATAGCATATGAGAAAATGTAGGAGACGTGCTAATTCTGGTCATTTACGTGAACGTTATACTACTATTTCACAATAATGTACGGGTAGCGAACTCAGTTAAAGAAAAACTAAAAACTGATTTCGACATGAAATACCTGGGCATGGCGAAGGAATACTTAGGTATCTGAATAACTAACGATATTAAAAAATACATCTCGATCAAAGTAAATAGGACAGTGCCTAGAAAGATTTAGAATGATTAACTGTAAACCAGATAAAACACCGTGTGATCCGAGTATAAAGCTGACAAGCTCGGAGACAGACGACAGAGCCATGGAGAATATTCTGTATCGAGAAGCAATTGGGAGTTTGCTGTATCTGACCCAAAGCATGAGTTTATTCTGTAATAAACCATAACCTCAACATTGGACGGCTGTGAAAAGAATTTTCAGGTACTTCAAAGGTACCATAAACTATAGGCTCACATACAGCAAGGACACCAATGGGAGGATAATTGAATACTGTGATGCAGAGTGGGCAACTGATCAAGACAGAAGGTCATATACTGCCTACATTTTCTTATTTCAGGGAGCAGGAATTTTCTGGTTTAGCAGAAAGCAGCGAACAGTGGTGTTATCAACCATCGAGGCGGAACATATGGCCTTAGCCACAGCTGCTCAAGAGAGACTATGGTTTAAACTGGAAGAGAAAATGAATCCACAGTCCAAGGCCGATGTGCATATCCAGTGATAACCAAGGGGCGATAAAACTTGCACAGTACGACCCAAGGAGCAAGCATATTGACGTTCGCTACCACTTTCTTCGAGAACAAGTAACCTCAGAACGTTTCAAGGTTCGATACGTGAGAACAGAGGAGATGGTAGCTGACTTGCTTACCAAGAAAAACCCCAAGCATCCTTTACATTGCATTAATAGAATGGAATTAGAAAATTTTGCAATGTTGTAACAGATACGCGAAGGATCTAATTTGTATGTGGAGCCACTTGCGATAGCGCTTGTGACGGGTTGTAATGGGGAATGGATGTTTTCTAGATTTTGGTCTTTTCTAGGTCTTTCTAGGTCTTTCTAGGTTTGCATATGTATAAGGAAGCGACTAGCTGTCTTTTGTCTCTCTGTTTGGTTGTTTCGTTCGTCAAGCTAAACGTGCGCGTCTCAGACTTGCGATTATTTTGAAATACAATTATTCCCATTCGTATTCGTGCACTATACCGGCGTATAGTATAAATGAAAAAAAATCGTACTTCTTATTAATTATGTTTATTTCTATTAAATATTCAATATTACACTACTTTTACCTACAAAACAGTTTTATTTTTCTTTTATTAAAAATATAAAAAAAAGTGGAAACAATTAGCCATAAAGGCTATCCATCAGTCATATTCGTACATGCAAAATTAAGCACGTTTGTATTAACAAATGCAATGAATTAATACTTTGTTTGATGACCTTTGTGACTTGTTACTTCTATTAATCGATTAAGCATGGATTTAATTAATTTTTCTGTTATGTCACTAGTAATATTATTCCATTCGATTAGTAACTTTTTTTTAAGCTGGTTTACATTTTTAATGTCACATTTTTGCATTCTGGCTTTTAAGTCTGTTCATAAATTTTCAATTAGATTTATATCCGGACTCTGTGGAGGGGTTTTCATTACCTTAGGACAATTATACAAAAGCCATTGTCGAGTTGCATATGCCTTGTGCTTTGGATCATTGTCTTGATAAAAATTAAAATCATTTCGAATAGCCAAAAGATCCGCAGAATCATATAAATTTTCTTTTAATATATTTATATATTTATACATATCCATAACCCCATCAATAAATACAAAATTATTCACCCCAGCGGCAGAAGAACACCTCCACACCATAACGTAGCCGCCTCCTCCGTATTTCACCGTGGACTGAAGGTTTGATCTTTCAAAACTTGTATTTGGTTTACGTCACACAATTTGCCTACCATCTGACCGAAAGACGTTGAATTTACTCTCATCAGTGAAAATTGTCTTTTTCCAATCTTCATACGTCCATTTTACGTGCTTCTTTGCGAATTGCAAACGCTTCTTTCGATTTGCTTCACGTAAAGTTTCTTGCGAACTACTCTTCCATTATATCCATATCTTCTTATATCACGTCTAACTGTTTCATTATTAACTTTCTTTCCTGTTTCATTTTCAAGTTTGAATGCAATTTTCGGTGCACTAATTTTAGGGTTTTTCTTTACTTTTCTTAAAACTTTTTGTTCATTATTTAACAATCGCTTAACAACTTTTTGTTAAGGTTTCGGATCTTGTTTTCTATTCTATTTTACGTCCTATACCATTTTATTATATACTAAACCGTAGATCGGCTTTTATTAACTATATTTAATTATATTACTGATTTCTTGTACACTTTTTCCATTTTGATAATAACTAATAATTAGTTTTCGCAGCTCAACCGTTTCTGTTCCTTTTCGGTCCAGTTTGCTTAACAACGTGACAAACTGTTTACTTTCAAGCAAAAGAATACTAATCAACTGTTTTTTGTTTTATGTGCGATGTGCAGGAAATCTCGATATAACAAAAAAAATTCCTAGAATATATACTACCGTCTACATATTGAGTGTACGAATACAACTGAGAGCTAGCCTTTATGGTTAGTTACATTATTTCAGCTTATGTTTTTAATAAAAGAAAAATAAAACTGTTTCGTAGAAGTGTACTGTAATATTGAATATTTAATAGAAATAAATAAAAATGATGAATAAAAAACACGATTTTTTTTCATTTATACCATACGCCGGTATAGTGTACGAATACAAGTGGGAGTAACTGTATTATACCTACTCATCAGAAGCGCAACATTACCTTTTACTCACAAGTGAACACTCGCAGTATTAATCGCATCAAGCGATAGCGTGTTCCTTTATCGCGGATAGCAAGAACACTGCAGAGAGAGAATTAACGAGCCCGAGCACGAGAAAAAGGACGAGAAAAGTCAATGGCTACCGTTTGTTTTCTTTCATTTGTTCGTATGCCTGTTCCGTTCAACTAGCGAATCGGGCTTAATCGGGTCAAATCGGCTCAATTCAGGTTATGGCCATCGGGGAGTTGAGCATGCTTTACATGACGCGGCCCGACGACAGGTATATCACGTGGTTCGTCGCGTCTCTTCTCAATCGCGACGTCACTCTGTAGTTCCTTTTTCAGTCGACTCCGGCTATGATGATATCACACCGAGCCAGTGTGATACAGCGGTTGCCGGCGGACTTCTCACCCTCGTGAACAAGCGGTTCAACGGTGTGATTCTGGATTATCGGTGTGCGATCGCGTACATACACTGGTAGACATGCTGTCGTATACCAACGTCGTGTTCTGGCGCCGTCGGCGCTGCTGCTGCGGACGGAGAAGGCCGGAGTAATAAAACTGGCTGACACCCCCGCGAAAGCGCTGCAATGAACTCGCCCAGTTTGTAGGGTCAAAAGCACCGCGGCAAAATAATAACAGAACGCAGCCGCCGCCACCACCACCACCGTCGCCGTCGCCACCGCCGTCGTCGTCGTCGTGCGGGCTGGGGGGTCAGCAGCGTCGCAGCCGTAACTGCCGTCACGAACGGCCTTTTTAAAATAACACGTTCTCGTTGATGTTGTCTCCGTTGTTGTTCACGCTGCTGTTGCCGCCGCCGCCGCGAAGAAAACGGCGCGACGCCCCGACGCGGCGGAAAGTTGTCAAAACGGCACAACGTTGCACACGCTACTGCTGCTTTTTGCTCCTGCTGCTACTGCTGCCGCTGCTGCTGCTGCTACCACCACCACTACTACTACTACTACTACTAATACTACTACTGCTGCTGCTGCTAATGCTGTTCCACCTTCTCCTCCTCCTTTTCTTTCGACTGCTGTTGTTGTTGCTATTGTTGCTGCTCTTGCTGGTGGTTGTTCGCGGCCGCGGGTTTTGGCGGGTTTCCACGAGCGACGAGCGCGCACACCACTGGCACACACCGCGGCCGCCGTGCATTCACCTCGTTCTCGCACCTTGCGCCACCGCCGCTGTCGTCGCCGTCACTGTTGCTGTCGATACCGCCACCACTTTCAACGTTATTAACCTCCGCCTTGTTACCAACGTTCTCCTTTTCAACGACTCTCTCGATATCTCCTTCTGACGGAACTTTACTAATTCGCGCTGTCGCGACTGGTTTTCGCAAATGTCTCCTCGTGCACCGAGACCAAAGCAAAAACGGTATCGCCACGCTACTCTCGGACACGCGTCGAGATTACACACCTCTGAACTAACCTCGTTGTAACCGGCTCCGAATACCGACTGGCGGGCCAACGCGTGCAAACTGTTCAACGTTCTCCCACTAAACGCGAGACTTGTATCCCCTAATCGCGGAGATACCGCATCACTTTCACGGGCGAACATGGAGCTCGATCCATGCCGAGTGTTTTGCAAAATGTCCGCCTCTCCGTTTCGTGGCGCTTCCGATCTATCGTTCTACTCTTGTCTCCTCAATACTTTTACCTTTTCCATGTGGCTTTTGCTGCTACTCAGGGTTACCAACTCCTCTCCTCCTCCCCTATCCTTCCGAATTTACCCATCTGTGATGTAAACGAGATTTTTTTTCAATCATTCTAAACGAATATCTTGTAATGTTACGTTTTTTTATTCTACATCTTTTTTTCTTTGTTAACATCTTTATTTTTGTATGAAATTATATGTAGATTGGATTTTTTATTTCATTTATCAAAATATAGATATGTAAACATACAGTCTTGTAAGCTAGGTTATATTAAAGTGTTTAACAGATGAAAATTTTTTATATTCAAATACGTTATGTACAAATAAAATCTTAATAAACATTTAATTTTACGTAGCCCTTGTATATATTACTCATTTTATGGTCAGTTTGTCGTAAGTTGTGTATTTTATAAAATAATGTATATACTCGTAATGGTGTTACTGACGTAAAATTCTCGTCGATGTAATTTAACAAGAATCCATAATTTTCAATTAGTTAACTAAACCAATTTCTAAAAGAACAATATTTCACAGAATACAGAATGAACCGATGCAATAACATTTTTCATATTCGTAAATTTTAATATTTAATGTTGTAAAATAATTTATTTAAGAATCACGAAAAAATATGAAAACATACATTGTCATTGAAAGTCTTATGAAAATTAAAGTTTATGAGATTCGTATTTTGAATTTTTTGAACAAATATTATAAATCTTTTTTGATTAAGATAGATAATGTTATAATAATATTTTTTGTTCAATTCATTGTATTGAGTTTAAATATAGTATTTTCTGTACGTGATATTTAATAACTCATACGCGCCAATAACCACGTGACCAGTTTGTAAATAACAGTTTTTTTTATAAATATGTAATGTTAATATTGATGTTATAACTGCAACTATGTTAAAAATAAGCTATTATCTTACAGTTAGTATATTGTAATTAAAGATTATTTGAAGAATTTTGAAAAATAGTAGAAACAGCTTAAATATTTTCCAAATAATGTAAACATTGCAATGTTGCAATATAATGCAGTACAATAGTGTAATTTTGATATTTTTTTACTGATGTTTGATATTCGTGCTGTCTTTGTATTGTATTATCATTTTCATATATTGACGTTTTAATTATAAATATAATTGATGGATAATGGCCACACAAAGCATAGAAAATATTTTTGGTTCAAAGTTTCAGCAGTTTGTATTTTTTTTTAAATTTAATGCTATTTTGATTATTTACATTTTTGCTCTTTTAATTCTTTTTTTCAATTAGGTACTGTCTATGTCATAAAATATTACTTCAACAGGATAAATGTGGTGCCTTGAAAGTGTCTGTAAATAATTCCAATAAAACTTTTACAGATTGTTTAAATGTTTTCAGCGATATTAAATTAGAAATAAATAAGGAATTGGAAGACTTACAGAAAGAAAAATCCATAGATCGTATGTATATATCGCACGAGTATCATAAGTATTTATAATACTTAGAACAAGTTGGACATTGAAATAACAAATTATTATTTTAGATTTAACTGAAATAAAAGCTAAAATTGAAACAAAAAAATGGAAGATATTTCCTAAAGAAAGCATGTATCATCATTTGTGGCATATGAATAACGAATTAAACATTTATTTATATAATACGTCTTCAACTTTACCAAGCTATAAAAGTTATACAGATTTAACAAGTTGTCTTCTTAACACAGATAAAACTGGAAATGAGATATATAACTTTATTATAAAAGAAACTATCAAAAATAATATTATTACTAATTATGAAATTTCTATTCCAACCATTTCTGTACTTTTAGAGCAATTTAAGAAAAAACATAAAAAATTCCATTATTTTAGTGTTTTGAAACATTTAACTTGTAAACAAGAATTTAATCAAAGAAAATCAAAATGTGAATATCAAATTAACAAAAAACAATTGAAGTTATTTTTTGATCTTATATTTGCTAAAGTAGTTCCTCTAAACATATTTGGAAAGTTAAAAAATTTAAAGAAAATAAAAAGAATTATGTTTTACCTATTGGATATACCATGTTATGAATCACTTAATTTAAGACCTTTTATTGAAAAATTAGATGTATGTTACTGCATATTTTTGACAAAAATGATTACAATAAATGATTTTGCATTACAAAAATATATTTTTATATTTCAGCTATCTAATATCAAATGGTTACAAGATATTAAAAGTATAAGTATGCAATGGTGCATTATAGCAAAATTTGTAAAATGGTTTTTTGTTGGATTTCTTTTAAAAATATTGCATACTTATTTTCATATGACAGCTTCCAAAAGCAATAATGAAAGATTATATATTATGCGCTCAACTTGGAATCTTGTACAAAAGAAATTTATTAAGAAAAGAATACGTTCGAAAATCTTGCAACCTGATATTAAATATAATGAATGGAAGCCACCAATAGGTATATACACGTTATTTCCTAAACAGTCTGATGTACGACCTATATTTAAACCAGAAAATATTAAATCAATGTATGTAATTAAACCATGTTTAGCAACAGTAAATGATTTCGTATTTTAAAAAGAAAATTGATTAAAAAATTATTTTTTAGATATTACATTTCTAAAGAGCAAAGTTGTTTGAATGTAGTATTTAAATTTTTGAAACAATTACATATTACAAAATATGGAGTCATTAATTTTGAACAAAAATGGAAATCAATTGTTCAATACAAACGTAATGAAGCAACTAATTTATACTTTGTATGTTGCGATGTAGCAAATGCTTTTGGTTCTATAATACAAGGTGCAATTGTTTTCAACTTCAAATATTTAATACCTACTACTTAATAAATATTAAAATTTTTATTTTGTACTTAGAGGAATTGTATAACATTATACAGTCACTTTGTAAAGATCTTCCAGAAAATTTGATGTTCAAGTATTATGCAGTTAAAAGTAAACAGGCTAAGGAAGTATGTTATAAACAATATTTCTCTGAATTGCTATTACCTTTAGCACCCAACATATTATATTCAGATACATGTAAAAACTGGCAACAAATAAGAAAAACCTGGTTACTGGAACAAATTTCAAAATTTATTTTTTGTCAAAGAGTATGAGAAACAAGATTTTTAGATAATTACATATCATTAAAATAATATAAATATTATTTAAAATTGGAATTTGGGTTTACAAAACATAATATTTTAATTTATAGGTAAAAATAAATAAAAAGGTTTATGTGATAACAAAAGGAGTTGTACAAGGATCACCAATATCACCTATTTTATCAGATATATATTATAATTTTATTTTACATAAAGAAATGTCAGCATATTTAAATGCTGGAGAAATTATAAAATACATGGATGATATTTTATATGTTACTAAAAATGAAACGTTTGCAAAACAGTAAGATGCAAAATCATTTATGATATATCAATGAATTCACGAACATATTTAATTTTATCTATCATTGCTATATATTTTGCATCTATTATGAAATAGATTTTTACAATCAACAAGGAAAGGTATCCCGCAATATAATTGCTACTTTAAAGTATCAAAAACTCAGACTAATATGATTTGTAATGAAACTATAGCTGTGAACAATATTATTTACATTGGCTATAAAATTAATTGTACCACTTTAGAAGTAGAATATAAACGTTCACAAAAAAATTTAAGTTCAATGAAATTTTTGAAAAAAAATGATTTACCTCCTCTAATGTAAGTAATTGTGCAAATACACGTATAATATATATATTATTATGAAAAGACATATTGTATTTTATAGAAATTATAATTATAAATTTTTTTCCAGAATTTTAAGGAAGCAATTAAACAATGTAGCATGTTTGAGATTATCTAACTTTATTTTAAATAGAACAATTAATTCTAAAATGACCATAATAAGGAAAATAAGAAAAATATGTTTACTGCAAGCAAAACGTGCTTGCACTTTGATAAAAGAATTATTTGATAGTAATCTAAGAAGTGTTAAAGATATACTTTCAGTTATTCAAGAAACTAATGAAAGAATTGCGAGACATATTATAAAAATATTTCTAATAGGTAAGACAGATTACAATGAATTATCATAAAATATTACTATATATCAATATTTATTTTAGGTAAAAGAGGAATAATAAATAAATTAAGTTTTCACAGATGGAACCATAAAATTTTGCACATATTATGGATGTCTTATGTAACAGTTTTTATGAAGGATAAAATTTTACAACCAAAATTTATCAGATACTTTTCAAAATGCAAGTAAAAAGTAAATAAACACGCAGTTTTATAACGTTTGTATAAATTATATTCTATATTTCTATCTTTATAAGTTGAACAATTATTTAATTTAAAATATTTGTTTTCATCATATGCATATATATTTATTTTCATACATATAAATCATATTTGTTTTTCGGTTTTTTTTACTATTGGTTGTTCCTTTTATAATTTATAACACTTTTAAATATACATATTATCTAATATTGAAAACACTTTGCATTATTTCTAATACTATATTCAAAAGTATATTCAAAATCTTTGATCAAAAATAAACTTGAATTTTAAATTAGAATATAAAATGTAACAATAAAATAAATTTTATAGTTAATACATTTTAAAATTCAATAAAATATTAAAATATAATCATTAGATATATAAAACAGTATTTACGAAACTTAATACAATAATATTTAGTAATACCATTACATACAATTTTATGAAATATTTAAAAATTAAAAATATTTTTCAAATGCTACGTTTATGATAATAATAGAACGTCACTTCCGCTAACATTCTGTAACTCGTTATAAAATATACATGTTACATATATAATATTTTCCCCTAAAACGTAGAAATTGTTAGCAACCAAAATAAATCTTAGGTTAGAGTGAAATATTGCACATGTGGTGTAGAAATTAATTCTGCATTTATTTATCGTCGTACATGCAGTTCATTAAATTGCAATATATTAAATTCTAGTATTTGGTTCTTACAACTATAAGTTTGCAATATTATTTTCATAAGTAAGTTGAAAATGATATCTTGGAATTTATAACAATTGAATTATTTCATTATACGTATTATTTACACGTTCGAACATACAATATTCAATTTATGAAGAAATATATTAGGAAATAATATATATTACATAAACATCACACAGATATAAATATAATATATTTAAAAATTTTTATTAAATAAACAGTTGAAGATTCATAAAAAAAAGTTAAAAGAACTTAACCAGAAAATTATTGATAACATTGAAGTTATGCATCATTTATTTAAAAGTGAAAGTGAGAAGAGAGATATAATATTCAATGCATTTTGAATAAGAGGAGACTTTTGTGAAAAATAAGAGGGCTTTTATTTTTATTTTGATATAGTATTCTATAATCGCCAATTCTTGTAAAAATATAGGATAATATTACTTTATTATGCTTTAAAAAAACAATAATTTAAAATACAATAACAATGTGACTCTAAATTATTAACTTTATGAACATTTCTTTGATGCATATATTAATATAAATATGTTTAATGAGGAAAAATAAAAATTTTATAAATTTGACATATAAAACAATGTCGAAACCTACTTGTGACACATGCTTAATGCATTTCCAAGATGATTATGCCTTGCAAGGTCATCTTGCAGGTAAAAAACATTTGAAAGAATTAGAACGATTACAAGCTGTGGAAAGATCAATTGTTGTCTCGCCATTACCAAAATTTATTCCTACTCGTAGACTTATTAATTTTTTTCAACAATATGGTACAATTAAAAGGCATCAATTTGGCCCAAATTATCTCACAATTGAGTTTTGTGACAAGTAAGATAAATTTAATATTGTTATTGCTGCAAAATCATGAATCAGTTATATTTATAATTCTTTAACATTGTAGAAATCCTACAGAAATTCTATTAAACAAACCAATTTGGATAAATAATATAATGTTGAATATAAAAAAGAAAAAAGCCCATAATAGTAAGTATTATTATTCACTTGATAAATATATTTTTATGTTTTTAAACTATATTTTGTTTTCAGATCTGAAAAGATCCAAATCGAGGAAAAATAATAGTCCCACAGAAAATACAGATTCTATAAGTTATGATAATATAAAACATATATTTGAAGAAGAAACTACATTTGATAATCAGTTAATTATATTTTTAAATGCAATACAACTTAGTGATGCTGAAATAGAAACAAGATATCAATCTGTTTGTACACAATTAGACAAAATATTTAAAATGATATTTCCAAAATGTAAAACATATAGATTTGGTTCAACTCAAACAGGATTAGGTTTTAAAGAATGTGATTTAGATATATATATGGATATTGGTAAGACTTCAAATTTATTAAATTATTACTTTATAATACGTATATATATATATATTTTTTTTTTAAATAATATGATTCTTATTGAAGGCAAACCAATAAATGAAAATAAAAGTACTTCAGGTTCATGGACTATGCACAAGATTTTTAAAGAAGTAAAGAGAATCATGTATCGATTGAATTGTGTTTTTTCTAACATAATATCAATTCCAAAAGCTAAGACTCCTATTATAAAATTTTATTATGTTAGGACAAATGTGTCTTGTGACATTTCATTCAAAAATAGTTTAGGCATATATAAAAGTCATTTGATAAAATATTGCATATCTCTTGATAGTAGGCTGAGACCATTAATGATGATTATTAAATATTGGGCACGACATTTTAAAACATCAAGTGGACAGAAAATATCCAATTATGCTTTGGTATTATTAATTATATTTTATTTACAACAACCATCTGTTAATATTATTCCACCTTTAATGATACTACAAAATACATGTCAACCACGAATTATAAATGGATGGCAGGCTAATTTTGATGAAAATGGAATATTGCCACCGATTACAAATAAAAATAGTATTCCGGAACTTCTTCATGGTTTTTTCTTTTTTTATGCAACTTTTGAATTTAAATCGCAAGTAATATGTCCAATAGATGGAACGGTACATACAGAATTAGAGTTTAAAAATATAGAAAATTTACCGTCATGTATGGATAGATATAAAGTATGCGCAAAAGAAGATGAAAGTCTTAAATTAAATGTTAATAAACCAATGTGTGTACAAGATCCTATAGAATTAAATCATAATGTTACAGCAAGCACGCAGTTTTCTACATTGGATTCTGTTGTAAGATATTGTGCAATTGGTGCAGAAATTTGCGCAATGTCTAGCAGAAATAACTACAGAGATTTAATGAAAACTTTGCTTACAACAGCTTTACCAAAAGGTAAATTTAATGTTACAGTTTCTGCAAATCAGTTTCAATATGGATCAAACAGTATGGAAACATGTATAGACATTATAGAAAAAACTAAATTTTTAAAGCGTGACTGGCATTCTATTGTCTTTAACATAGTAAAAGATATTTTTGAAAAAGTTTTTAAAGTACAAGTTGAAGTGTTGCCAGCTAAAATAGGAGCAAAACAGCAAAAGATTGAAATATTGTCAGATGTGCATATAGAAAAACAGCAAGATATCATATTTCGTTGTATTGGGTCTCATTGTGTATGGCGCAATAGACGAAGTATTAATGTTCTAGATTCCAATTTGAGTTGTTTGCAAATGGAAGCTCTTATGTCTCAGCAAGCAATAGAAAATTGCAATAAAGAAGGGAGTATAAATAAAATAAATTTAGATTTCATATGTATATTTAAAAAGAAAGATCCTTTAAAAGTTATATTAACTGTAAGTAATAAAAATTGTGATGATCATGTTTTTCAAGAATTTGCATGTTTTGCAAGAGATAAGCTAATTGAGATCATAAAACAAACATTAATAGACGTGCAACAATTCAGCAAATCTCAATACTAATCTCCAAATGTATAAAAATTGAATGCACATATCAAATTCTGGACCAAGAACATGTAGTTTTGGAAAACATTTTCATTTGTATTTTATTTCATTTATATAATTTCTATGTATTGATCTATATTTTAGATCATTTTTTAAATATGGATATTAATTTAATTTAATAGAAAACCAAAACCAAATTTAAATAAATTCTGAACTATTTATTTCAAATATTCTGTTTATTAATAAGTAGGACTTTCATACTGTACAGAATTATTTATTAATTATTAAATATATTTCAGCAGCTGATAATCATCTAATAACAGAATAGGTAATATAACTTAGATAATACAAAATGGTTTTACTAATCGAAAGATTTATAATTTTTGTACTGTATTAATAAGTATTATGTATATTAATATAAATATAAAAATTTTATCTTGCTTGATTTGCACTTCTTATATCATTATTTGAACTCTTTATAGTATTTTTAAAAATTGATTGTATTCTTTAAAATTAATATACCATGTGCAAGTAAAAAAGACTTTAAAAGAAAAAAAAATCGTTGAATATCATTTTGCTATAATTTCTGTAGCGCAATTTATAGTACTTATATTAATATATAAGTTAATCAATTATATGTATTAATTTTAATAAATGTATTAATATTATGTATGGATTTAGATAATTCTTAAAATTTAAATATCTACTTTTATCTATATATCTATTGATCTCTACTGATATCTACTGATATATAAATGAACATGAATATTTTAAATTAAATGTTAGTACTTGAAAATAAACATACATATATCAAATATAATCAAAATAATTTTTGTTATATTAATAAAATAAATTAGCATAACTATATTAACTATTAATAAAAAGAATTTTAGAATGTAACATTACGGAGGAGTATGCACAAAAGTTACATTTATTACTGTAAAAAACTATTTTTAAAGAATAAAAAATAAATTTTTTATTTCATTTTTTGCTTTACATTTAAACATTTATATATGTATCGTTATCATATTTATATTATATTTATATTATCATATTTATACATATTTATATTATATTATTAACAAATAAAAAAATATACATATTACGTATCGCGTGTTGTTTATAGTAGCTTTTATTATATGTCCTAATTTTAAATAAAAAATAAAATGTTAGTACGATGTGCTATTGTATTACTTTAATTGAAGTGCAAATAAAATAAAAATAAATATATTGTTTCATTTCTTTCTTGTAGAAATTATAAATATTTTTTGTATAAAAAATTATTATTATTAAATTAATATTACACTATATGCATTTTGAAACATTTGCAGGATATTTTAACCTAAAAAGTTTTTTCTACGTTTTTAATCACATCTGTCATTTTTTATATCCTAAAAAAAATGTAATTTCAAGAAACTTTTTTTTTTAAGGTAATAGTTTCCAAGTTGGTGGCATTTTTAAATGAAAGAAATTATTAATTTTACATTGTGTTTTGAAAGTTACACGTCACATATAAGAAATGTAGAATAATTTTAAGTTTTTCATTTGGTGTATTACATTATATTATAATTTATTTATATTATATTAATAATGTTATAATTAAGAAAATGTTTTAATGTTACAAATAATAATAATAAATATTTTAAATGTTTTAATATTATATAGTTACTTAATTGAGTATACAATTAAGCTGATTTTAAGTTGAAAACAATATTTTATTTTATATTTTCAAGAATAATAATATGTAAAACATATTATTTTAATTTTTAGTACCGGTTAAAATGGAATATTTCAGTTTGTAAAAATAATTAATAATAAATAGAACAAGACGATAAATCATGAATAGTATAATGTAACAGTGTAAAATTTGTAATTATCACATATTTACACAATTTGATTTGTAAATGAGTGATAATATAAACAGTGGTTTCTTTCGCACTGTTTGTATTGTCCCATAAAATGTTTATTCAACAAACATTATGATTTTACAACATACAAATAATTTTATAATTTTCATCTCAAATGTAATATTAGTAGATAATATCCGTGCAAAGAATATTTGTATTTATAATATAATGTTTAAATCCAATGTGTATTTAAAATATATTTTAATAATAATATTTGGGATAATTCCAACATACGAAGAAGCATATTTTAAATAAAACAATAAATTCACATTCTTCTTTTGAAATTTTTGCATGAATAGATAACTTTTTTGATATATTGATATATTTGATTATATAATTCTACATTTAAAGTTTGTGCTTTAGACAAGTAGTTTTAGAATTTTCCACGAAAATTTCCACGGCCACGATAAGGTCTTCCACCTGAATATTTTCCTCTGAACACATGTTTCATTAGTGAATTTGACCTGCCTCTTGGTAGTTTTCCTCTTCCATGCCAATCTGTTCCTCTTTGGAATGTATGTTCTAATTCTAATTCTTCTCCAGAATCTTCTAGCATCATAGGACTTTCACCACGACTATGATCACTTCTGTTTTCATGAAATTCACCACGTTCTAAAGAATGTCTATAATTAGGTGAGTATCTTTCACGAACATAATGTTCTCGAACAGATCCTTTATGACTGGAAAAATTATCTCTGTTCCTTATTGGAGATCCTAATTTCATATTTCTTGAACCATGATCTACAGGAGATACAGAATCTATATGATGTTTACGATCATCAATCCTTCTAGGAGGGGATATCGTTCGATTCCAAGTTCTTTTTTGAGAAGAATTACTTAAACTCCATCTTAAATCGTCAGCCTCCCGAAATTTAGATGTACAATCGAGTGTTTCACGCACATTCCAATCCAGGCGATCCATGATAGGTCTTTTTTCTTCTTTAGCAGCATACTGTAAGTCTTGAGGATATACTTGTACTTCAAAATCTACCATAGTAGCACTAACTTGAACAAATTTTGTATTTGTTTCCACTTCATCGGTTTGACAAATTTTTTGATGCATTTGTATATTTTGTTTTATGGAAATTAGATGTTCTTCTTCTTCCTCCCACTGTATTTTGTTTTTGCTTTTTTGTAAAAGAATTGAATTCGATGAATATACATTTTGTTCACTTTGTGTATTCTCCTTTTTTGGATCATAGAAAAATCGCCCCTTCATCTTTAAACGAAGATCTTCTATAGGAAGTTCATGCAAAGCATGTTCACAACGACGTAATAATTCTGGTTTGAATCCTATTGTTAAACAGAAACAAAATTATGTAAAATTAATATATTAACTTATTTCACTATGTCACTGTGCTTGAATTAACTTGAAAAGAAAATATTAAAAATTTCTTTAATGTAAACAAATTGTAAAAAGCATTATAAATAAGCGAATAATTATTCTTACCTGGATACAAGACTGGCAGACTAGTCGAATCTAGAAAATGTATGAAACATGAAAAATAAAGTATTAATTTTGTTCATTGTAACATAAAAAATATCTTGCAATACTGTATGTATAATTTTGAATAGTAATTAGATAAAAATATATTCGCACCTTTAGCGGAAACAGATGCTTCCAACAGACTGGATAAACTTGTTTTTTCAAATTGCTGTAAAATTAATTCGCAAGATAAATAGTAATACTTTTATATAAAGTTTAAAAAATTTAATTTCATATTATGTTAGAAGGTACGTAAAAATACTACTTATTAATTTCAAAATAATATTTGTTGTTTTGATAATACAGAATGAAATATATATAACTATAAAAAAATAACTTTTTGTTATAGTATATAACAAAATTACTTTTGTATCTGAGATGACTGGTGGTTCAGGAGTTTTCAATCGTTCTTCTTGTGAAGTATGATATCCATTATAAGAATCTGTAAATCCGCGTTCCCTATAGTTTTGAGAGATTGTATCTTTAGATTTATTAGAAAATTCAAAATTTTGAATTGGAGATTGATGAGTGGAAGGAATGCCATGTGATGAATTATATGTTTGCACATGATCCACTGTAGATGTAGCAGATTCATGTTGTGGCGATGAAATTGGTGCTGGAAGAAGTGTTGGCCTATGTGTTGATTGAATTGAACCAGTATTCGGTTGATTATACATCACTGGACCAGAAACATATTCCGTTTGAGATAATTGGTGTAATGGAACAGAATCAAAATTCATTGGCTGGGGTGAATTTTCAAAATTTACGAATGTTGGGCCACCAGTTGTTATATTTGATGACATTGGCTGTGCTAATCCAGTTTGATGCATGTAAGATGGCACTGGTATTGATGATCTAGATTCTGTTTCTTGTTGATATATATTATTCATTAGAGGTGGTATGCCGTCCATAGATGAAGGATGTGTATATCCGGCATTCATATGTGATGTCATTATAGCTTCATTTCTTAGTTGTCTTGTAAGTTCATTGATAAAAGGAGATCGTTTTCTTCGACGTTCTAATGATCTACTTCGAGTTCGACTTCGTCGGCGAGGGCTGTAACGTCTATTAATTGGTGAACGGCTGATTTTTCTTCTAAGACGATCCGTACTGCGACTTCGTTGTCGATCACGAGATCGACTTCTTCGGCTTGACAATTTAAAGTTTAAATTAAAATATTTTATTAACCTAAACCATTAACAAATTTACACCACCATAATTTAATAAAAACATAAAATTTTTTACTCATTAACTGAGCTGAGCAATGATAAAATTAAATTTTATACTTGTTTTACAAAAATTATTTTGTACAGAAAACATTCTTTTATTTCTACAGTAAAACTTAAGTAGTTATATTATGCTTAAAAATAATCTCTTCTCACCGTTCATGTATATTTATACGTCTCCTATTTCGTTCAGCACTCCATCTTCTGTCAGCACTTGTTCTTCGTTCCCAACTAAGTCGTCTAATTGGACTTCTTCGTCGTTCAGGACTAAATCCAAAAGGGCTTCTACGAGCAGAATTAAATCTTGGGCTTCTTCTTTTATCAGGACTAAACCGTAATGGACTCCTATGTCTCTCATTGCTCAGTTTAAAAGCACTTCTAGAACGTTCTGGACTTAATATTGGGGGAGATTTTCGTCGAGGAGAATTTAGTCTAATTCTATCTGGCGTTCTACGGCGTAATGAGTTTCCTCTTTGACGTTCTATACTTTTACGTCGTTCTCGGATCTTGTGGATCTGTGCTTGTTCTATATTTTGTCTCTCTGTAATGCTCTGAATTGCTTCAGTTTCTGTACCAGGAGGCACAACATTATCAGAGTCCAACAAATGTTTAATAGCTTTTTCTTTTTCAGCTAAAAGTTTGCTTTCGTTATCTCTTTTCGTACGTATTTTATCTTTCTCTATATCTTTAGTACTTTTAGAAGGATCACGACGAATTTCTTCATGTCTTTTTTCTTCTCTCTTTGGCCTTTCACGATTGTAAGATCCTTTGTAGTCACGCCGATATCTTTCCCTATAAGTAGGCTCATAATAATTTTTTTCTGTACGTTGCGAATTATTTAAAGAGAAGAACTAAAATTTAAAACATAAAGTACATTGATTGTTCAATATAATATTAATTATTAGTCAAAATTGTAATACGTATGAATGTATAAAAATCATAATGTGTATAATTACAAATTATAAATCGATTTGATAAAAATTTGTTGTTACGTTTTATAATAATTGTAATTATTATATAACAAATTCATTTATATTTTATAAAAAATAGCTATAACAATAAATTTGATATTATTATTGCTACCTAGAAGAACGCTTCTGTTCTTGATCCTTGATATGAGTTTTAAATTCAATTTCACGACCTTTTTCTTCATCACCTTCCCAAGCATCGACAACGTCTAAACCTTCCATAAAGTCTTCATCATCAAGAAATTCTTGAAGTTCCTCGTCTGGTATATCCTTTAAACCTTCGATTGCACGTTGAACATCTTCGTTTGTACTTTTTAATGCAGGTTCCTTTTTATCAGCACTTTGTGTTGGACAAAACTGATCTGTTGATTCATTTTGCACATTGTTTTTAACACTTGAATCTTTCATTTTTTTTGCTAAATCACACATGTTTCTGAAAGATCAACTAAACTATTAAATCAATTGAAAACAATATAGAATTAACATTTCATAACGTTTCGTACTAAGATAAGTTTATAATCAAAAATTTGGTCTCTCACTTATATTAAAATCAAGTCGATTCAAAAATTTTCAAAGAACATTATTATTTTAATTTTACATTTTAAGATGTTTATGTCTGTATAATAGTAATAATAATTTTAATAAAATATTCGTGCAATAAACATATTGAAATGTAACAGAGTACTGCAAAATTTTCATTATTAGGTAGATTTAATTTCATTCGATTTATGTACTCAATACAATAATAGTATTTATTATTCTTGAAATGTATCGAACCTCAAATAACAAACGCACCTCTTAACCCTTCGATGGAATATATAAAATTGATATTAACACTCTCATTACGTAAGTCGTATTATTTTTATTTAAAATCAAAATAACTCAAAAAATCGTGTGTTCCTTTTGATTTTCCAAATGTTTGCAATACATTCACGTTAAAGGTCAAAGTTACAGTTGTTTGTCAGGTAGACTGTTCTAATAGATAATATACGCACTTATTGTTAATAATACTCAATACAATTAAATATACAACACGTGACTTCAGTGATAATTAAAACGTGTGTCAATAAACAATACAAATCACATGAATGAATAACATTTAACCGATTTCTTCTTAAACTTTGTTGTACAGAGATATTTGAATCTAAGACATGTGAATCTTGAAAAGTCAACATCTATCTATTCCGCCATATTAGTTACTAACAGATTTGAGATAGTATAAAACAAGGGTATACTTGTATGAATTTCGGTACACACTAAAATCGTATGTTATTAATATGAATGTTATATTATTTATTTAAATTACTTTGCTGAGCTGTTAAATTTTTATGAAATTTAATGTGAAACACTCATAATGTAGTGCTGTCATAATAAATACTCTCATTCATATGTTCTCATGCAACCATATTCGATAAAAAGGGAGAAATGTACAATTTAAATGATATAGATATTATTAACAAATAATTCTATTGCTTTATTATATTTCATAAGGTTAATAATATTAAAATACATGAATATTTTAATTCTACAATTTTACTGTAACTGAACTTGCATACGTACGTTCGTAAAATTTAAAACTTTGCAAGAAATTTTCATGATTAAATTTAAAATGACTAAATTAAATTAGGAAAAATTATTGTCTATTATTAGAACATTAAATGTGTTGTAAATTTATTAAATTAAAAGAAAAATAAATTTTTATTACGAAAATTGACCAACAGTAACCTAGCATCGGTAATTCCAGAAGTGAGTGATTCTATATAAAAGGATAAAAATAAAGAATAAAACATTATTTATAAAACGCTTTGTTTTCGAGAAAATCGAGTTTAAAAATTTATTGAGCATAATGGAATTTGAATAATAATTGTAAATGTGACAGAAAAGAATAATTAACAGTAAATTAGTGCAAAATAAGTCAAAAATATAAAATAAAATTTTTTTATTTAAAGCTTCATTTTCAAGAAGAGACTTTGAATATGTTTCGTTGAAAATTGCCTTGGTACTCGATAAACTTTCAAATTCAATTTTCTCAAAAACGAAGCATCTTACAAAAAAATTTTATTTCATATTTTTGACTCATTTTCGTAGAATAATCTCCTATTATTTATTTTTTCTGTCAGATTAAAAATTAACTGAACTGAACTATATTTGATAAATTTTCAAACTTGATTTTCTCAGAAACTAAACCTTTTACCTAATTAAAAATTTTATTCTTTCTTTTTAATTTATCTTTTCATATTGAATTATTCCCTTTGCGATTATACTACGGATGCTGGTACACCCTGTATATTTACTAAATTAAAAATGATTTTACGCATTTTTATAAATTTAAAATATTCTATATGTTAAGATAATTTTATAATATATTAAAAATAGCAAATATTGGGGGCAATAAAAAATGAAATGAATAAATAGAAGTACTATTCAATTGAAATATGTTTATTGAAATTGCTACTTAATCTTATTTAAAATTAGATGATCACACATAATTATAAAATAAATTTTATATCGAGTAATAATGATAAAACGTAAATAAACAACTGCATTTATTTTCGTAATGTAAGATTAAACAATTTTAATTAATGGTTAAAGGATGTTTGTAAATTATAATTATACGTTTTATATTCTTCTTTATCGCATTTCTTAAAGCATTTGGAGCATTTTATGAAAGGAATGCAATACAGGAAGTATCTAATAAAATTTTAAGTCCATCAAATGGAAGATTAACCACATGGTTTCTTGTCAATAATCAACTAGGCCTCTAAAAAAAAAAGAAAAAAAAAAAAAAAAAGAAAAAAGAAAAAAGAAAATAGAAAATAACGAAACATTTAAAAAATCTTTTTAATTTTTTAATTTTTTAATTTAATTTTAAAGATCATTTGCAATTTTACCGGCTATTTCTTGGACTTAAAGAACGAAGTGGAGAATCTCTGTATCTTCTACGAGATTCACTTCTAAACTTTTCTCGATCATCACGTCTATCCCGTTCTCTATCTCTTTCTCGCTCACGATCGTTTTCGAAATCTCTTATGTCTCTATCTTTTCTTTCTCGACGAACAATTCGTGGACTACGACCAGGGCTTGGTGTACGTGATACGGAGGAATGTGAATCAGAACTATGACCTTCATAACGATGTCTTCGTTCCCTTTGTCTAAATAAAAATTATTAAATAAAAAGAACATAAAACATAAGTAATATTAAATTAAATAAAAATAATAACATACTTTCTACGTAACTTCAAAGACATTTCTCGAATTTCATCTTCTCTATCTTGTCTTTGCTGTTCCATTTTCTCGAGTCTAAGTTGCTCGGCTTTCTTATCAGCTTTATCTAACATATAAATATAATTATAACAAACATAATTATACTAAAATAACATTTATTAAAAATTCTGATATATTTTACTTACATTGCCTGTTTAATAAAGCTTGCATTTTCTTCTTAAGTCGTTCCTGGGGTGTGATTTTCAGTGACTGAAAAATGTAACTCTTAAAAGTCTGTTCCCAATTACTAAAGTTTTATTTTAATATGTATAGCAATGTATAAAATATTTCTAAAATTTTAATACAAATTTTTAATTGTATTGTTTTTTAATATTACGGATTTCTTCATTTTTAAACTTTTTGGTGCAAATAATACAATAAATTAAATTAATATTTTAAAAAATTTTATACGTATGTATATACTATTGAATAATATAAGATATTTTCTAAGCAATTTTAAGCTGCGTTACGTGATAAAATTTATATTAAAATTCTAGAAAAATTATTATGCTACTACATATTAAAATTGATATCAAATATATCCTATATTGAAAACTTTTTCATATTACTATGTCTACGAAACAAATACATTAAACCACCAAAAAATGTTTCCATTCTGATAATAAAAATAAAATTTCACAGAAATTATTTCTGAGAAACTTCATTAAATTTAGCTATTATAACAAATACTTAATGTTAAAAAAATACAGATTTAAAATTTTCAAATTCTATGTGGCTTTCTATTATTAAATATCTAATAAAAACTCGTAATGAATTTATTAAACGTGAAATATAAAAAATATAATTCAAACGTTTTATATTATCTAACAGAATGAAAACAAATAGCACTTGTTGAATTTCTTCGTCTAAGGGTAATTATATAAAGAGTATATACTGTCTTTTATTCTCTGTCTTTAAGTGACTAAGTAAGCGTTATGGTTCTTACTGACTTTGTGTCCGCCACCAGAATTTGTACTTAACCCTGCTTTTGGCTTGTTCCTGAAATGTTTAAGTTAATTAAAAAAATTTTTTAAATTGTAGTATAACAGGTGTACTTAATATTAAATTTACATGTTCGCGATATTAGTAACCGTTGGTTTTGGTATTGCCTGAGAAACTTTTTCTTCGTTATCTGATAATTCTAATTCCAAACTTGATGATTTTCCACGTCGGCCATAATATCTAATGTCACAATTAAGAAATAATATAAATACATTTATTACAAATTTTACTTTTAATTTATTAAAATATATGCATATCGTACCTTGGCAGTGCTGGTACTTTATTTTCGGTACTACGAGATCGTTTGCATCTGGATTGGCTTCTTGATCTTGATCTAGATCTAGATTGAGATTTAGTTCTGGATCGAGATTTAGATATTGACTTCGACGGAGAATAATGTCTTCGACGATAACTATCTCTCGAATGACTTCTGTTATGTGACTTAGATCTTGATCTCGATCTTGATTTTGATCTAGATATACTACTTGAAGATGAACTTCTAGATCTTTTTGGACGCGATCGAGATCTAGATCTTGTTTTTGACCTTGAAATAGTACGTGAACGTGATCTAGTAAAACTTCTATATCGAGATCTAGATTCACTTCGAGTTCGTGATCGCCTTGAACGACTTCTTGTTCTTGACCTTGTGATTTTTCTATGTCTTGAACGAGTTCTTCTTGATCTAAAAATTATACATCAATTAGCAGCATAAATACAATTATTTAAGATCATCTAAATAAGATTATACACATTATATAAAATTATCTAAAACAAGCCATTTGAAAATAAATAGAAATGTTGAAACGAAAGTTCAGTTCTAAGAGGACTATCATTAGAGAAAATTTTTTTTCGAATAAATATATTTAGCAGATAATTATATTTAGATGATTTGAAGGTCATTTTTTAAATGAATTTTTAACGTATTTAAATGTATTTTTTAACGAATCCTATACGTATGCATTTTGAACGAAAGACGTAGAATTTCAATAATTATAATCATTCGAAGTTATTTAAGATTTTTGTGGCTGGTTAACCTTTTAAATATTTGTTGTAGCAAATTATTTTCAATTATTATTATTCTTAAGCATGTAGAGGAAGTTTATTTAGGTTCAGTTCTATTCTGTTAATAAAGCTAAAAATATTCTGTTTCAGAAGTATTCATAATTAATTTTCATTTTTCATTCATTATTATGTTTATAACCTTGAATGACTACATGACAATTCATTGAAATTGTTTTGAAAACAATACAATTGTAAATGTTCAAAAACACATTTAAAATGATGAAGATGATATTGAAATCTTCTAAATATTCCCACCTGAAAAAAATTTTATCTACATTGTGTAATTTTAGAACAAAATAAATTTTATCTGTCTTCCTTATTTCGAAAATTAATTCTTTCTTGGACATTTAATATTATTACGTTAAGGTATAAATATTTGTATTTATTCAAATATGTAATTTTAATTTTAGTTTATAAGTGTTAAAAAAAAAAAAGGAAATTTATCATCATAAACGTTTTAGTTTAAGTGTAAATAATAAATTGTAATTGTAAATGTTAATAATAATTAACTGTAATGTCTGTAATTATAAAAAATGACTGTAATCATTCTTATTTATGAAAGTGTTAAAAGAATTATTCAGATGACTCTTTAAATGATTCTAAATACTGATGAACTTACTTGGTCCTGGATGTACTACGTTTTCTATCATGGTTTCTGTATGATTTGGATTTATTGACAGATCGAGAGCAACTCCTAGATCTGGATTTTGAAAGTTTTCTATTAATTGTCCGTTCATTAAGTGTTGGGCTGTCCGACCTTCTACGTCTAAGATGAGAATAATTGACTTTTCTTGAATTGGAAGAAGTGACATGAGATGAACATCCATGAGTCTCTTCTTCCCCACCAAAACTTGTAATATAAGTTATTTGTCCAGTGTTTACAGGAGAAACAGATCTTGAACGAGATTTGGATGAAGATTTTCTATAGGGATTATATTCAGGACTTTCTCTTGCTGCATAACTAATGAATAAAATGCAAAATTATAGATATAAAATATAGAAAAGATTCTTTAACTAATTAAATATTTAATTAATAACTTTAATCTTAACTAGTAATCAGGTAACTAAGGAAAGATTTTCAAAATAGTGTAAAAGTAACTACCTAGGTGGACTCATAACTCGACCAATCATTTTTTTTTCTCTAAATGCACGTCTTTCTCTGCGTGATCTCCTACCCTGTGATATGAATTAATTAAATGACAAGTAATACATAATTAATAACTTTAATTATGTTATATCATAAAGAAATATATATATATATATATAGAGTTTCTGTTTATTTTGCAAATGTAATATCTTGTAAGAGGCTGAAGTTATAAAAAAATATTCTTTTTGTCTTTTTTAAAAAAATTATTCTTACAAATAATATTAATGGTATCTGTAAGTGAGGTGGTGAAAGAGAGCTCAAGGTAAAGTTCATTTTTTTAAATGGAATCATGTAATTTCGGATGCAGCAATCGATTTATCTGAACATTTTCTATAAAAAAAAAGAAAATATTATTTTCTATCGAAAAAGCCATTAATTTGATAGATATATTCTCTTTAATTTTGTGAGACCTATTATATGAAAGACAAGGAAAAATATGAGCAATATTTTCATGCTTATGTTATCCTTGTCTTTCATGGAATAAGCACAAAACTAAAGTAATACTTTTTTATACAGAATGTTCAGAATCAATTACTGCATTAAGAATTATATGATTCTATTAAAAAAAAATCAACTTGACCTTAAATTTTCTTTGAGCACTCCATTTATAAAAAATACTATTAGTACCGAATAATGTGTCTCTTTCACTAAATAACTTTTGTAGGAATATTTTTTTTTCACAACTTTAATCTCTTGCAAGATATTCCTATTTTGCGAGATAAACAGAACACCCTGTACAAACACATGCAAGATAAAATATAGGATTACATAAAGAAATATTTTACCGAATACATAGCTTTCTCTTCTTCTTGTTTACGTGCTTGTCTTAATGTTTCAGCTTCTTCAAAATCTTGTGTCAAAAAACTGAAATAATCAGCACCTAAAAGCCCATATTTCTGAGCTACTAAATTCATTTCATGTGCTTGTGATGGCTCTATTTGAGATACATCTACACAAATGTCTAAAAAGAAAAATTTCTAATTTAATAATTTACCTAATTTATAATATATAAAACATAAAATATTATAATAATTATTTATGCTAAAACATAGTTTTATAATTTTCAAAGTTATACCTAGATCTATATCACTATCTTCATCATCTGCTTTTTCATCGGATATAACAGTATCCAATGATTTTACTGTTTCAGGTATTGGTTCTTCTGTTTCATAATTATATCCAATTGCAACATTATTACAAGACTTCTTCTTATCCCTAGCAGAATCTAATTTTGTTGATGAACCAAATTGTTCTTCCAAATGTATTTGGTGTAAAAATTTTTCTTCCGTTACTACATTGAAGACTATTATTTATCAAATAATTTTAAATAAAAATAAAATGTGGATTTTAAATGAATGCAATTTCCCACCTCCTAAAAATTCGTTTTGAACAATAATACGATAACGTTCATAATTGATATGTCTGTCTTCACTAGTGAGAGCAATATCTACATCAATAGAATCTGGTGCTTCTGGTATCCAATCAAGATGAGCGCGAACATCAAATCGGTCAATAAGATTGTCTTCATTTCCTTGCCAAGGCATCCTATTAATGTGACACATGTTACACACGAAGTTACTTATTTATATCTTATTAAATTTTCAAATATTCTAACATAATTCATTAGATTCTTATTTAATACATAAAATACTTTTCATAATTTATATATTTATATATGATATGAAAATATTATTTCAATTTCATAGTCTTTAAAATTTTTATGGTTAGAATAAAAAATTTTTTGAAAAAAAACAAGAATATTAATATTATAAAATTATATAATAAATATATAATTTTATAATATTCTTGTCTTTTTTTAAAAAGAGAATGTTACAATTTATTTATAAAATGAAACAATGTTCTCACAATAGAGTTAATAATACTAGAATACATATGGACTTACATATTCGCAGGACTATCACCAGCTGTAGCAATCGCTGGATCTAAATGTATTTTACAAGGTCTCCCATGAAGTTGTAGAAATTGTGTAGGATCTGATTTCTAAAGAAAATTTAAATACAATGTATACACGATAAAATAAAAGATATAAATGAAAAGATGTGTCTGTATTTATTATATGAATGATATATATGTATTTATTTCATATATGACATATATCACGCATATGTGATAAAAAAGGAATGAAATGTGGTCAGAGATATTGACGTTTTAAAGTTACTATTAATAATTATAGGAACTATGATAGATTTGGAAATAAATTTAAGGTTAACAATTAAAAGAGGAAAATAAAAGTTTAGATTTCATTACAAAAAGAATAACGTCAAGTAAATTTAACGGAGCTTGTATAAAAATTATTGTTTCATTCGGTTCCTCTTACAATTTTTTCATAATAGTCTCGTCGACGTTCAGCTCTACGACGATAATCTACCAACATTCCACGAATTTTCTTTTCCTGTTTCCGTGCTTCATGCCACATCCTACCACCTGTTTTTTTCACGCAAAAACTCATTTTACATATCAAATAATTCACAAAAATCACTAAATTAAAAAGAAACCTTTATGTAGTCAATAACTTTATATAAGGAATTCAAAATGCTATCAATTAACAGACTCTTTTCCTGAGAGGTAGACATATTGTATTTCACAAGCGCTGTCCAGAAAATATGATTTTACGTTATTCCATTGACAATGTATTTCAAAGACCAACTAAAACTCATTTGCGCTGTTACAATTTCTCTTAGATGGTTATATTTCTTAAAACATACTATTCAATGTTTGTAGTACAAACATTAGTTAAAGCTCTAATTTGAATAAATATCTTACAAATATTGATTTAACATAATCAAAAAAGTAAGTGATCCATTTTTGTTAAAATTTTTAATAAATTTAACAGATTTTGTTCATAGAATAATGCAAATTAGTTGAGTAATCTATATAATATTTAATTTAAATTTATCAATTAAAAAGTTTTTTTTCAAAAATGTGCTTACAGATTAAACGAATTGTATTATTATAAATTTCTATTATAAATTAATGTAATTGAAAAAAGTTACTCTTTATTTTCTTTTATAACTTAATAATTTATACTTTATGCCATACGTTGTGTTTTATCAAAGGATAAAGTCAACAGCAATATATAATAGCAATACAAGATAGCATTTATTAAAACTGTTTACGAAAAATACTTATCGTATATTATTATTACGTTATTTTTAAGTAATTTAAATTCTTCGTATTTTTTTCGATTTTTGTTTAATGCACTATTGGAAGAAAAATATACAAAGAAAGGATTAATGAAAGTAGCAAATTTTTGTCACTTCTACATACAAAGTATATACAATATTTATTAGCTATAATATAATTAGGGCTAAATTATTCGAAACATTGAAACTTTAAAATTCTCAAAACTTAAGAAAGTTTCGAGTTTTGAAAATTCGAAATTTTGTACTTTTTTCGTGATTCAAAATTTTCGAAACTCCGATAAGAAAAATCAATGAATAAAGAATTGTCATTTATAGCGTAAATAAAGAATATTTGATTCATGTGTATCTCGAATATTCGATAAAAATGTTTTTGAATTTTCGATGATTGTTTTTTTTTTTTTTAAAGAATGTAAGCAATTATGCAGTAGATTGTAATTATAGAAGGATCGAGAGTTCTATTTTTTAATTGTCACAGAAATAATATGTAAAGACAATCAACCATTGTTGCCTAGTGGAGGATATAGAATTTTGAGTTTTAAATTTCTATACGAAAATATTTAGCAAATAAAATAATTCCAGTGTTATATGAAGAAATCAAGTTGAAAAATTGTTGAAAGAAGCGGAGTGTTCCGGGATTACAACCAGGGATTGAAAAAGTTACAGCACTTTTAGATTAGGTTTTATTTGAAATATGAATCAGAATTTTTTCGTAAAATGTTCTTACATTACAAGTTTCGATGGGAATAGATAAATAAATTCTTATAAATAAAAATTTCAGACAGAATAGGACTTACAAAATAAAAATATTTCTGTCAAAGGAAGAGATAATTTGTTCATGAAAATTAAAAAGTTCTCAATATTTGTAGCAAACATGTCACTGACATTGAATATTATTCAATAAATAATGCTCGAATATAAAAATTGCTTTTAATTAAATGTTCTAAAATAACTTGTTTTCATGGAATTTTATATTTCAAAATATCTGCTTCATGAGAATACTATTCAAAAGTGTAACATTTCTTCCTACAGAAATTTCACAAAAATAGATATTTTTTTTATATATATAAATTCGAATTAAGCCCTAATTTATTAGTATATCTCAAAATGATAAAGTTTGTTTTATTTGTTTGTATATTGTTTTAAAATTCTAAAATTAGGATTGTCATCGTTTCAATAAATAAAAGCATATTAGTGTAATTAAATTAAATTATTTTTTACCTTCTAGATTGCACGTTATGAATAAAACATATGTCATTAAATTACTCTTATGAAATCAAACAATTTTCTGTAATTTTAGTAATTTAGAGAAATAATAACATACATACACTTAAATCGAATATATATATCATTATCTTTTTTATAACAATTTACAATTGTAATACAATCAGAAAAATTATCAAAAAAATAATATTACCATAAAATTACCATAAAATTATCATAAAAATAATAATAATAATAGATAAAATAATATAATAATATTAAAAATAATAAATAATAATATCATCCTGCAGTGAAAAAATTGTCATATGTAATTCTCAAAACATAGTATCGAAAATATTTTATATATATCTTCTACAATATATATTTTAGGCATAAATTATTTATTAGAAAAATAAATACAAGATATAAAAAAGTATAAAAAAGAGATTATAATATAGATAATATCAATTCATGCAAACTTTGCATGCAGAATTAAGAATTTTTATGAAAAATTAATTAAAAAAAAAATTAATAAGTTCTTTCCGTAAAATGATAGCTGTTTATTCTTCCGTTTAAAAATTTACAAATTTTAATTCAAAAATTTACTAATATGACATAATTTTTTGTATAGGATAAAAACAGATTGGTAAAATGTATACCTATATTTATATTAGTATCATTTCAAAGTGTCGAAATGCAAAAATTGAATTCATCACATTGTGAATTTCTCGTTGAATACTTTTGTAATTCTTTGCTCTAATTTTTGAAGCATATCAATTCTTATTAGACCAACTTTTTCTTTCCTTTAACAAAAACTCCCATAAAATGGTATAATATTTAATGATTTATCTGGGATTATATTTTTTTAACTTATCAGTTATTGAGATTATATTAAAAATTAATTGGTTGCTATTTCATATTTGTTATAATTTTTCAATAAATGTACACATAATATATGATACATTTATTTAAATTTTTATTCACAGAATACGCTATTATTATTTTTCGAAAAAATCTAGAATATCTTGTGTTTTTCCAACTGTCCAAATTTAGTACTCTTTTTAATTAATGTGATATGAAATGAATAATAATAAGAAACACATAACGTAACGATTAAGGTACATTTAGGATTTGAATTCAAAATTACATTTTATTATCTTAATATAGACTAGTATAATATTACCATATACACATTCAATAGCTCACTTATAATTTATGACTTATAATACATTCACAAACATTGATAAAGACAGTCATAATATTTTGTAGCACGTTTCATGACTGATGAAGCTACAGCGCAAGCTCTATTTATGTATAAGTTATATTTTATCACTTATCGACATTACAAATGATTATCTTACCAATATGATTTATTTAAGATAATGTTGCGTCTGTCATTCGGACTGACATTGCCCAATCAGTGATCACTATTAAATTAACATTTCCTTTCTGAAAATTGACTTTCTCTTTTCTATATAAAACTTCCCTTAAAATTAATATTAACAAGCATCAAAAATATATTTATTTTAACTTAAATTGGCTATTTTTACGACAACTTATACATTTTTTTTTCTTTTTTTTAACATTAACCACAGTATAATCTTGATCAGTAACTCAAATGTTAATATTTAAATATATACTCATTTAATTTAGATGAAATTGTTGTATCATTTGGGCTCATTTTTTCTTTGCCGATGCAAGGAATACGGTAAAATCTACGTCAAATAGCGGATCGAAATTCAGAAACATGAATCGTTATTTCATAGATTTTAGAATTTACGCCTTTCACGTATAATTATCAACTATGATTCCTTTTATATTAGCCGATAAGATCTAACTATACTCTGGTAAATAAAAACTCGTTGTTTTTGTTTTTGCTTACGGGTATTTTTTCGAAAAATTTTAATTTTCAATTTTATATAAAATCTATAAACTTCCGTTTTCCTAACATGTTTTTTTTTCTCCTTTTTCAAATTTTTGATATAAGTTAATTTTCGAACATTACCACATTATTTATTGCGAATTAAAAATATTTTTTTTAATTCTTTATGAACTGTTTGTTTCTCGAACACATGAACGTTTACTATTTGCTACAGTGTGAGCAGATTGGAGTACATTGTATTTGAATTTGTTTGTATAGCAATCATTTCAAATCGATGAAATATATTTTGATGATGATTGAAGAAAGTGAAAAGCATAATAAAAAGACAAGCTCTTGGAATCCTTTTTTTTCTTTTTTTTCTCATATGAATTGTTTAATTCGATATATCGAAGCCCTTTATACAATTTGTCGAGAAGCGATTATTTTCACGTACATGTAGAGTAGCAGTAACTCTATTTAATCGCGAATTTTTGCGGTTTTACGTACATATATATATATATATATATGTATATGTATGTATGTATTGTACAAGCAGTCATAAGAAACCCCGTATACTTCCTAATTTATAATACCTCTTTACGTTGATATAATTCTTTTTAAATTTCTTCTTTTAGTAATTATGTATGTCAAATACATTCTGTGATCAATAGAATGGTAACATTTTCAATATGATGTATTTTATACATTTTACACACGTGGTAGCATGAATTATAATATTTTTCTTTGGTACTTAAAGAAATTTTCCTTATGAATATTTTTTACAACTTTTTAACGTAAAGTACGTTTAAAGTAAAGCAGCTAATAAAAACTTAATTAATTTTACCGTTTCAAAAATGTTCTGTCATTAATCACGCAAGGTCAGATCGACAATAACGTTGCTTTGCGAATATTATTATTAAAATATGGCTAGACATATTCAGTCAGGGTGGTTCGCGGTGGTTGCATATTTTATTTTAATATTTATATATATTATATATATATATTTATGTATATATAAATATATATATATATACATTTATGTATATAAATATATATATTTATATTTGCATTTATATTTATATTTATATTCATATTTATATTTGTATCTATGTCTGCATATATACGTATTTACATACGTACATATATGTATACACGTAGATATGCATAATGTATTTATCTTACTCTTAGCGTAATGACTAGATAAGTTTCGGCCACCCAATATAAACATGTTTGATCCCATATATTTTATTCATACCATTCCTTTGTTTACCAAATATATGGATAAAAATTTCCATGCCAAAATTCATTTCTTTATTATGCGTATGATATTTGTATTTTAAATGGCGCGTTCTTTCGGATGCAGTCTTTACATAACTGAAAAGATTATCTTGTCATTATATTTTTGGAAAATTTTAATATATATACAATACTTGTAAGGCGATATTTTATAACACGTTTTAGAAATATATGTTCATATAATGAATTTTTTTGTGAAACATGTTTTATAACGAAAGGTGGTTTCGTTTGCTTTTTTTCTAAAATAAGAATATTGAAATTAGATATTGTAAAATTTTTTATAGTCAAGTAAATTAGATATCAAAGATTTTGAGAAAATTTACTTAGAATTTAAAATTTATTTAGATATATATGTATCTAAATAAATGAGCAAAGAGAAAGTTATAGCTAAATGAATTCATTTTATGAACATAAGCGTCCGAAAGAGTTGCTGATGAAGGGGACACATATCGTTCAATATTATATGTGTTACATACATTTAATATGATATGCAATGTGCAACACGTCGCTTACGTCCTTTTCTCACAATGGAATATGAACTTTCTGAATTTGTTCAAGGCTTGCTTCTTTTATAATTCTATGAAAGCATCCATAAAGATTAAATATAGGTTGATCCTTTATGGTATAAAATTTATATTGTTATTTTATCTAATTGTAAACTATGAGACGAAAATACTGCTTTAAAACAATGTATCTGCATAATTATGTATCTACTATTGTGATAATTATAAATACAAAATCTAAAAAAAAAACAGCATACATAATAAATAGTACGTGTGTATTCGCACACTGTAAATGTATGTAATGAAGAAATATTTTAATTACGGGTAAACATAGTTATAAAAAATGTAATATTTTGAAACTATGTTGGCAAGTTAATTACGTCTGCCATTTTTTCATCGAATAGATTAAAAGATCACGTAACAAAGTTTATTTCACAAAGTTTCTTTTTTTTATAAAAAAAACAGACAACATCAATCAAAGTCAAGAATTTCTTAAAATTTAACGTTTTTATGTATGAAAATGGAATGTAAATGAAAAATGTTGAGAATTAGCAGAAATAATAAAATGTGCATATATAAATAAAATCTCAATTAATCCCTTCAATCAAATGGTTATAATTTAGAATTGAAAAATATTAAGATAAGAATTAATTATAAGTATTTCGTATACATTTCACAATTATGATATTAATTAAATATTATTTATTACTAAGTAATAAATATTCTAAAATACATCAATAACACTGGCAAATATTAATTATCATTTCCGAATGGGAATATTATGCATGATAATCTTTCTAATCTATATTTTTTATAAATCAAATAACGTTCAACGTGCAAACAGCATGAGGTTTTACTAATAGAGTTATATTTATATATTTTTTACATTGCTATTCTGCTTGCTGTATTAGATCTAAAATGATTTTCATTTATTTAAAAATACATACATGCATTATGCAGGTATGTAATAATAAGAAAAATTATGCACAATCAAAATAATAATGAATTCTGAATAATGACGTTGTGTCAGTAAATAAATGTAAATTATCTTGCATTGAATAGATTACAAACAGGATAGTAACATTGTGGTTAACACAAAAATATTATTTCTTGGGAAACGTATCGAGTGGATTTATATCATACAAAATGTTTTTTTTTTATACGTTCAGGATTTCTTCTTAGATATAATCTTGGAAATGATAAAATATTTTAACTAAAATATGAAATATATAAATAAGCAGATATTAACCGTTAGATCCAGAATTATTTTTGTAATTATACAAAAAAAATGAAATTAAAACATTATATAAAACTATAATGTGATACATATGTATAATATGTCCATTAGGAATGCACAACTGAACTTAAACTTAAATCGAAGATTAATTCCTAATGATAATAAAAGATGTTACGAAAATATTTTCCATTAAAAATATAATGATCTGATTACGTAATATATTTTTAACTCTTATATTTATTTTAGTCTATATATTATTATTTGTAGGAATTGTTATTGTTACTAATATTATTTATGTGATATTACTTCTAAACGATAAATTTCGAAAAATCTTTAAACATATTTTAATGAATTATAGATTTTTGTGAATTTACATCAAGCATCAAATAAGGATATTTCATTGAAAAAAGTTGCAATGCAAAATTTAATATTTTCTTTTAATTGAAACACACTGCGAACAGAAAGTTTATGGCTTATATTAATGCAAATATATTATATTATTGCTTTGATGTTTATAGCATAATTATATTCGTTTTATAAGAAATATAAATTATATCAATATATATATATATATATATATACATGTATGAATTATGCCAGTTTATTGTAATGCATACATTAGTATGTATGTATTTATTATAATTTTGCTTTGCTTTGTTTTCATAAATAAAGCATAGTTGTTGAAAAAAACCACTGATAATAATTTTTAAGAATTTTTTTAAATTGAATTGTGAGGTATTAGATAAAGTGGAAGAAATCAACTTTTTATATCAGTTTTTTGTTTAATAGAACTGTATTTCTTGATAGAAACATGTACTTAAATTTAAATAAATTTTAATAAAATGACACAAAACTATTGTATTATATGTATATAAGCAGTTTTATTTAATTTATTAAATTTTTATGCGTTGAGAAACATAATTTCTTTGGTTGCAGCAATATTCTTATAACTATCTTTAAAAATGTGCTATATATTTGTGTGCATTCGACAATATTGCAATTTTTAAATAAAACGTTGTTTGTCATTCATTTGAAATAGTGTTTGAATAAAAATTTTCAAATTATTCTATTAGAATTAAAATGAAAGTATTTTCCACTCAGATCCGTTACACAAGCATGCGCATGTTTATATTTAATAAAACATAACATAAAGAAGTTCAATTCCAGGGCATTATAAATGGCACTGATCAAATGCAGATAAAATAAAATCAGTATAAACTACATTTTTGTACATATTACCTGATATTACAACAAACCAGTTCAGAGAGAGTTTGTAAAATCATCCGTTTATATTATTTCCTCTCACACTCATTCTTTCCTTTGTTCTCATTCTTCTCTCCAATTTCCTTTTTTACATTTAAAAAATGTTTATATCATAATTTTTTTATAACAGAAGAAAGATTCTGGAAATAATCTAAAATAACATAATCTTCGATAACATAAATATTTCAAGATTGTACCATTCTGATGAGATATATTTATTTTTATTTATACGTAAAATAAAATACACAAAACAATTATGCAACAACATAAGATTGTTTTAATCACTTAAAAAATTTTTTTGTTATGCTAAAAAGATGTTATTGAAAATTCTAACTATAATAATATATAATCATCATGTTTCAAATGATTATTATGATTAAACAAAAACAAAGGAGAAAATATTAATAACATAAAAAGTCTGAATAATTCTTTTAGTAAGAATTACGTAATTTTGTACTTAAGTTGAAGTATACTTAATTAAGTACTTATACTTAATTAATTAAAGTATACTTTGTCCAAAGGAAATTTGGGAATTTCATTAGTAATATGCAAAAAATGTTGCAGTTTGTGTATTTCTTACATTATGAATCTATAATAAGACAGTGACATATTATTTGTTTAGAAAATGTTTTTTTAAAACAAATATCAAGTTTCAATCAATCTTGATGTATCCATATACATTATATGAATTATTTTAATTCATATATGTTAGTAATAAAATAACAAAATGGCAAATAAAAGATTCGAAAGTAATATTATAAACAAAAAAAAAATTAAAGGAAGAGAATATAACTCTCTTTTACAATAAAAGAAAAAAAATGTTTTCTTTGATATAATAAAATAAAAATAAAACTATAAAAGCAAAAAAATAACGAGAAATTTCATCATAAACTTGGTATTTCTGTTTACATAAAAAAATATTAATAACATAAGTCTTTTTTGTAATGTTAGACGTAATTTTTTACAAATATTAACCCTGATGTGTTCTATGAAAGTTTATATATAGAACAAAAATTATTACGAACTGAAATTTGCAAAAAAAAAAATTATTTACATATATTATAATAAATAATTAGAAAAATCATGCAATCTGACATATTAATAATGTACTTTGGCATTAAAATTTTATCAAACTTTCATTAGAAATCATAAAATTTGCATCTCGCGTATCTGTCGACAATTTGAAGCAAAAAGTGAAAAATTTTTTGCAAAAAATGTACTAATAGAAATACATGGAACTTAATATGACATGCGGTATTTACATAGAAGAGAACTCCTCTCCATACTGATATTATCTTGTTACACTTGTAAATTTTAATCATTTTTCAGTCGCAATATTACATAAAGTTGAGATTAAGACTTCTTTCTTTAATTTAATTTATATTTCATAGGTAAATAGTATTTTCTAAATAGTTTAATAAGAGCATATTTTAATCGTAATAATGGTAAATGGTTGCACAATTAGTGAGATTGCTCTCGCTTCATTACATTAATTGTGAAAAAATTATGTGTTATTGCACCAAAATTGCAATACTGATGATCTTAAGATATCCTCGCCCATCATAAGAAAAATAAGTGCGTTTATTTTTACGCGTTATGTTACATATAGATGTCGTTTTATTGATCATATAATTATTCCAATAGCAAATTATATCATAGAGTGTTATTATCAATTGTTATCTCGAAATAAAATTTAAAAAATAATTATTCATTATTTACTTTATGATCATCAGTATACAGACAAATAATATTTTCATATTTTTTAATGTTAAATTTTATTGTTGAAATTCTTTTATTTTGCAAAAATTATCGAGGCATAAGCAAAATTTTAAATTTAGAATGTAGCATTATTGAAATAGACACCTTGTTAGACAGTAGCAGCACTTTAATATCCAGAAAAATAATTTTAATAAAGAAAAGTATTTTTCTATTAAAAGAGACACTTGTAAAAGAGTCATTGTAAACAAAAATTGTTAGTGTAATAAAATATCACGGAGTACTCTTCCGTATAACTACCGTGATACTTATCACGAGACATTGCATTCGAGGTATTACATAATTTCGATGTTAATAAAAAATAAAAAAATCAGAGAATTGTGGATAAAGATGATTAAATAAATGATGTAATTTTCACGAAGCCAACAAAATATATGAAGGCCTCTATAGAAACATACTCCGTCGTTAACTATGTAATGTACATACAGAGAGTTCCAGCCCCGCTCTAAACGGTGGTAAAGAGCTTTGTGCTATGTATAATCGTGTGCACAGCAAATTTCGCTTTTATTATCACGCGTGGAATGTGATTCTCAATGTCTTAAAGTATTTTCCAAAGTATATATAATATAAATACTTCTTTGTTATATATGAGTAAGCGGAATTTAATTAAATAGTCAATTTCTTATTTCTTGTTCTGTATTTTTTTGCAAATATCTATTAGTTTACGATACTCTCATAAATATGCATTAAAAATGATATTATTTGAAATAAAAAAATTATTTATAGAATGCCTAAAGATGTACATAAATGTATACAAACATAAAAGTTATTGCTTTTTATTTCAAAAGTTGCTTAACATTGAATTGTATGTAGTTAATAATAAGCTTATGTCACGAATCAACAATTTTTAAGTTAAATAACATACAATAATCTTTTTTCATATTAAGAAACGATTAATAAAAGTATCTGCACATATTTTATGGTCATAATCATATTTTTCAATAAATTGGAAAATAGACATAGAGAATCTCATTCATAAATAAAATGTTTATGTATATATTATGTATGCATGTATGTTTATGTATATATTATGTGTATATATATATTTATATATACATATAATATATAATATAATATACTGTGATATATATTTATATATGTATATGTATATATATTCTTTTTTTTTGCTTCATGTAAATATTCAATATATTAATATTTGTCGCAACGTGTTTATGTAAGTTCTGTTGCTTTGCTAGCAGGAGCTGGTGAGAATATACGAATAGAATTTCACAAGAATCGAAACACAAAGCAATTTGCGTAGAATAAATCTGTACAGAGAGTAAAATATTGAATAATATGGTAGTGGATGGCGGATGTATTGTCTGTTCACTACGCATATTAGCCAGGTAATCAAACGCTTATATGTACACTGGAGATTCCTGGCCAGTTAGTAGCCTAAACATCGACGTGGGCATCGTTTTCATTAATATCTGAAATAAAATAGAAATGATAAGAGATGTATTATAATAACGATTATATATCACAAATATATAAGCACGCAATTTTTAATATATTGTAAATAAATGCCTTTCTGACTTAGCATCTAGAATTAAAACTCAATGGTTTGTTGTTATTAGAAAAAAAGTAGCGTGAGTGGTAGAGAATTAGTTTTATTTAATAAAATAAAATACAATTATTCAAATATATGAATTGATGTTTTTAATTATCAATGTTTTAAGAAACATCGTTATTTCGATATACATATATTTTTTTATAAAGACATAAATAATTAATAAATTAAATAAATTTATTGCAAACTATATACAAGGTGGTCCATTTTAGCGAAGCTTCGAAATATCTTTTTGAATTGTGATGATGCAAAAAATATTTTTTGCTTAACATACCACTCATTTTATAGACAAAAAATATTTTTTGTATCATTATAATTCGAAAAAATATTTAGATGGCCTGATTTAATGGACCATCCTGTATATTTAAAAATGATGAGAAATAATGTGTAATGTTATTATCATGTGATGAAGAATGTAAGACAGAAGTAAACTGGAACAAAAAATTGATACATACCTCGCCGACGGATGTGGCAAGAAGATTGACGATCTTCTCATGTGGCACGGCGACGACACTTTGATTGTTAATCTCGATAATCCTATGACCCACTCGAACACCTCCTCTTTCAGCAATTCCGCCTCTTAATAGACTACATATTACTCCATTTTGTACACTAAATCCTAACTGATATTTGGTGTCAGGTCTTTTGATTTTGACCTCGACTACTGGCGCGCACGGTACGACAGTTAGCTTGACGACTGTCTGATTTTTTGAATTCTTGATGTAAGTCTGACAAGTAGAGAGAGGCAAGCCAACTAACGAAACACCATTGATGGCTATTATCTGATCACCAATATTTAATTGTCCACAACGAGCAGCCGCACCAGCCGGTGCTAAATTTGCAATTACAACTGTCGGTAGCATCGAACCCCATCCAGACTCAACAATTACTACTCCTAAAATTTCGCCTTTCGCTTTTGGTACCACAACCTGTGAACATTCAATGATAAATCTTTGTAAAGTTTAATTAAGAAATTATAAGTACAGTAGAGCTATCGGTTAATTTTCGGATAATAGAACAACCACTTTTCCGATAAATTGTATATATCAAAATGAAGATCAAGAAAATTGTCTATTTACTTTGATATTTAAGAACGCTATATATTTTTCTACTTTTTTAGCACAAGTAATTCTATAGGACACAAGTAAATCCTTTTTTACTGTAACATATTCTAATCATTTTCATTTGTTGTCTCATTTTGTAGAAAAATTATGTTCATGTCATCTTCGTCGCTTATAAACGAAACATTGATTTATCACGGAATTAAATATAGTTACTTTTATATCATATTCCATCGATATTGTTCTTTTAGTAAAATTTTGTATTTCACATTTCAATAAGCTCTTTGCGCAATTGTGAAAAACATAGCACACCATATTATAATGTGTATAAAATAAATGTATAGAAAGAAGCATCCATTACTGTAATAAAATATTTTGCTCGTATAATGAGTAATAGGAGTTGGCAAAATTTTATTGTATTTACTTCTTTATTTGGATTCTTTTTTATTAGAAATTATTCCTTCTTCACACAGTGGTAAAGAAAAGTATTAATACAAACTAGATTCTTTTATAAAATGCTGTGTAAATTTAATTTATTCAATTTTTTTATACATTATAATTTTGACTCTAAACTAAATCAAACTTCATGATTATAAAATATTGATTAAACAATATAAATAAATAATAAAAAATATAATTCAGTATTTCCATGAAATTCTAAAATAGATATTTGAATGATTCAGTTTAATGATCATTTTGTTACAGGTGATTAATAAAATAAAATGAAAAACAAGAAATAAAAAAACGCAAATATAATTCAAAAGAAACCAAATAATGCAATAATTATAAAATTGAAAGTGTATTAATATTTGTTTATTGCTAAAATAATTTTTTATTGTATTTAATGACTATGAATTACGATGAATTACAATTTATTTATACTTTAAATAGTTTAAATCATGACTTGAATCGTATTTTTCATAGATTTGCACAGGATTTAATAAAGGAAATTATCTATGCCAATATTTTTGTAATTTATTATTTATTATTTAGAAACTTCCAATTTTTATAGTATTTGAATGTTGAAATTTTTAGACACTTCTTGAGCCATTGAGTTTTATTTAACGCATCATGAATCTTTTCTTTACGAATACTCTGAAATAAAATTTGGAACATTGCTGATCTTTAAAATTAAAATTTTTTGTTTAGTGCAATTAGAAAACTACCTCCTGCAATATGCGAAAATATTTTTTATAAAGACACAAATAATATTCATAACTATATTTCTCTCATAAAATTCATATAAAAGAAGAATTCAAAAACGAACATACACGTCTCATTGTTAATTTTTCAATATGTAAATACCAAAATGCTTGTTATTCGTTGATTGATCAGTAAGAAATATTATGAAAAGCTTATATTGAACGACTTATCGAATATCGAAATTATTAATTGTTTTTGATCCTTTAACAAGCATAATTTCGATACACACTATATTTTTAAAAAATAAGAACTCCATCAGCAAAAAAATCCGAAGTCCACAGCAAGTTGGTTGATGCATTACAAATTACACGCGTATCAAATATAATTTGTAGTATTTGGTAAATTTTTGGATAAAATTTGCATATAATATAGAAACAAATGAATTACCTCTTTTTGCATCTCCTTTTTAGCAAACATCTGTAGTTCATCACCAAATATTTCTTGAGAATTGAGTACCTCCTGATAATCCATTTCTTTTACGAAACTATGATCTTCTATTCCATTCGCTTTGAGGAACTCCATGTAAGCTACTTGAAATGCTTGTCCAATGCTTTGTGCAATAAATCGAGCCTCCTCACTTTCAAACACGTGGCAAATCATTTTTGGAGTTCTGTTGATTTTCGGTGCCTCCTCCATTTCGTGTGGCACAAATCGTCTTCGTGCCATTAGCACCACTACATCACCAATATCTGCTATATAAGATATTGTTCTTAATGCATGATCCATCATGATTTCCTTTAGATCCGTATTCAAAACCATTATTTTTTCTGTTGAGATGAACAAGTCGACTTCTGTACTCGGTTGTGTTTCGCCATCCGGTGCCTATGCGTACATTTTTATTTATATAATAACATACAAAATTAAAACATTCAAATCCATATATATTAAAACATTATATCACTATTTAATTGTGTATAAATAGAGAAGAATCAATTTACAATAAAAATAATTTATGAATGTATATATTCTGTATATATACGTAGTATACATGCAAAATATACACATAGTGGTGTTCAAAAGTTCCCGGCCAGATCGTTTTTACAACTTCTCTCCTACAAAAAAATTTTAAGGACTTTGTATTATTATGATATATAAAGGACATATTGCATGAAAGGATGCTATTATAAAAAGATCAACACTATCTATTCTTTATACGTGTTTATTTAAAAAATAAATAAACCAGCGTTTTCACAAGTTCTCGACCAGTGTGTTTGACAACAAAAATAATGCTTGTTTTTAATTATATAACAGTTCAATATACATTATTTAACATGTTACACTTAATATTTCGTAACCATATTCTTTACGTTAATAACAGTGGCACACTGATGTAGCATATACTTAATTAACTGAGTTATGTAATCCTGTGATATTTTATGCCATTATTATAATAAATTTTGATATAATTCTGTCTTATTACAATTTCTGTACTTTTTTATTCGATGTATCATCTCTCTCCAAAGGTATTCAATGGGATTTAAATCTGCAGACTAAGATCAGTCTAAAATCTGCACTTTATTTACAGACAAACATTCTTTTCGATTTTTGAAACATGTTTCGGATTGTTGTCGTGCGCATGGTAGCATGTGCATTTCTAAAATCTGCCTATACCTAACATCAGTCACGATGCCCTCAATTTTTATGAGGACCAACTCCCTATGGAGGATGAAGAAACTTTTCCATACCATAATGCCTTCTCCAACATATTTAATAATTAAACTTTGATACATAGAGTCATTTCTTGTGCTAATTCGATGATGTATATAATGTCTTCCGTCACTTTTAAATGGATTAACTTCAGATTCATTCGAAAAAAGGATAGTTTTCCAATTTTCAAAAGTCCATACTTTTTGGCGAACATTAATCGGGTCATTTTATTTTTTTATTGATTAACTAACTTTGTACCAAAAAGTCGTACATCGTATAATCTTCTTAAGACTGCATATCGATTTACACTAGCAACGTTCTTCCTGTAATTAGATTAATCCCGTTGCGATGTTGGTAACTGTTTTTTTTTTTAAATAGGAAATTTCCGTTTTATAATGTTATCAATTCTTTTCTTGATTTTTCGTGGCTTTCTACTTCGCGGACGATTTTCAAGTCTCCGTATTCGGCTAGAATGATGTCTTTTAATTATATCATTTATTGTACTTCTCCCGATACATAACGTGGAAGCAATTTTGCGAGATGACTTTCCCCGTTCCGAAACAACTTTATCACAATTTTACGCACTTCAACATATACAGATATCTTTCGGATTATGTTTTCGTTTCTGAAGTAATAATTCTACATATTATAGACACTCACTGACCTTTTTACAGACTTACAATAGGTACTGATCGAGAACTTTTGAATGCATCAATTTAGTTATTCTTTAAATATATAAATATGAAGTCAAAATAGCGTTGAATTCTTCTGTAGTATTCAACATATAAATATGGATGAATTACATTACTTATTATATTAACAAAAACGCCTTAGAACTTTCCTTACTAAAGAAAAATTGCAAAAACAAACTAGCTGGAATCTTTTGGATGCCATTGTATATACAGAGCTACTATTTACTCTATTGAAATATTATTATATTTCTATTTATCAATAGTATAAATCGAATAGAATTATTTACGATTATTATTAATCGACATTAACAATTATTCAACATTTGTGCGTTACATAAGAAACTGATGTACGAAAATGTATTGACTTGATATTAGAAAGAAGAATTTTATATAATAATATAAGTTATTTTAACAAATCTTACTAGAAACACATTTACATTAAAGACCCTATTTATACGAATGTGTAATTGTGTCTATATCACGAATGTGTAAGTGTAATCCTGTATAATTTTAATTTTAGAGCACTAAAGTGTTACTAAATTTGTTCCATTGCTTGTACTAGAAAATATTTAAAAAATATTATCATTGATTATATTTCATTAAAAATTATTTGGAATGAAAATAGTAAACAATAATAAATATCTATTTTTAACTATCCATACATATATTTTGCTTTATCGTAAATTTTTATTGTATATACACAAATTTTTCAATAGTTAAGTATTTTTATGCTCAAGTATTTAATAATTAAAATGGTATTATAAGAAATACGTACCAATGCCTATTATGAAGAAGCAGCATTTAGAATAAAATAAAGAAAGCAATTAATTAATTAATGAAGATGAGTAATATACAGTAAAAAACAGTAAGGAAAAATGCTGTAAGTAATCTAACTATAGATTATGATTAAGTTTATTATAAGAAATGATGCGCAACATTAAAAATACGATTATTAATAGGTTTGGTGAAACAGAATTAACGTCCATATGTATATTTTTTTGTACTGATAAGCTTGAAATGTGAAACTTCCGTAAACCTGAGAGTTTAACAAGAAAACCTCATCAATGTGTGTCACGCATAATTGTGAAAAATATTGTACATTAACAATACAATCTGTTTAAATAATCATGTCTAGTTATACCCATTTTCAATGACAACGAGTAAATTTCGATAATTTTTGCCTAAAAGAATTAAAAATATTTTTGCTTTACATTATCTTTGTTCTTATTTTATTTTGATTTTATAATAATGATTATAATTATTGTAACTATCTTATATATCTACTTTAATATCCATAGAAAGTTTACTCTTTCTCTCCTATTTGTTTGTTTTTGATTCAAGATTTTGAATCTAATTCAGAGATTTTTCAAATTATAAAAAATTTGATAAAAATGAAATCATCAGTCAGTGTATGAAACAGTAATAATCACTGAATTTTGTTGCAACTATAACAAAAGTGGGCATTTCAAGTAATAAATGTAAAAATAACACAATCAAAATTAAAATTTTATCAAAATATTGTTTTGAAAAATGCAAAAATAGATATATCATTGAATATCTTAAACATTAAATTTAAAATCACTTGTTTATGTTTGTTGTACAAGTCGCTATATATGTACTTATTGCTCTTAACATGTAATTGTTAAGAATATAGTTACTAATTTAAAAAATATATTATATAATTGAATTGTGAGCTTGTCTATTGCTAATCTAATAAAGTAAGATTCATTCCTTTCATTGTACATAGTCTGTTTCAAAACTATTTCATTCATAATTTACTAGATTAATAGCTCAAATGAGATGAATTATTGTGAAAAAAAGTGTAATATTTGTTTAAAATCCCTTGATTTTATTAAATGCCTTTACTGAAGTTTGCATTTGCACAAATCAAACAATTTAGGTGTTTACACAATTAGGTTTCAGTATTACTTTATCAACTCCTTGAGTATTTACTAGAATATTGTATAAATAATCTTATAATTAATAATTGGTTTACTTATTAGAAATTCAAAAAAAAAAATATATTACAATATATTGAATAAATATATTAAAAGATAATATGTTTAAAGATGAATGTGTTCTTAATTTATTATATATCCCTCATTTCAGATTTTTAGCGATTTTAAATATTTAAAGGGTTAATTGTTATAAATGCATCCAAAGTAGATTCAGTTTAGACGATTAATATTAGCAGTATTGCATTATTTAGTAACTATTGTTCCATTCAAATGAAAAAACTAACTTTACTTGAAGCTTAGAAAAGATACATATTTCAAATCAAATAAAAAAATGAATTGAAAGTTCACAAGTGACTCAGAGTCATGCGACTAGACTAATCAGAATAAGTATACAATCTTGAGAGAATATTATGTCAAGTATATGAATAATAGATTCACACTAACTAAATCAGAGCTAACGCGATCAAGAAAGTAGGGGCAAGGGCTCGTGGGCCAGTAATTAAACATTTTTGCAATTGAATGATTTTGATTCAATCTTGAAATTTATTAAAATTAAACTATTTCCAAAGCAAACATTTTTTGAATCATGAGTCTCTTATATACATGAAAAATACAAGTTACGAGTTAAATATAGTAGTTTTATTTAACTGATGCAGAGTGATTCTCAAATCCTATAATTGATTCAGAATGGAGTCAATGTCAATGTTGGAAAATATGAATAATAATATTTGATTATTTTTATTTTAGGATTATAGAATTATTTTAATCAACTTTTTAATAAAAATGACATGAAATACGACTATGTTTGGATTATTTCAAATTTGCAAAACTGAATTATGTATTCTGTAATAACAGATCAGGTTTTTCTTATTTTACTTACATTCAGTAATTTTTATTTTCGTATTTAAGAAGATAATAAACATAGTTTTCAAATATGTAACTTTCAAATAAATGACGTATTGGAGATCTGATTCTTCGTCAGTATACAAGCAATATGTATTTAAATAGGTCACATGTCGGATTTGCATTTATTCAACATTTAAATATTGGTTTGCTCGGTTGATGCTTGTTTGGTATCTTTGGAAAGCTTATTATATTTTGCATTCGGAGAAGGTGTTTTTTTATATGAATTTTGACTTTTATTTTTTTTAAACGTGCTTTTTTCAATATGTTCACTGCAAATGTTCATACTTCTCTTGTGTTCAAATTAAGTCGTGATGTGTCTTTCATTCTCCATATTCCCCAGATATTTCTCTAGCAAATTTTTGCCTTTTCAGAAGTTCGGAATCATTCTTGCGTCAAAAATTGTTCAGAGACAGAACTTTTGTAATTCTGACTTTCGAAAAATTTATCTCTTCCAAAGATTTCTTCGAGAAGGATATTTTTTCATTAGAATCTCGTTGAAGAATATCGTGGATGCGAATAGTCTATTTGATAAAAACTGCAAATAATTTTCAAAAATATTCAACATAAACTTTTTACGACATTACCTGACATATGACAAAACCTGATAGTTTGTGAAGCTCTTCAATCTTTCTCCATATACAAGGAAATAGCTTCTGAATTATGTTTCAATATATCACGATTTTTATTCTTAAAAATTGAATCAAAATTTGTCATAAAATTTGAAAGTTTGTCATAACGAATAAAATAAATATAAAAAGTTTGATTCGATCTATCAAGAGAAATTAGTTCTAAAAATGAATGAGTCTTTGATAGTTACTTTTGCTACTTTTTGAATTTCAAATTATTTTCTTTCATCCAAATAAAGATCTTCAGCGTTGTTTCCCAATTGAGCTTCTAATTTCCAAATATACTTTAGATTTAGATCATGATAAAGCGACGTCGTAAATCATTGAATTACCATTAAGCAGTAACAATGATTGGTATCTATATAATATACATATAATATAGATCTAAATGACAAAACGATAAAAAAAAGTTGGAGACCAAGTGATCGCGTACATCAGTTTACCCAATCTGAAGGCTTAATTTTTTATCTTGATCATATAATCTTTGAAACTAATATATTGAAATCATCAGATCTTATTCTTTAATCAGAAGAATACCTACACTGATTCTTACATCGATATCGATACTGCAACTTGTGCAATGAAATGATTGAGTATGTATAAGTAGCTTTAGATTTTAGATCATTAGTATTTAGACTTATACATTATATATATCCTTGTTTTAAAAAAACAATAAAAAAGATCTGCCGGCATATGACTAACGAATCATAAACTTTCATGTAAAAAATTTGAAATATTGAGGTTTTAATAAATTGGAAAACGAAAATGAAAAATTGCAATAATACAGAAATAGATTACGAAAAACAAAACACATGAATATTTCTGTTGTTGTGTCAAAGATTTAAGGATAGAATTATAGTGTTTGAAGAATTATAAGTATAGGTATGGTGAGAAAAATTTTTCTCGAGGATTTTAAGTTTATTAATGTTTAATAAATGACATCGTATATTTATAATTGCGTTGTTTCTGATTTTAAGATGAATTTATCATTTTAATGTACTTGGTCTAATGCTCTCGAATTTAGAAATTTAAGTTTTATCAACGGAAAGATAAAATTATTTTATTCGAATTAAAAATATTTTGTCAATCACTCCCGACGGAATGTATGCACAAAACTTAATTATTCTTTTTCTTGCGTTCTCTGCAGTGATTGATTTCCCGCGGTAAATTCAAGTAATAGTTTCATTACTTTTGGAAATAATCAAGTAAACAAGTAATATTTCACGTGTTTGTATTACAATTGATACGCAAAAAAAAAACAGTATTCTAAATATCACAAACTTATATATACCTGACAGATTTTTATAATTTATACTTTTTGTCAATGTCTCTTATTAAGAATTATAAGAATTTTGCATCATTGATTTACCATCTTTCCTTATTAACTATGGTAAATACTACATTTAAAATACTTGGTATATATATAACATTACCAACTATCTAAGAATATTAAAATTTTATTAGAAATTTTATTAGAATATGTATTAGAATTGTTAAAATTCTTTCTTCTAATCAAAGAGATATTTGTTAAAATTAAATTAATTTTAATTTTTAGAAGATTAAGAGATTAATAATTAAATTTTAAGGATGGAATAATAACACAAGTAATATATGCATACAGAAAGCTCGAGTACTCGTTGTCAGTGAAAGAAAGCGTAGGGGTGATGCAAAGAGAAACGAGGAATGAAAAAGAAAAGCAATTTGTTGAAGATAGGAGAGTCGAACATAACAACGATTATAAAATAGAATATAATGATACATCTAAGGGTTGGAGGGCGGACCTTGATCTTAGTCACAGCCTCCCGCACTATGTGGTTGTTAAGGCGCTTACGTCTCCCTTCCTCTTCAACTTCAACCGATCCAAGAAAGTGAAGCCTGAAAACGGTGGTGGGCTCCGTAGAGCCACTGATCGGGGCCAGTTTTGGTTGGAGCTCCGCAGTCTGCGACTCGGACTGGCCCCCACCAGATGCGTTCCCTATAAGTTCTTCACTTGAGTCGCACTCATCTTCCTCGAAGCTTCCTTGCGAGGCAACGCTGCACCGACCAAACCCATGCTGCCCCCCATAGTTTAACAGCGTAGCCTGCATACCCGTAGCCATTGGCCCCTCCTTTCGTAACGATAAACAAAACAAATGCTCTTGCTAGTCACATTACCACGCACCACCGACACCACAAATCGCGAACAACTTTTTCGTCTTTTCATTTTTCACTTTTTTTTTTCTTTTTTAGCTTTTCCTTTACAGTGCATTCATTTCTCAAATTTATCATCATTCTACTCCCTTCTCTATCATACTCTCTTCGCCGCAAAAAGATCGTATCGTACAGAATTCAATTCGATTCGGAGCAAAGAAAATTCATGGTCTATCGTTAAATCCGATCTTATTCGGATTTTTATTTTCCTTTCAGCGAATAAATGCATTGACATACGATCCATGTTATATTTGTACTATCTCGTGTTTTGGCTGGAGCAAATGTGTTATATATAATTCGACGTTTGTTAAATATTATCTTTCAGGTATCGATGTGATGGATATCAGACAGGTCAGATTGAAGTTTGTGAGAAGCATTTGAAGTAACACAATATAAGCTAACAAAACAATTGAATTGTATACAACAGAGGCTGGTACTGTGTCATGCTTCGAGAAAGATACTCATCTCATACAGAGAACATCCTATACTTACCAAATTTAGGATATTCTGCAGATTTGTATGAATTGATAAATTCTAGGATCCTTAGGAAACACTTAACATTTAACACCATAATATCAATATTTTCGAGTTTCTAAACATAAAATTATACATAAGCTATGAATTTGAATGATTTTTCATTACATCACGATAATATATTTTGAAATTTAAATAAATATTGAACAAATTATTTATAAAATAAAATCACACACAAAAAAAATTTCACATATCAGTAATAATAATATAATCATTTAAATTGTACATCATAGGAATAATAACTATTCATATTTTTTACTTGTTTTAAAATGTTTTCAAATCAAGCTTCGAATTGAGATTATTTTTTAATGACACAGTTTTTGTATTTATACTATGTATTTCTAATGCAATACATATACAGAGTGCTCTGTAACTGGTAGTACAACCAAATAGAAGGTTGTATACATACCCACACACAAAAAAAAAGAAAAAGAAAAAATATATTGAATAGAAAAACTAAAATTTTTCATTCAAGGCTTCGTTTTCGAAAAAAACCAAGTTTGGAAATTTGTATACATATTCGAATTTGACTAATCCTGCGCTAAAGAGGAATGAATGGACAATTATCAAGAGATTATTCTATTTCGCAAAAACAGATCGAAAACATCGAATAAAGTTTTTTCATAAGACGTTTCAAGAAAATTAAATCTAAAAGTATTAGAGTACCGTACGGATAATCTAAAGTGTTCAAAATAATTCAAAATTCATATTGTAATACACTGAATAAGTACATCAGAACGTACACGTTTAAAGATGAATAAATTTTTAATTTGTTATATGTTGTTCAACTTGTAGACTTTTAATGATCTTAGCAAGTACTCAAAGCGAACAAGTTCAGGATCTATTTTCTTGGGAATAAGACTTTAAATAGAAAAAATTTTATTCGACTTCTTTTGATTATTTTTGTAGGTAGAATAATTTTCTGCCGATTATTTATTAATTAGATAAATATATTTAACAAATCTTGAAACTCGATTGTCTTGGAAACAAAGCTGCAAATGAAACAATTTTATTCTTTCTTTTCGACTTATTTTTTTATGTAGAATCATTTTCTACTTGGTTATATAGAACATCCTGTATTTATATCTTTATTTTGAAGTTTTAAAACAATGCATATATGTATATTTAATTCTTAGCAGAAAAACTTGTCCTCTATGTTTCTCGATCTAGTTTTATAAATATTATTCTTCTTGTTGATTAATTTGATTAACAAAATAATGTATCATTATGTTTGGAGACGGTTTCTTGTATCTTTGAGTTATGTCAAAGTAACATGTGATACGTACAATATTCTCTCTTTCTTTAAAAACTATTTAAAATTATCCTATGTGTGTATATATTTGTTTTATCAAACCAAATTATTACTTGTATGTTTTCTCTGTACTACAAGTACTGCCGCGTAATAATGCATCATCGTACGCACAGATTTCAAAGTAAAATTTTAAAGTAAAATCCAAATTAAAATATAAAATTTTTATTCCAAAATTGACGTATCAATTCATACGCTAACACACAAGTCTATCAACATAAATGAAATATTTTTTTCGTTCCATACTGTGATTTATGTTACACGGAGTTTTTATAATACACGATCGTGCAGAAAGAGACATAGTGTTGCGTACAATCTACGAAGCAAAGTAGGACAGACAACTATGTATATATAAAAAAGTAGTCATAAAGGAGCCGAATAAAAATGCTATTTTTCTGTGAATAATACGGACTTATTTCAAATATATTTATCATTCTGTTAAAAATATATAATAAATTATATTTCAAACATTTAATATATATAGATATTAATACGATAATAACTGCCTTTCACTACTTTGATTTGAAAAAACTACAATACTACCAACTGCTAAATTTAGCAATGATATATGAATCATTAAAATTATTAAAATATTTATACTTTGATATTTTATTCAGCTCCTATCCGAGACAAACACAGAAAAACATCAAAATCACATAAAAAAAGTGTTTGGTGAATAAGTGGTGGTGGTAATAACGAGAGGAAGGGGTGACTATAAGAGAACATTCAGATTGTTTTACGTAGTAATCACTTTTAACATAGATTAATCCCCAAATTAGTCTTGTGCGTAATCAATTAGTATTCGAATATTTTCTAAAAAAATCCATTCACAAAATGGATTGAATAAGATTGAATAATATTGTTATACATAATAAAATGGCCACTTGAAAATACAAAGACAGAGATGTAAAAAAATTGTTTATATAGAAGTTATCCAATAGCTTTTGTCTAATTTAATAATTAAACGTAATCTTTTTATCAAATTATTGTTAACAAAATATGATATATAACTTGATATGATACTTTTTACAAATGGTATTAAGTGCAACAGTACCCTGTTACAATTAAAAAATACTGGACGGATTGTTTGGGTAAATTTTGTATAAAAAGAGTTACATATATAAACATAGATACTGGCACTTATTGTAGTTACAATTTAAAATATCCTTACAGTTTGAAATTTTACCGTTGTTGTCATTGCAAAATTTTTAATTTAAGATAATAAATTAACTTTGAATTACAATTATTTAGAAATTAAATTATTTTTTACGAATTAAGACCAGATAAAGATATAAAATATCATTTATTTACAGTTTAATTTCATAGTAAATATTTCAAATGTGCAATTTTATTAAATTTTAATATAAGTACTAAACTAACAGTATAATAAGATTTGGATAATCATTTCATAGAAATCTAATATATTAGTTATTTTAAGTGCTTCTACAAGTAATAATTGAAAAAATTTTAATTCAACCAATTCATTGGCGCGGTACTCGAATGTTTTTATTCAAATTTCAGATAAAAAACTAAACTGAACTTTAAAATATTAATAATATGACTGTAATTATAAGTAATTGTCATTTAACTACATTAATATAATTATTGGATAATGATATAATTATGATCTTAAAAAATCAATTACGTATATTTTTATTATTATAGATATATAATAATAAGATGGATTGTAAATAAATGATATTCCATGTTTCTCTGTTACTTTACGATGATTTATTTCGATATGATGTTAAACTTTATCATAATAATATAAATGTTAAACTGTTTTAGTCTCTTTAATTAGAACGAGTAAATGATAATTTAATAACTATTAATTGTAATAACACAGGAATAATTATACAATTATGTTATACTATTATAAAACTTAGTATTAGTAATATTATTCGAAAATTTTAACTTTTTTTTTATAGCAAATAGTAATTTCTAGATTTTTTTGATTTCTGTACGCTAATTACGAATTTGAAATCTGTTTTTCTCTATCAACCTCAGTTTTTGTAAATTTAATTTTGAAAACGAAAAAGAAACTTTTGGTTCCAAACTTGTTTTATATTTAAGCAATAGAAGATATAAAATCTACATTTATGCAAAATAATCTACGCGTTTCCCAAAATATAATTATATACGGGATGAATTATCTGTGAGACGTTGAAATATTTTCGAAACGATTAATTGTATATACGAATACATAAATACAATTATATTAATCCCTAAACTTCCATCTCCATAATATGATGAAATCACGTAAACTTTAACTTAAACTTGTTAAGATACTTACGAACGTAAACATTAAATTAAAGTTGCATAAACTTTAATTTATTAATCAATCAATCACTGACAAAAATAAATGAAATAAATAATGAAATAAATAAATAAAGATATAATAATATATATAATTATATTTAATTATTATCATATTACAAGAAGGATTGATTACAAGTATGATCCGAGTGATTCTAGTGCAAAATAATCAAAGATTGAAAATCCTCGGTGAAATTTAGAAATTTCCTATTCAATTATTAAGGCTAACCACGAATTCGTAAAAATTGAAATTTTATTGTATTAGATTTGTCATTTACTAATTTAAAATTTAAAATTTCCTAAATATATATCGCTCCTTTGCGACGAAAGTGGCATAACTTACAAAACGTGATATTCGAGTTGTTAGTACAAAAATGTTGTAAAGGCAGTTTTTCATTAATAGTGATTTTGTGAATTAATAGTGAAGAAATTTTCCTTATTGATCTTTGTAATTCGGCCGATAAAAAAGAAGAACTATGTTTTTCTTTTTGATTCAGATAACACTACGCTGCATTCTATAAATATCTCTTATTATGAATCTTAACTATCATTGTGAACAAATGCACATTGATAAGAAGTGTATTACTTTGAATTGCGTTGTTTCTTTAATTGAAAATAATATCTAATTTTGTTCAATACCAGATTCTTCTTCTAAAAAACATTTTTTCCGAATTGTAGCAAGGAAGCGATGTATACATACCTATACATTTTTACTAAAATTATTTTTGAAATAAAATTAAAATTTTTACAATAATCGATTCGAGCATACAAATCAAGCATGAGAAACTATAAACTGTCCAAAAGAAAATTTCACATGAAAAAGTTATTTCATTTGTGATCCATATTGGAAATAACGAGATGAAAGGGTCTTTTCATTTATCATTTTCTGTGTTAAATTCTAACAAAATCTCAACTTTTACTTGATATTATTGAATCATAGATTATCATAAAAATTTGAGTTAGATTATCTAATTTTAAGATATTAAGATTTTAATTAATTTTTATCCTATATTTTACACAATAAATATCACTGTTGCTTTGCATAATTGCATTACGCAAAACATAGAATGTACATTAAAATGAAGTGAACTTCGAAGCTAAAAAATTTAATATAAATAGTTCATTTTTAATATAAATAAATAATTTATAAGCCAACTATACTAAGTGAGATTTTTATTTTTAATTAAATATTTTTTATTCAATTAATCAAATTTTACTAAATACATTATCCAATTTCATTTTAAATTAAAATTTAATTTCACTATTTAATTTTATTAAATTAAATTTGATTTTATTTTAAATTAAAAATTTGTAACTAAATTAATTATATTTTATTAAATATTTAATTCACGTTTAGAGAATTGTACCAAAAATGTTAATTATACCAATCCAAATTATACCTATTATTGAGAATAGAATTCATATTCATATAATGCTTTTTACTCATAATAATTTCACAAATGAATAATTGGAAGTTTTTACACTCGTTTGTAATTATATTCTATATAAATTTAATTATAGATTATATAAAACAAATATAATTTTCTTTTAAACATAAATAAAAATATCGTATTACAATATGTGATGAAAGCCACATATTGTTATAATTACAGTATAAAATATATGTTTATAAATGTGGAAATATATAAAGATATATATAGTATGAAATGTATATTACAGTATAGTATCATACAGTATATTATTATACAGTACAACATTTTTTAAATTTAAGATTGTTTAAGAAATTCAGAGAAAAATCTAATTTGAAATATTAAATATACATTTTATTTTAACTTTTATATTTACACTATTAGTCGTATTCTTTATTGTTTGTTAGGTTATTTATATAAAATTCAAAATCAATTTATAGAATCTAAATGACATACAATACGGTAATTGTTTTCTTATATTTAATTACTAGTATTTTATATAAAAATTTATTAAAATTGATCTTCTTAACTTTTTAAAAGTTTCAGCAATATGTTTATTAGATGTCAGAAATAATTAAAAATAATTAGAAAATAATTCGAATACTAAATACTTAGATTATGAAGATACATATATAAATAATAATAAGTAAAAGACTCTCCATAATATATTTCGGTGAAAAAAAAAAATAGAACAAAACATTAATTTATCAAAAGAGAAATCTGATATCAAAGCATGTGCATAAAAAAAGCACAAATGTTAATAATGTAATCTTTTTTATACTTAATGAAACAATTTGTAAAAAGTATATATACAAAAAATACAAAATTATCATACCGATACTTCATTAAAAATAACACATCTGTTTAGTTTTTAAATAAAGTACAAAATATATTATGTTTAAATTAAATATTTAAAATTCGTAATACGATAAATGTTTTTACTAATTTATTTTATTGCTTTCAAATTATGAATATTTTATATTAAAATATTGATTCTCATTAGCAATGTTTCATTCCATGCGAAATATTTTAATATTCAAAGTGTTGTATTGAATCGCATGTTTTTTTTTAAATAAAAATTTAAACAAAATACATAATTAAAGCTTTATTTCACACATAAAATTATTAAATTAAATTCAAATTATTAAATTATCTTCTTTTTTATTAAATTTAAGTTGAATATTCGTTAATTTTAAACAGTCATATGTTATAATTCTATTAAAATATTGAGAATCAACGTGTTGCTGATTTAAAAATTATTTATTTGTCCAACATATGTCAATGACTTCTTGTTATTATGGTACCAGAAACTTTCATTCTGTGTATGTAGTATAGAATTCAAGTCAAATAAATCAACAAAAATTGTGTTAAAATTCTCGGAAAATGTGAATTTGGAATATAATCCTTCATTTCTGCGATACTCCTAACAAGAAAAACTCTCAGGTTTAACTGAAGTGTCTTAGCAAAAGGTTTAATTTGTTCTATTCGAACATACGTTTGTACTTGGCTATTTATGAGCTAAAATTTAATAAAATACATATAAATGTTTATAAAATATATTTTTCATGATATCTTATATTGCATTTTGTTGAACATGCAAGGACGTCAGTGCATTATATTATACACATAAATCGCATATATCTTATAGAGCTACCGAAAAAATATTATACTTCAATAAAAATTCAACATCAGTTCTTTTAAACAACATTTTTCTTGTTGTATTTCAATAAATTATCGTAATAATACTTATTAGCTTGTATATACTGCATAGATAACACAATAAATATATTATCTACTGGAATATAAATAAGAAATACAAATAAAAAATACTATTAAACAAATTATTAAAATTTTAACTTTGTGACGAATTAAATTTATCAAAATTGAAATTCCATTGAATTTAATGCAATATATTGTTTATAGAATGTTTGATAAATGGAAAATTCAAAGGTCAAATATCAAAATGATTCCTCATATTTTCAAATGATTAAGCAAACTCGATGTGCGATGTATTACCATACTTAGAGGTTTTTGTATCGTACAATTATTTTATTAATAACTATAACTACGTAGTTAACGTCTTAAAAAATCATTTTTATATCACTTATCCAAAAAGATGTAGTTAACATTTGATTAACATCAAAAAGATTAAAATCCAATATTCTAATATTCACTAATCAATTATGTTGATTATTATATTAAGATTTGAATCATTTTATTTTGATTGAAAAATTTCACGCTTATCAAACACGAACATTCTGTAAGTAAGTCTTTCTTCACCTTTCTACAACGACTGTATATACAAACATATTTGTACTCACAAATCAAGAAATCAACAAAAGAGGAATGCTTACGGCGGCAGGTGATCTTCATCTATGAAGTTTTAAAGGAACTAAAAATCTGCCATGCATTTTACCGAATAAATTGTGCAAACGATACAAGTGTCTAATAGTGGACAATCTACCCTTACTTCGTAGTTGCAGTCGTTTAAAATAAAATAAGTAACACGCGATTTACGTGAGAAGTATGAAAATTATTCGTGATTTCTACCGCACACACAGAGCACAAGTGAGTGTATATAACGTTTAATTTGACATTATATTCTAACATATTTAAATATATATGTTGGTGACTATAAATACACATATATATGGTATATGGTAAGATAACCGGTAATATAAGGTATGATGTCGCGATAGATTTTATCGAAATGAAATATATATGAAAATTCCACATCAAATTAATCAATCATTTTATGTTCACTAATATGTTTACTAACTTATTTTTATAATTGAAACCTTTATTTTGAATAAAATGTAATTTTTCATTTTTAAAAGAAATATTAGTAAGGATACTAAAAATAAATCAGGCATTAAAATAAGACGATAGGACAATATAAAATTGATGAAGATGTACCTAAATAAAATTAAATAAGTGAAAATTATCTTTATTTCTAGAATAATCATTATTCGGAATAGAATATAAAAATTGAAATTCTTTTCTTTTGAAGTTCTGATTTTGAGAAAATCGATTTTAAAAATTCGTCGAATACACTTAATGCATTACCATTCAAAAATTTTAAGTTACTTCTAATATTTATAGTTCATGAAAAAAAAACTATATTTTGTAAAATAATGTACTATTTTTAGCTTTTAATGAATTTATTAAGAATTCTTTTGTCTCGTTTAATATTAATTTAATATTTCATTGCTCACTTTTATTTAATTCAACTATTTTGCTGATTATAATGTTTTTAAATTAGAAAACTATGATGGCCATAATCTCCTACTTATTATTAAATAACTAAATATTTACAAATATAAGCAATTATGCTTTGATAGCAATATTACTTTTACTACGAAATAAGATTAGTAAATCAAGCCTTAATTAAATGTAGAGTGCTAAATAAAACTTTAGAGTTGATTTTCGTAGTGTCGGACGAAAAAATTTTATTCTTTTTCTTTTGACTTATTTTTTCTTGTAGAATCGCCCTATATTTGATTGTATTATTAATTTACAAATCAGCCTGTATAATATGTATTAAATATATGTAAAATAAAATATTAAAATTATTTTGCTAAATTATCTATATAAAATTTATTATTAAAATTTCAATTTTTATATGTATATGTATAAGATAACTTGTTAAAAATTTTATTTAAAAAATATGAAATACGAAGAAGAGGATGACACTTTCGATTTCAATATTATCCGATCCATTCATTAAACTTTTATATACATATGTATGTATGTAAGTAACTTGTTAAAAAGAATATGTATAGATACATATATCAAAAGAATATCGATACGATAAATTGATTTACTAAGATGAGATAAAATCAAAATTAATTTTTTAAGATAATAAATTTAAATTTTTATAATTGTAAATTTCCTATGAGCAAAAATTGTGGAAGTTTTAAACTAGAAAATTAGTTAATATCTAATAATCACATTGATTTTTTTACAGATCTGTCCACCATCCTGCTTAATTCTCTAAAATTGCTTTTGCATTTCTTTTATTTTTGTTTTATGTCGTAGAAACCACAAGTGCGTTACAATTCACTTCGTATCTCATATTTTTATTACAACTTTTTAATAATACTTCAAATAATATATAAGATTTTGTTTTATTTTTGTTTTATTTATTTTTATATCTATAGAATTTATTAATAAAGTTTGAATGGAGAAACTTGAAACACATTATTTAAAGAGAATTCCAAGCTAAAATGAAGTCATTATTAATGTGAATAATGTAAGAATAATAAAACTGATATTGGATTAATTAATTTTACTTTTTTACTATATTATATGTATTTAATTATAAATAAACTTTTCTTAAGAAAAGTCATAAGTAATTTAATAAACTTGAAAAAAATAAACTACGATTGTAATAACGGTTATTTTTGTTGTAGTTTCTTTTATTACGAAAATGTCTTCACATCGTGCGAAATTTATTTACACATCGTGCATTCAGTTATTAAAGATCAATTTTCTTCTTTATGATTTAATTAAACACTGTGCAACTTAATACGTTATTTTCGAATATTTAAAAATTGTAAAATATATTTTTTATAAAATTATAAAATTTCAATTAGTTTTTAAAGTTTCTCTTATGCTTTGCTCTCAAATCATATACACATAAATAATTATAAATAAATAAAAATAATATTAAACAACTTTGTACAACAGAGTGTAATTATTTAAAAATTACTTTAGCAAATTACAAATTTATGATTTTTTTATTTGTATTCAGAGAATTTTAGTGTCTTAACATCCAAAATTTCTCTTTATTTCTTATAATATAAGTTTTGTAATAAATAAAGAATAATTGTTTGCTAAAATACAGATAATTTGATTATTAGAATGTATACACGTATGATTATACTATACAATATAAACATTAACGTGATCAATCATCACTTTTAAATATATACAGCATTTTTAAATAGCAATAACATAAATAATATTATTTACAAATGATAGTAGACATTTATATTTATAAAATGTAGTAATATAGTAAAAGAATTAATTAATAAAATTAACATCTCAAATTAATATCTTATGTTTTATCAATTCAAGAAATTATTATTTGAATATCAAATATAACTATGCAATCATCAATGAACTTTTCTTATATAGACGATAGATATTAATTAATAAAACAATCACTTTAAGACTCAATATTATTTCAACGTTATGTAATTTCGAAAAAAATTGTTCATAATAAAAGAAAAAAATAAAAATTGAAAGAATATTATTATAATAATTTTAATTGTAATTGTAAATATATTTATATCGTGCATGAGTTGTATAATATACTATATTTAAAAGATGTTCTTTCGAGATATATATTTCGTTTCTGAGTCAGATTAATTTCATGTGGAATAATTGTCAAATATTACGATGCCAAAGAAATAAAAATATAATTTTAAAAGAAAAAAAATAAAGAGGTCAATTGTAAGGAGAAGAGCATATGCGTAAAATGCAAACATAGAATAAAAAAATGATAAGCGTACCTTTATCCTAGATACAGCTTCCTCTGCTTGACACATACGAGTCGATTTGGTAGGTTCTCCTTCGCAGACAAGCTGAGTGGATCCGAGATATCTTGCTCTGAACAAAACTCCCTCGATTAAAACTGAAGAATCGTTGAGAAGAGCTGAAATGTTCAAAGAAATGTACCACTTAGAGTTTTCATATTTCTCCTTGTTTAAACTACCAAATGCTAAAGAACAATCAATCGATGGTTGAAGAAGTTTAATTGAAGATAAACGTATTAGAACGTTAGGGATGCATCCTATGAAAATTCCATCATTTTTCAAATTGTTCGTTAACATGACATCCATATCTCTTTTCAATTAATTGTTTGTTTGATATGATTCTTTAATTCCTCTTTTAAGTTTTCTAGAAAATTATCAATTCTTTTTTATTTCTTTAATTGGTAATTAAGTATTAATATGGTTTTATATTCATTGGAAGTTCTAATATAGTAAGTAAATATTTTTTATGGTTCTTTAGTATATTGTAATAATGAATATATTCTCCAATAATTTTGTTTCGTCCGCTTCGTTTAATTTATTCGTCTAATTAAATTCTGTAACTAATGTAAGATAAAATTATTTCTTGAATTATTTATTTATATCACATCAAACTTGTTATCATTCGTATTTAATCAATGTCTTTCGTCGTCTTTCTTATACTTTATCATTAATTCCTTGTAATAACTCTTCACTAGCTTGATTTCAAACTTAATTTGAAATTTCACAATTTGTGCGATTAATATATATGATTTATACAAATAAAATGATTCTATTAAAATTAAGATTTTTCATTTTTTTCTAACAAAATTGATATCTGAATACGTATGCACATGGCAGCAGTTCATTACATTTAGTACTGACAAATATGCTTTCAAAATAAACTGTTCTAAACACTTATCACCAAGATATCTGTCATTTTATCAAAAGTTATAGAGATACAGATTCAAGTCTTACAAACACACAATGATGTTGATGCATGTCAAACTTAATAGCTTGCACGTTACATAAAATTCTTATTAAGTTTTACTTATTAAGTTAATAAATTTAACTTTTTCGAATTTATAGAAATAACAAAAGTGTAAATATTATTCTGATTAACTTTCCAAAAGTTATTTAATTGATTAAGTCACAAGTATAGTTACATAAAATTCCTATTAAATTAATAAATTTAACTTTTTCGAATTTACAGAAATAACAAAAGTGTAAATATTATTCTGATTAACTTTCCAAAACTTTTCAAAAGTTATTTAATTGATTAAGTTACAAGTTCCAAATTTGAAAAAGCTATTATTAATTTTACTTTAAATTACCTACCAAGTATGTCCAACAGGATGCAGCAAGTGAAAAACACAATTTATATATTTATCAATATGTATAATAATTAAAAAATAAATAATTAAAATATATTGATTACTTCGAAAGTAATGAAATATACTTTAATTGTATCTGTTTAAAATTTTTTTGTAGTTTATATTTAAACTACGTATGTAACAAATTTTATTAATCGCCTTAATTAAATCATAAATATATGACTTAATTAAATATAAATTTCAATTCGTTTCAAGAGACAATAAAGCATAATCGATTTCATTTCTATTTGAAGATATTTTTCTACTAAGAAAATTATAAAAAGTTATATTTAACTAAAAAAATTAGGGTAAGTCCGGGATAATTTGATCACTTTTTGAAAAAACATTGTACAATTGTTGTTTTTCCAGATTTTTGTTATTTTGAGCAAGTTTAGGTAATGTTCATGTCATTTAGGACATAAATAAATCATATTTTGCAACAAGTTAAAATGATTTATCTTCATTTTTAATAAAAAATATTAACACTATAATTGGTCGGTCTCACCTGCATGGTTAAACCCATCCGCTCACTACGAGTGAGACCAATCTTGAAAAATAACAAGATATGTAATTTACTAAAAATATGACGACTAAGGAAATTAATTGGTATGTTTTTCTTCTTCAATTTTCTACATAAATCGTAAGTATTTTCATACTTAAAGTACATATATATGCACATGTATATCATGAAGTCAACGATTACAGCTTATATATTTAAACCAGTCATTTTCAGGTTTTTGTCAATAGTTTCTACCGCACTTTTTAAGGAATTAGCACTTCATTTAAACTTCCTATCACTTTTCCTTCTATAAATATTATAAAATATTTATATATTTACATAAATATATAAATATTACTTTTATAAATATTATGAAAAGCCTATACAAATTGTATTATCGTATATTCTTATTTGATATAGTCGAACTATACAAAAATCATGGCAATCATCTTACTAATATAAAATAAAAATGAATAATACATGCAATTATTGGGGTTATATTGAAGTTTTATGCAGATTATATTTGCCAATATTGAAACACTGTAAATAAATTTGTCTTTCAAATACTAAAATTGTAACACGAACAAAACAGATTTATTAGCTTCAAACGTAATTTATAATATATATATATATATATATATATATATATATATATATCTTTCGTGACAATTGTTTATGTGAGATGTACAACAGAATGATTCATTTGTTTTATTTCAATGAGACACAGAGCCTCTTTTTATTTCTTGTTAATTTTAAAATATTAACATTGGTTGGTCTCTCCCTATGGTCGAACTATCAGGGACTTACCCTATAAACCCTCTGTACTATATCTAATTGATTAAAATATTAGAGCTTTGTTTTTTAAGAAGATAATGAATGGATGAACAGAATTTTAATCAGTTAAAGCTATCAGATAATTTAATAATAGATAAAATCAAGAAATTCGAAGTTAGTAAACTAAAATTTAAAAAGAACAGAAACTTCTACACATTATCCCAATATTCTTGAAATTTTATATGCAAGAAATTTGGATAACATCAATTCGATCAAGAAATCATAGTTCTAAAGAAACAATGGAAAAGGAATATTTAAATATATAGTTCACAAATTGATCCGATTATATTGCTAATTAATATATATGTTACATGAACTTCATTTAAAAAATACTTTAAGCAAAATATTGTGACCATTGCGACCATTGATACAGATTTTAAAACGTCTATAATTTTATCAATATTAAAATTATAATTACTGATATTAGTAAAAGATTTGTAAAATATCAATGTGATATTAAGTAATAATAATTTTATGATTTATACATATAAAGTATTTTTTCATATAGTTTTTTACTTTTGTTCTTAATGATTAATTTGTTAATTTTTTAATTGATTAGTTAACTAGATTAAAAGTTAAATTAATTATAGAATAATATAAATTTTATAGGAATAAAAATAAATATTAAAGTAATGAATTCTTTATTTCTTCTATGTCATAATTTATCAAATGATAGAAAAAAATTAATTTTACTATTTTGTTATGGTTATTTTTAACTCAACGAAACTAATTACAATATCTCAAGTTTTGATTTGTAATTCATTATAGTGAAATATTCAAAATATTATATTATACTTTTTGAAATAAATAATAAATTTTTTTCATAAATTAAAACAATAGTAATAAAAATATAATTTATATTCTAATAATTCTATAAAAAAATTCTAAAATAATATATCTTAAATCCTTTTTAGAAATCAGAACAATAAAAAGACAAATAAAATATTTTAAAATGTAAAAATATTTTAAAAAGTGAATGTCATTATAAATTAACTTATAATTTATAAATTAAACACATAATAATTATACAAAAAAATAACTTTTATTTGTAAGTAAATTTTTAAAATAACTTTCTTAATAGAAATCATCTTAAAATTTATATATTAGTGATTACTGTACTTAAAAAAATGTAATGAACATTAATTACAGGTATATATCTAAATCATCAAAATTTTAAATTTTAAATAGATTTTAATTAAAGTTACAGTATTTCCCAAAGTAATAGGTTTTCAACACACATAGGTTAATATTCTTTTACAGAGAATGTCGAGTAGCATTAATTAATGTATTAAAAAATATATAATTTCATTTAAAAAAACGAAGTTCATCTTCATATGTATTTTATATGTGAGGGAGATACTTTTTTTGCTCACAAAAAAATTGTTATATGTTCTAAATCATTATTCCAAATATTTTTTCATATCATCAATAGTTTAACAAATACCAGTGTGAATCGATTTAAACGAATTTAAATGGAACAAATAATTATTTGTACAATATTATTATTGTTTATAATAAGAAAAATATATCATATGATGATAAATAATTAAATAATTATATATAATATAATTAAATAAATTCTCGTTATATTATTTTCTAAAAACATTACAAAATTATTATGTTCTGTTCATCAACATAGAAATAGAAATATCTCGTGAAGCTTAGAGCATAAAAGATAAAGACAACATAAACACAAGAATCTTTTGTCTTTTACATAATAAATTTCACAAAATGTGAAAATATTTCATAAATCAACGGTTTTTCGATGTAAATAGATTAATACTCTTTCATAGAAAATGCTCAGATGAATTACTGCATTCAAAATTATATGTACAATTCCATTTAAAAGAAAAGATCAATTTGATCTTGAAATCTCCAATCACAAAAATGGCATTAAGTATGCTAGATAATGAGTACCTTCATATCAAACAAGTTTTGTAGGAATATTTTTTTATAATTTCAATCTCTTACGAGATATTTCCATTTTGCAAAATAAAAAGAATATCCTATATATTATTATTTGCTTGTACTCATAAATGATATAAAAATAGTTTTCATTACCTTCTTTATTTCTGCTTTTCTTCTTCTCTTCTTTTTCCTGTCAAACATAAAACAAATTTTAATTACATCGTTAAAAGCAAGTAAAAATTATCATACAATATTATGATTACGTGCTTTTGCAAATTATATTTTGTATCACTTATCAAAGCTTCGTTCATGCAATAATATTTAGACTTAGATTTAATTGTCATGTATGATAAATAAGTTTCAAAGAAATATTTATTGTAATTAAATTTAAATAAATTTTATATTAACAATTCAAGTTCTGTCAAATTTTACAAATTTTACATCAAACTGAAAAAAAGAATAAAACTTGAAAAAAATAAAAGAATTTTAAATTTCTTCTATAAATAAAAATATTTTATTTTAAAAAATTTGTGTATTTAAAAAATAAAAATAAAATGAAGAATTATTTCATACATTATACATGAAATGATTCTTCTATGCTTTTAAAATTGCTTATCGATAAGCCACATTTATAGTTTGTACATATTATCTATATTTTAAATATAAATAATATTAGTATTTCAAAGAAAATTCGTGAGTCATGTGATAGATATATGATCTAAATAGTTTTATTTATTATGTATTATGCAAAAGTTTCTCACATAAAAATGATTCATAAATCTTTATTATGCAATAATTAAATTAAATGCTAATAAATAAAATCTATTATTTACTGCGAAAAATCGTATCGTACATGTACTTTTTATTGCATATATTTTATAGTTTTAGTATTATTTAAAATGTTTTAATATTGCATTTAATATTTTTCCAACTGCATAAAATAAGGTAATTATTTTTTTTTAATGAAATCATACTTGAAGATTACACATATTTAGTACTATTTTTTTGCACACAGTATTATCCTTTTAAAATATTTTAAATTTATAATATTATGTTATGTAATTTGTTAATAATTACTCATAAAATTTTAATTTAAAAAATTATGATTACAAAAATAACGAAAATTATTTTGTTAGTAAGCTGAAAATGAAGCAATTCAGTATGCATGCATTTGTGTTATACTATATAACTATTTATTACTACTGTGTGTTTATATAATTTGAAAATTGCATTAATATCTCTAATTTATATTAGTATTATATCATTCATAGTTAATCACTGAGAAGGAAAAAGAGATGGAAGTTAAAGATATTGGTTCCTATATAACAGAAGAAAATGATGCTATTGACTAAGAAAAGTAAACTTTTAACATTAAATAGTAAAAAGTAAATACAATTAGTTACATTAAAATACTGACTTTTCAGAATTCGAATACAAGATATAAAAAGGTATGAATATGAACATTCCAAATATATAATTTAATTAAATATTCATTTTCAAATTCAAAAAACTTAAAGAATATTTTTAAAAAACTCATTTTCAAGTATCAAAATATAAAATATGATTTGATATCTTTTTGCATTAGAATTATTTATTTATTTAAATAATGAGAACTGAAATATAAAAATTTAATTTTACAAAAAGTAGACATTGTAATCACATTTAATATCTATAAAATATCATTTGACAATAAATAAATAATGCACGTATTAAAATTGTAGTAAATATAAATTCGAATTCATTGTTTATTGTTATTTAATTAAATATGTTACTTGCACTATTACTAAAAGTAACTGAATAGAAAAGAGTAGTAGCAATAAGTATCAGTAGCAGCCACAATAAAAGAAGATAGGTTGATGTAATGTAATTGAAGGGGCACCTTTTTCACCTTGTTGCTGGATTCCTTGAGACTCTGAGGGGACGAGGGAGAATTTTTAGCTGGAGTCTTCTGTGGACTTGTCGCAGGTTGTGTAGGAGTGGAAACATCACAATCGGAAGGCGGTGGTTGAATAACGGAAACTACCGGAGGAGGTGAAATAGAGGCAGAAGCGGAAGTGGATACACAGGCAGAAGTTGAAGCTAAGGGTTCCGAAGGTGCTAGTGGACTTTCTACCGGAACGACACTCAGGCTTTTCGGGGGAGTTTGCTTAGGAGTTGACACTTTTCCACTCATCGGTGGTAACATTGTCCTAGTCTTAGGCTTCCTCCACCCCTATGTAACACCAATTATATTTATTATGTTAGTCTATTTATCCTTAAAATAGTACCCTTATACAAATCATGCATTACCTATGCCATTTTTACATAAATTTTCCATTTTTTATTTACCTTAATCCTTTATTTAGTTTAATATATTTTGAAAAAATTAATTTTAGTGCATAAATAAATAATATATAATATATATTATAACATCTTCCTTCACAGAATATGTGAGAAAGAAGCAATAAAAATTGAAAAGATATGAATTAAGTTAAAACACTTCCTATATAATATATTAATTTTATCTTAATAATATTTTCTATTGTAAAAATGACAGTATTTCTGGAATAATATAAATAAGATACAAACAATTTCAATTCTACTTTAAAATTTAATTTATATATAATTCTTCTAGTTTATATTTCTATTTTATTTTTAAAATATTTATACTTATATAGAAAAAAATTTTTTTTATTTATTTATTTATTCACGGTTATTTATTCAATTTATTTATTAGTCTATTGTAAATATTACTGCAATAATTATAATTTTTAATATTGCAGATAATAGAAAACATGAGTCATGAATAAGAAAAATAAAGAACAAAAAAAAAAAAGAAAAAGAAAAATTCATTAAATGATAATCATATAATATAACGATAGAATAATAATAAAAATAATAGAAGAAACGACTATATAGTATACATACATATACAGTATCACAGAATATCATTCAGAATATACATCACCTTCAGTATCTTCTACAGAACAGATAATCTGTTATATGTATTAAAATTGTTGAGATTTAATCTAAATAATATAAATATTATATAAAAATGTTTTGTGTTATTAAATAAAGAATTAAGGTTTATTAATTTTTAATGAATAAAAGTTTTGTTTTTTATATGTACATAATTATTTATACTAAATCAATAGATACCTTTTAATATAAAGTACCGATAATAATGTTAAATACGACAAATAATAGTTTTAATAAAATATTTTGTTAAATTTTTAATCAAAATTACAAATAGTAATATTAAAAATACTTTATTAAATAAATAATAAATATTAAAATTGGAGATTATTAAAGAACTTTGACAGAATCTTGGAGAGAATTAATATAAATTATATTCCAACTTAGATATTCTCTAATAAATATTTAAAATAATAAAAATTAACAAAAGTCAAAATTTATACTATCATTTGCAGAAAATGGTACTGTAAGTAATCGGCATCTTCGATTAAATTTTTTATAATATTATACATTTTTTGTGTGGAATTTAGTGTCGCATCGACTTATTTTGTTTACAACAAAATAATGATTTTACTTTATGTATATACATATATGTACTGTTATCTTTAGTAGCGTTTTTAATTTTCCCAATTTGTGCATGCATTATTTTATTAATCAATAAGATAATGATTTAAAAAATTGCACTGAATATTATTTTTAACAAAATGTTATAAAAATTATACATGTAACGATTTTTATTATATATCTCACCTTATCGTCATAAAAACCCTGGTCGTCTGTTCTTTGCTGTCCAAGTAAACGATCAGTTTCAAGATCAGTATCTGCTTCTTCCTCATCTGGACCTTCCTCAATTTCAATATCTGCTTCTTCACCCGTGCGACGAACTTCTGACTCTTCGCTATTATTTTCTACGCAAATTCTCCGCCTGCCATCCGATAGACTATATCTTAGTTAGATGTTCTTAAAGAACAATAATTATATATCGAATACAAATATGAATAATTAATTTACTATACAAAATAATTTCTTTTTTATATGATTTAGTTATATTTTAATTTTAGAATAAATAAAATACGACTATGTTGTTTAAACAGTACAAATATTTGGTAAGATATCCAAGAGATATCTAAAGTTTATAATACTGACAACTACATTATATATAATATATTATATAATAAATATATTTTGTATGAATAATATTTATTCATAATAATAATAATATTTACTTTTATTGTACAAAAGATAAAGAGTTATATTAAAAATTGTAAAATGTAAATATAAAAATATTTAATATTATGCACATATCATTCATATTTGTAACTTTTGTTGTTTATATTGATCATTTTAATTGCAAATTTTAAAAAAATTGAAATATATTACCAAAAAATTGTATTTAAAACTTTAAACAAACAAGAGAGATAATAATTGTAATCTATAAATTAAAATTTGAATATAATTTCTGTTTGTTTTAATTCACATTATAAATACACAGATATTTGAAACAAATGAAGTGATACAAATTTGAAAAAAAGGAAAGTGAAATACCTTGGTATCCAAATAGGACTAACATTAGGTTCAGGTGGTTCTTCTGTAGAAGATTTTACAGGTAAAGTCTTAGTCCTTTGCAAGGCCATTCTAATATCTTTAATAGCAGCTTCAACTTCACCACCTATTTCTAGATTAACATTTTGTCTAGCCTGAGGTGCTGGCGGTGGTGGTGTGCCAAGAGGATCCAAACCATCAAGCTGAAGCTCATTCGTATCATATGAATTTTCTTTCTTAGGAACAAACAAATCAGGCGATGAAGTTTTTAAGGAATGTAAAATATCTTTGCTGACAGTTAAGCCAGGAAGATCTTTTCCAACTGAATCATTCTCTATTGTACTTTGATGAATAGTATCATTAACACGACTACGTTGAATAATTTCTTTTTCAATTTCATTAATTTGTCGCTTCATCAACATCACAGTTGGATTATTATTATCAGTATCACTAGCATGTCCACTAGATAAACCATCTTCAAGAACTGGCATGCTAGCATATATTCTCAATGAATCTGAATTATTTCCTAAATCACCGACCGATCCAAGAAGACCGCTAGCTGGTATTAACTCATTATCCATCATCATTAAAGAAACTTCACTATCGAGATCTCCGCAATTACTGTCACAATCAGTCGTTTCAGGACTTAATGTAAAATTACGAGAATGACCGACTTGTAATCCGACTTCTGTTTCTCCGAGGTCTTCACTACTTCCAGTACCTACTGAGAGGTCTAAGAAATTATTTTCATGTTCGCCGGTCTAAAGAGAAAAATAATAATAATAATAAGTAAAAATAAATTCATCTTAAATAAAATATTGTATTAAATAGAATAAAATAATATATTTTAGTTTTTACTTTTTTCTTATTGTAAATTTTTTTATAATTAATTTCAAATTTAAATGATAGCTTATAATAAAAATTACTATATATGTATGTAGATATTTAAAAATTTGTTTGCATAAATATTCTTACATTTTGTGGAAAATCTGTTCTTTGTTTTTTAGGAGATTCGTGTACTAAAACTTCCTCCGTTGTTGGTGGACCACTAGCTAGTCGTTGACCAACATAAGCACTTCCCCCTTGTCTTCGTAATTCATAATCCAAATCCTTAAATTATGATTATAAATGATTATATGATTAAAAAATAAAAATATGATTATAAACGTTATTATGATTAAAAAATCATTTTTAAGTATTAAAATGCTAATTAAAATGCTTTTCAATGTAAATTATGTATTCATATTATAAGACAAATTAACATTGTATTTAATAATATTTACATAACGAAATATATTATTTAAAATACGAATAAATTTTAAATATTTATAACATCAAATTATATTTAAATTATTATATTTAAAATATATCTAAAATTTCTCTTCTAACAATTATAATATTAATAAAACACAACGAACAAGACATTTGTACCTGAAATGGGAAAGATTCAGTACTGTTTTCCTTTTCTTTTGTTGGTGGCGGACATTTAAAGAATTCTTCAAGTACTTTCCGAGTTTCTGAGAATTCATATAAATAATCAAATGTACTACCACCAGATGATACTAAATTGCTTATATTATCCGAGGGTATAGTTGATGGTTTTAATGAGTCTTCTTCTTCATCTTCAATTTTAGGAGATGGAGGAGAGGCATTTACAGCTTGATCATCAGAATAATTTATATTTGTTTCTACCACAGCCTTTTCTACGATGATTTCTGCAGAAGTATCCTCCTTCTAAAAGAAAATATAAAAATATATTGTAATACTATATATTGTAATTTTTATTTTCTTGGTATTGAAATGCATCTTTCTCAGTCTTCTTTATAAAATGTAATATAAAACTTATGTACAAAAAATTTTTAACATATCCAAGATGTTAAATTGTTTACTGTACAATAAATATACCTCATTATGACTTGGTGTTGTTGGTAATACTCTTTGTGGAAAACCAGGTCTTGGTGTCATGTATACAGATGGTGATGACAGAAGACACGGAAGTTGAGTATCACGTACTCCATAACGTCTTGGACTTTCAGAATACTGTGCTATTGGCAATTCACCAATTACTCTAGTTACTTTGTGATTACGTTCTGAAGATGGTGAATCAACTTCACAATCACTAGCTGGAGTAATCACCTAAAAATATATAATATTTAAGCTTTTACTAACTTCACTTCAGTCAGAAAACGTCAAAAACATTTTATTCTTCAATTGCTTTACAATTTTTTCATATTTTTTAATATTTATTTTTTAATATTTTAAATATATCCAACTATACTTTTCTTAAAAATATAATAAAATCCAATTATTTATTACGTAAATAAAAATCCAATTATTTATTATGTAAATAAAAATATGTGTAAGTAAAATAAGCAACGTAAAATACCTTAAAAAATTCTGAAGTATTACGATGATATGCCGTTGTTGGGCTTGGTGTACTTCCAATACTAGAACTTAAAGGTTCTGGTGGAATGCGACCTCTTTGAGACTCTTCAGTTTCAAGATTTAAATTAATTGGTGTAACTTGATTGGTATTACTAGAAGTTAAATCTAGTCGCAAATTTTGCCAATTATCATCAATGTCATCAAAGACAACTACTTCACCATCACTAACAATAGCCATACTTCTTGCTGGTGTAGTGTGATTTGATTGATAATCTATGCAGCTTTTTGACAATCCATAATCAAGATCCACAGTATTTTTTGATACACCATATTCTACATTATTGCTATTCAAAATTGAGTCATAGTTAATAATACGATTGCTGTGATTGCTCTTAGGGGAATCATAGTCAATAGATTTTGTTGGATTATGTCGCACCGAATGTATTTCTGAAGAAAATACAGTTTCTGTGACTTCTCTATTAGAACGCTGCTTTCTCGTATCACCGCACCTAAAATTCCAAACATATATAATTTTTATTATTATATATAATGATTTATAATGAAAATAATACAAAATTAATTTGTCAAATACAATAATCTTATCAATAACTAAAATTTTTTCTTGTAACATGTTATATAAAAAGATAAATAATATTTTTCAAATTACCGGCTTCTTAATTCCCATATAGTTTGAGTGTTTGGTGATTTATTGTTTCTTTTAACTGATAATTTGTTATCTATTTGAATATCTTCATTATTTAAGGAATTTGATGCCGCAAGAAAGCGTGATTTTCTAGCTGCTACTTTACCTCGACTTTGAGAAAATATTTCTCGTCCACCAGCAATTTCTATAATTCTGAAAAATAATAATTATTTGAATACTTAGTTGATTTTCAAACTTGATTTGAAAATTATTCTTTTATTTATTCTGCTTATTTCTTACATATTGAAAGTTTAAACAATATTAAGATAAAATATAAAAGTATTAAATAAGGAATCAATTAATTAAATACAACAAAATAAACATAACAGTCCAAAACATGTATGATAATATTATTAACTAATTACTATGTACTATCATATTTTATTTGATATTAATGTCAATATAAAATCGAAAATAATAAAAGATAAATGAAAACACAAACTAGTACAGAGTAATTTTTATAAATTATACTATAAATTATTTTTACTTTAAATACTTAAATATTTCAACATATGTATTTATTATCATGATATTTTGTATAATTATAATTGTAATTAAGAATTATAAAAAAAACATCGATATTTTTTTATTGAAATTATGAATATTATGAATAATGAAATGAAATTTTTAAAGAAATAAAAATTAATTCACATCATCAATGAGATTTAATTTATTGAAAATTTATTTTAGAAAAAAAACAAATTATAATACAAAATAGTATCCTAAAAATTTTTTTTCTTGGTGATTTTAATATTTAAGAAATTTCGTTTAAAAATTGGTATTAAAATTACTAATTGAAAATACATTGTTTTTGTGCATATCATTTTTATTGTGCATATAAGTTTATATTAAATAAATTATTATCATTATGAATAATATATATTTATAAATTTATTATTTTGATTAAAATCATCACGAAACGAATATTGATAGTATCAAAATAATGTAAACAAAGAATATAGGAAACTTTATTATGATATATCGCTAATATTTATTGTTATTGCATTTATTGTTATTACTTACATTTTGTTAATACATTAATCTATATAAAAGTTCGTCTTTATTACAATAAACAATTTATATAGTATATATTTTTTATTAATCACCATAAATTATGTTCAAGAACGAAAAGTGATACAATCTAACCTAACATCAATTGCTGTGTAATGTTTATCGACTAAACTTCGATCGTGTCATTGACAAATTTATAGATTGTTGTGGATGAAATTTTTATAAATATTTAGTTTTTTAATTGATTAGATATTTTATAAACAGTGGATTTAAAGATAATATAATCAAAGAAACAATTACAAATTAGTTATTTACCTTTTTTTATAGTATTATAAAAAAGAATATTTATGGTAAAACACAAAATATTAAAAAGTAAAATGAATTACAAAACATGATATTCTTTAAAATTTTATTAAACCTTGACATTTATTAAACATAAATATATTTTATTTGTTATTTTTTAAGCATAAATTTTAAGCATAAATTTTAGAAAAATTATTTGTAAAAGTTTAATAAATAATAATATTTTAAGTTTCTAATTATTGAAGATAGTGAATTATTGAAGATATTACTATTTGTTATTACAAAATTATTTAATAAATCCATAAATTTCTTTTTTCAGAATTTGTATTTTATATTTATTATTGTATTATTGTATTATATTCTTTTTTCTATTTGTAAGTGAATTTCACTATCTTTTTTATATTTAATTAGTAATTGTAGTTTGTAATTTTAACATTCATTAACTTTTACATATTATATTTATATTCCTTAGAAAAGTAGAAAAGAGATATTTCAAAATAAGTGAAGATAATAACATACCGGGAATCCCTTAATTTGTAACTGCGATCACCCTTGGCAGAAGTTAAAATGTATACAGGGCTTTCTTCAGGTCCACTATCATCTTGTTGAGAGTGACTCTGCTGGTCACTACCTGGAAGGCTACCATATTGTTGTGCATCCTCACTACGTCCAGAAGCAGATGAGGAGCTTGAAGAAAGTGGTTTAGTATTAAGTGTACCAAGCGAACTAAATGTTCCAAGAGAACCACTAACAGTGCCTGTGCCACTGCTGACACCAACAGATAACTGACTGTCACCTGCAAAACTGGACACCATGTTTGTTGTCCTACAAAAGGAAAGAATTATTGTGATTATTTATGCTTAATTTAGAAATCTTAAAAGACATCAAAATTAATTTATTACACATTTATATATTTATTATATCAAATATATATTTAATTATAAATTTCAATCATTATATATTTCAAATCCTCATACAGTAAATAGTATTACGACTATATGCTTCAGCAAAACTCTAATAAACATCAATTCTTATTAAGTTCTTTGGTAGGTATGAAATTTTTTGTGTTTTATTTAAATTCTTTATATATGTACCTTTTAAATTGCTTATTATTTTTACTTGCATCACAGAATTTAATATTATATTTCTGAATATTATGGAATTATCATTATCTAAAACATTTAATTAAATTGATATACTACAAAAAACAACAATTTATTTTTTTCTCTTTGGAGAATATATATAATGTTATAGAAGTGCTATTTAAGTTGTTTCAGTTCTAATTATAATAAGAAGAAACTGTTTGCATTCTTTATAAATTAATATGTCTATAGTAATAACAGTTAGTGATTATTTTATTTTATTTTTATTTTTCTTTTTTGTTTATTTCTTTATCTACATTTTTTCACTGTCATGAGAGGAAGTCCTTTTAGAAGTAAAGAAAAATTTTTATAATTTAAAAAATATAATTTCATGAGATGTAAATTTTCTATAAATATTTCAAAAAGTTATATAAATGAATTTTAACAAAATAAAAACTAAAATTATACAAATACACTTACTGATATATTTGAAAAGTAGATCATAAATATGTTACATCTTTCAGATAGGATGTCAACAGAAGATAGTGCTTTTGAAATATAATTTTATATTTATTTTTATGTTTGTTATTTAACACATTTTTAAACTTAAGTAAAATGTAAAAAATAATTAGTACGTTTTTCAAATTCTTATTAAATATGCAATAACATTTTAAGTTTTATTATATTAATTAATTTCAATAAAAGATCGAAGGAAGATCAATGATTAGTAAATCAATATAAATTTACCTATCGGAGATATCACGCTCGAGGTCGATCATGTCTTCCGGTATCGCGCGTGAGTGCGTTGAATGTGTGTTCTTGGAAGTGATTGCTAGGGTAGTTGTGAGAGTGTTTGCGAACGTAGTCGCGAGTGTATTTGTGAGGCTAGTCGTGAGGCTGGTGGTAACAGAGACGGCCTCCTTCTGGCAGAGGCTCTCATGCGGCTGACTATTCTGTGTGGAGGCCCCCGGACTCGGGGGTGGGCCACCCCTAGGCCGACATTTCGGGAAAAGTCGGTTTAAGTCTGCGTTTTCCAAGATCAGGCTTGTCATCGCCACGCTACATTCATTTCTCTTAATACCCTGTCCATTCTGAAACATATATTCGAATTATGCATGTATATGTAATTAATCTTCTACGTTGCTAGATGTTTTTATATAAGATAAAGATCTTAAATATATTACAGAAGTAATATGAATTAATTAATATTTAATTAATAATTTTTTAATATTTAATTCATATTTAATTTTAATATTTAATTCATATTTTTTCTCAATACATGTATATATATTATTAATGTGCAACAGATCGCTAATAATGCGCCAAATTTAAGAATTTAATAAAGAACGTAATAATACTCTGTTAGAAATCTCTTCCATCGAATACATAATAAAGAAAATAGAAAAACATTACAAATTTTACATTTTAGGACATTATAATGCTTTTTCTCAAGGAAAATAAAAAAAAAATGGAACATAAGAAAGCAATCAAATGCATTATTTTATCAAATTTTGCCAAATATTTTATTTTGTTAATTAATATAAAAATGTTTTATTTAAAATGATCGTGAGAAAGAACATTTATAATGATGAGCTAAAAAAGATATGGTGTAAAATTGTATGCATATGTTTACCATAATATTTTTGTTACGATACGGTAAATACTTACAAAGTTAGACAGTCCTGAACTCTAAACATAAACCGGTACCTCAGTTATCGATTAAATTATTGATAGTTAAATATATGCATTGCACGTGGTATTTTCAATACATAACATCGCCCACTTAATTTCAGTCTTTAACAATGTAAAAAATTACATTCTTTATTACGAAAATTTATATCAAAATGATTCAATAGCTTAATATTCATTAAAACCAAATTCATTCTAACAATAAGTATATCATATATATGTAAGTACATCTTGTTATTGAACTGTAACATTGATTCTCTTTATTAATACTATATAATAGGTTTATTGCTAATAGCAATTTGCTATTTAAATGCCTTTCAATCATTTATGTATTATACATCAAATAAATAAATTTTTTGTATATTATTTCTAATTTATGAAATATAAACATATTTGCATAATTAGGTATGCAATGTAATTTTATAACAATTATATAAAACAAAAAAAAACAATAGATGCAAAAATAAAAAATATATAAGAGAAGACAATGAATGAAATAAATAAGTTGGTGTAAAAAATTGAATACAATAATAAGACACGGAAATCGGTAAAAAGAAAGAAAAGGTGAGAAAAGAAGAATGGAAAGTCAGGGAATGAGTGGAAAATCAGTGTACAATAAGAAAGACGAGTTCTAGTCAAAACAAATGAACAGAATGAGACAAAGGCAAAAGGACAAGAAGTTTGCGTATTTGAGGAAAACATGAAAACACTAACAGAAGAAACATAAAGAAAAGGAGATGAAAGACGAGAAAGTGTATACGAGAAAGGGCAAAAGAGAGGACGAGGGTTTGGCCCGTGCTTCGTTGAGCGTGGAATCAATAGGAGGTCACTGGCACCAGTAGATACAATCGGCACATTTTAAGTCTACTTCAGTGTTGTACAGCTTGTTATTGTATTGACCCTATTTTCCTTTATGATTAAGTCGAGACATATCCATATTCGTCATTATTCATAGTTTACATTGGGTATTTCAATTCTCTATTCCTCTCTCTTTTTCCTCCATTCCTTTTTTATTTCTTCTATTTTTCTCGAGAACAAGCACTAACAATAAAATAAATCATATAAGAAAATGCTTCAATCCAGAAATATTACTTCTTAATGTCTTTTCATATAATAAACATATGTAGTTTAAATAGTGAAACCACAGCACTTGTAGATAAAATATTAACTTTATTTTATACTTTTAAACATAAAAATTAAATTGTATTGACAAGAAAATTGAATAATATTTGTATTTTCATTGATAAAAGTATTACTTGAGAATTTATAAATTGTTAATTTGTATTAGCAATTTTTATCATTGTTGTTAAAAATTATTTTTGAATGTTTATTTATATTTTTAAAAACTTTCCTTTAAAATTGCAAATATCGTAGATATAAAATGAAAGTAATTAAATATATTCTTCCAAGGACATTCTTTTATCTCGCACTCCGTATGAGCTCAATGTGTTATGAAATTCAAAATCTTAATTAAATCAGAAAATAGTATTAATAATTAAAGTATGATAAATGGAATGAAATATTTGAAAAACATGGAAAAATGATTTTTACATTCTCGTTTATCATTATCTTTTCTACAGATATATATATTTTATGAATGTATTCTTTATTTAATAGTTTAATAAAAGATATTAATTTTCTGAAAAATATAATAAAGGAATAAAAATAGAATTAATGAAAAGAGATAAAAATTTTCATAAATTTCTTATTTTGTTTAAAATCCTTTCATACGTATTGGCTTTTAATAATAAATTTAATAAATTTTATAAATCTTGTATAGTGTATAGTACTACTATTGTTTACTTGATGAAGTAAAATTTTTGCCATTGTTGGTAACTTTAAAATTATAAAATAATAAATATTTCTCGTATATCATTCAATTTTCGACATACATATTTATTTGCAAATAACTTTTTTAATTCATAAAAATTCATAACTTAATTTTTAATTCGTAAGTTATTTATAAGTAATTCTCGAAAAAAATGAGTGACCATTTTAATTAAAAAATATATTACATTAAGATAGATTATGATTTTTCTGTTTGAAATTAGCACGTTAATTGTCACACGTGTCATTGGCACATGCTGCTATTTGTTATTGCATCTGTTAGTTTCACTTTTTTTTTCTTTTATCAGTTTGACAGTCGATGAAATATGCGGTTTATTTGTGTAAAAATTGATTTTTTAGTTTCTGCAGTTAGAAGTTAGGACGTTAAAAAAAAATTCAATTGTGAAATATATCCTTTTATATAAAATATGAAAAAAATATAAAAAAATTTAATTACATAAATACCAATAAAAATATGTAAATGTCGATTTTATATTGAAATTACTATAAAAATGAAAATGAAAATGAAAATCTCAGAATATTTATGTGTTAGTTATCTCTCAATGATCGATTGACTACGTCGGTATCTATATTTATGATATTTAAAATTTAAAATCTTTTATATTTAAAAATAATACTAATATAATAATAACAATAAATTATAATGAAACAAAATATAATTTGATTAATATAATATTTGTATTTTTAGAATGATATTTAATTTTAATAATTTCGTAAATATTGTTGTTACTTTGAAATTACTACATATATATGCAATATATGTATGTTATGTCATGTGAATGTGTATGTAAATTCTTTAAATTTTAAATTTTAATATTTAATTTTAATAACACAAAATATACAATACAATTAGAAAATTGTAATTATAAAATAAAACTGGAAATTGAAAATTGGAAATGGTAACATAAATAACAATGTATCTGCATCATATGGATTTACGTGACAAATAATAATAAAATATTGTAATGTTTATTATTATTCGGAAATGAAAATGGACGCATATATTTGTACATAGATCAACTTCTCAATAATTCGTTAATTAAAATTTTTCGATGCAATTGGAAGAAAATCTTGAAATATTCGATTAGATGAGTAAATATTCGTTCTGCTTCAAATAATCTGTTTTACGTATTTGTTTTCATGGAAAATAATTACAAAATTATTGGGACACAATTGAAACTAATATATGTTGTATGATTAAGACATATTTTATTTACAATACTAAATTTTTACATAAACCATTGCCATTATTTCATTTTATTAAAATAAATGTTGTAATGTCATAACTGGAATATGAATATATGGTATTAATACATTTTCTATGTAATAATACTTGTATAAATAAAGCAAAAAATTAAAGAAATAAATTTATTTCAACTATATATATCCATTTAAATATATTCATAAATATATTGATTTAATTAAATATGACATGTAGATTTATATATTAATAAGTTTAATTAGTTAAACTTATACATATATATATATATATATATATATATATATATATACATATTAATTTGTTTGCCATGATTATTCAAAATTTTGTTTAACTGTAATATATTGTTTTTTACATATTTCAAAATTTCTTTATATTGCAATATTTTCTTGTAAAAGTTGAATTAAATAATCTTAATTATAATAATTTTTTATAGTTATTGATAATTTATTGTTCCAATACTAATTTCTTAATTAAATAAAACTATAATATCTACAATGTTATGTATCATTTTATATTCTTTATGTATCACTTTAGCAAAATTTTTACAGAAACAAACATTTTTATATAACTTTTTTTATATTTTAAAAATTACAGACTTACATATAACTTTTAAAGATTAAATAGATCAACAATTAACTATATAGTTTTATTCCTCATTATAAGCTCTATATCTGAAATGCAGATTTTCATGCTGATATTAAAAAAAAAGTATTTCCCGGAATTTTAAATAGAATTTATGTGATTATATAGCGATTAGTCTTATGAATATTTTTAACTAAAATAATACACAGAGTTACTTGTAAGTATATTTGTTTAAAAATAAGAGCATCGTGAACATTGTAAATTCTATTGTCTGATATACAAATAGGAATAATTCGTTGTCTGTCTTAATCATATTTTAAAAATCATATACCCAAAAAAAAAAATTTCAAGAAGAAATTGATAATACGATCTTATTTGTATTTGTATGAAAGAAATGAAAAGAAAATTCAAATTAAACCTACGTCCGAAATGAATATAAATCAGAAAAACTTCATTAAATTTGTGTACATTTAACAGAAATTTTACGAAAAAATAGAAGGGCTTTGGCTATAGGCGTCTTTCCATCCAGAGATTTCGAGGGTGACTTGAACTCTTCAAACATCGAGTTATGCATTTCCAAGCATTTTCGATAAAAGCAGACGAAACATGGAGCAAAATGCACGTTTTCATTGTGAGAAAGAGACTAAAAAATCGTAATCAGGTCTTCTATTGAAGTCTCTCATCGCATACGACTTGCAAGAAAGAGGAATCGATCCAACATGTTAACGCGTGTCTGGCATCGAGGATGGCAGCCACCCGAACAAAGTTAAGTCTTTTAAGGAAAATTTTATAATCATTTCTACTATTTACCTTGTTGTATCCGTTCTAAGGCGTTCACTCGTCACTTTATTATAACACGATGCACACAAATTAAATTGTCACACGAAATGTCGCAATAATCTAGTAATACGGTCGCGAGTACACAGGTCTTCAGAGGATAGTCAGGCACTGAACGAATAGATGGCGCCCACACTTGTACGCCACCCCTAGCGTCGAATTTTCCTTCAACCCTCTTACCCCAGTAACATTGCTTACTGCTTTCGACTAGAGGGTTAATCGTGTGATTTTAATCAAACTATTGAAAGTCAGCGCCAGTTCTGAATATGTAAAATTCTTTATATCAAGAAAGTTGTTGATGCTTTGAGTTGAATCTGTTAAGTTAGAAACTTAAAATAAGCCGAAAATATAATTAAGAATGTCATTATATATAAGGAAAAATATGGAAAAGAACATAATAAGTTTATTTATTTCTAACCTCATATAATGTATAAAAATTTCAATCGTACATATGTATGTAAAATAAATTTCAAATGTATAAATATAAAATTAATTATTAAAATTTAGTATTATCGTAATAAGTCATATATTTTCATAATTGTTAAATGCTCTTTTAGGTAAATTATTGTTTTTTTTTTGCATAATTGATTCTTCTTCTGTTTTGTAGAAATTGCCTAGAAATTACATAAAGAATATATATCTTTATAAATTACTATTTTTATTTCTATAAATAAATTTTCAAAATTATGATAATAGAATTAAGAGCAAAAAAATTAACATAAAATTAATACAATTGCTATACTTAAGGCAATTAAAATAGAGGTTTTCCTATTTTAAATAACATCCTTAGTACTGTTTTAAAATAGTTGTAAGCAATTACTACATTGAGTATGCAAGAGACAAAATCTAAATACTAAATACTATTTAAATACTTTCGCGTAATACGTTACCTAAACAAAAAGTTTATAAAAATCAAATAGACAGCAGTAAAAGTAAACATTACATATTTATTGATTGTTATGCAATTTAGCTAGTGAAAATATTATGATAAATATTTTAAACAATAAAAATAAATACATTGTTTATTTTGAATATATATAGATATATGTATATAATAATATATATTTTGTTTGTTTTATATAGAATTTTTTTTATATAGAAAAAGATAACAATATATTAGAAATATATTATCTATGCATATATACGTAAGTATTAGCATTTTGTTGCTTTGCATTTAGAAATCTATGTTTCACTTATTTCATGTTCTTGCAGGGCTATATACATATGTTACAATTTAGAATCATCAATAAAAGGGGAATCAATTTTTTTTCCATTGAATTAACAAGTAAATAGTGATTTTTAATTAATCAAGAAGTTTTTATATTTTATTCTTTTTAAAAAAAGATTATTTCGTTCAAAAAATAATGATACTAGTTCAAAACAAGTGATGCATATTTTAAATTAATTACGTCATCTTAAGGAAAAGAAAAAATTACATCCATTACAATTTTTCAAAAAATTCTTAAAATTTTAATTTTAAACATTGTGTATTGACTTTTATGATTTTGTATAATTAAGTTTTTAAAATATAAATTGCAATAAAATATTTCAACATAATAAATTAATAGAATAAATTTATCTGTTTTAATAACATAGATATAATTTTTTTATAGATTTAAGCTATTTGTATCTCCAATATACAAATGATGATATTACGATATTTAAAATATATCTAAAATATTTAAGATATTGCTAGTTATAGTTATAAATATTAATTCATTTTTATAATTTTTTTCTTGCATATATTTTTGTAAATATATTAAAAAATATAGTACCATTACATTGTATTTTGTTTTTATTTGCACATATAGGCATACATATGTATACACAAGTGCAGTATGTGGTTTTTATTGATATTAACTGAATCAGAAAAGCGCCATCTCTTATGGTTAGTGAATTAAACCTATAGATATACTATGTATATGTGTTAACTGTTGATTGCAATGTAGTCAGTGTATTTAGGTTAGATATTTCTTCCTCTTTCTTTTATCTGGAGTTAATACCGCTTATGAGAGACTAATGTTAATTAATGATATAAAATATTACTAAATTACTAATTAAAATAGTAATATTTAATTATCAGTGAAAATGTTTAATTATCAGGGAAGATAAATAAAAGGTAAACTGAAAATATTTTAACTTAAAACAAAAATTTATATGTTTAATGTTTAATCATATACTAATTGTTATTATACGCATCATTATTCATTGTATTTTTTGTATATTACTTTTTTTGATACTTGAATGTGATATAAAAATTAGATATGACCTTATATTTTAGAACGGAAATTGTAAGCTTCAAAATGGTTTGTGAAAAGTGTGAAAAAAAATTAGGAAAAGTCATAACTCCAGATCCTTGGAAAAATGGTGCCAGGAATACAGTAGAAAGTGGAGGACGTAAAGTTGGAGAAAATAAAGCACTTTCTGCAGGAAAGGCAAGATTTAACCCTTATACTGCTACTTTTGAGACATGCAGAATATGTAGACAGAAAGTACATCAAGTTGGATCACATTATTGTCAATCGTGCGCATATAAAAAAGCTATATGTGCAATGTGTGGTAAAAAATTAATGAGTACAAAGAACTATAAACAGTCTGCTACATAAACTATAAAATCTGCTACATTTATCGGTAAATTTATACTATGATAATCATAAGATAATAAGTGTATTTCTTATAATACTTTAATGATGTAAGCTAGTTAAGTTTCCTTTAAAATATAAATTACAACTATATAGAAAAGAACTTAATACTTGAGAAACAATCTAAAATATTACTTTGTATTTAAAACGAATAAGGATAGATGAGACAAAGATATGTCTGATTTTATTTTATTTTTAATTATAAGGATTTCGTAAACATTAGAAAAAAGAAAAAATGTGAACGTACAAAGTATGTTAGTCAAGATAATCTAATTTCACTTCTTCATTTATAAATATTAATAATATTGGTGATCATTCCAAAAATACATTATCAAATAATTTTGATCAAAAAAGTTGAAAGAATGAAGAATAAAATTAATATTTATAATCTTGAATTAGCACGCAACATATTTATTTTAAGACATAATTTATTAAAATATAAAAATTGATTCAAAATACATATATGATATACAATATATGAATTCGTGGTATTATCTAAATTTATTTCTAAGTATTTAATTGTTTCTTGTGTATTATGTTATACTTTGTATAACAAACAAATTTATAATTGTGATGATTATAATGATTTAAAAACATTGTTATTATGTTTTATACAAAATAAAATTGTAATATTTTCTTAAACATAAATTTATGCATTTTCTATACAGTAACGGCTTTTATTATTCAAAAACATACATTTATATGTATATGTTTACTTAATATTATTGAAAATGAATATGTAAATAATTTATTATTTATTGATATCATTGTGATATATATTAAGTATATTTGAGGTTTTTAGGACAATAAATTAATTTAGAATAATTTTTGACATACAGAATTTATGGTATGTTATAAACTTTGAATTGTGAAATAGTAACCTTTTCAGTTAACAGCATTATAAATATGTATTAAATCTAGATAAAATTATTTAAATTCTGGTGAATGTTATTTATTATTGTCAGATAAATATAGGATATCGAAACCATTATAATAATTAGAAAGTTGAATAGAAAAATAGATTTCTTTATATAAAAATATATAAAATTGCATGAAATGTTTGTATATAAAACTCTAACTTTAAAAAAACTGATTTTGAAAACATTAGACATAGTTTTATAACTAAAATTTGCCTTCCTTATTTTGTTCTTGGACGATTTCTTTTGTTCAAAATTATTTCATTTTGAAAGCAGATAACGATACCTCTGCTTATAATTGTTAACACAAAACATATGTATTTGACAAATATTTAAAATTTTTTTCTTTAAAAATAAAGTTTTAGTTACAAAAATTTTATCTAATAAAATCAATTTATTTTATTAGATTTTTATTTTATTTAATCTAATTATAAGAAATTATCCTTTGCTTAGTCATTTCACAATGGAGGATATCCTAAATAATTTATTTATTTTATGATATAATATTACATATAATATTGAATCATATTTAATATTTAAACTAATATTTCCCAGGAATAAAATTTAAGATTGTATTCAACAAAGAATAAAATTTATTAATACCTGAAGTTAAATTTCATAAAATAAATTTCTAATAATACTCTGGAAGTTATAATATTTAGTTACAAATACATTTATTTCATTATAAATATATAAATTATTATTTCAAAATATGATTATGTAATGTAATTTGATATCTATTATTCAATTTTTAATCATTATAAATAATTATCAAGATAAATGCAAGATACAGATAGACATTTACGTTTACGGATGTATAATTTATTTTATATAAAATTTTTCGTTTGTTTTAAAATTTTCAACATCATTTATTATTTTTTTTATAATTATGTATATTTATTATTGCATAATTGCAATTCATAAAAACAAATTCAATAATAGATATACTATATATCTTTAGAAAGTTTAAAGTTATAAAAATTTATTTTTATTCTACAATTCCATTATGAAAATTCTAAAATTGCATGAAAAAGAAATAATAAATTTGTATTTTCTGCAATAAAATATTTTATGAAATTTTTCTTTTTTGTATGTTTAAGATAAACATTTGAAATTTAAGTATATCTATAATAATAAGTACATTAAAATTAAATTTAAATATTGAACAGAAAATGTAGATTAATAGTTTTCTCATGCTACATTTTTCGATATATTATGTTATTTAAATATAGAGATATTGAAAATTTGTGAAATATAGATTTGTGGAATACTTACCTGTGATTCCATTTATATTTTGTTTTAACATGAATTTTATTATTATAATATTACTATAAATTATTTATAATGTAGTTCTTATTTATTATTTTAAATGATGAGAAATGAATCAAAACAAAAATATTCTTCATTTAAAAATCATTTTATTAATGTATTGATTATTGGAAATGATTTTTTCATCCATATACAAAATATTACAATATATTTTTATTTGTCAATGCAGTAAATTTTTGGATTGTTTAAATATTTAAAATATTCGAAAATATATTCTTTTTCATATATATTTAATTTTTAGAATATTTTAATTTAAGATCTCTATAGATTACAATTTATAGAGTTTTTTGAGTAATTGTTTTGCATTATATGTTTTGCAAACATTTGTAAGCACTATTAAAAACGAAATATGTATTTTGAACATATTTATAGCACAGTTAAGTGTTTTAATTAATGAGAAATAATTTTTAAGTGAAGAAAATTTTTTTTTATTGTTGATTCTTCATCATTTAACATAGAAGATAAAAAGTTCTCGCAATATAAATAATTTATAAATATATTGAAATAAATTCAAATGATAATTCACAATTTCTCTTGCGCTACTAATTTGATAAATTCTTATTGATAATTTTTTGATTTACAAAATACGCGAAAAATACTAAACTAAAAGAAATAAAAAAACATTTTAAAATATATCTTCTATAATATTCAATAAGATTTTGTTTAATATTTTGTTATCTTATATAGATAATTTATTTATAATTGACTAAATTTTCTTGTTAAGCATGAGAGAAAAGTGGTTTCTTAATTATATAATTAAGGAATTAAAATACATCAGATTATAGGTATTAAGAATATATATTTACAATATTTTACATACATCAGAGAATTAAAAAAATCTCATGTCTTTATAGGAAATTGATTTAAATATAGAAAACTGGTTTCTGTGTATGTATGTTATATACTTTCAAAATTGTTATGTTCGTTTTGTTAGTATACATATGCTTGTCTGTTGTTCATTAATTTTTATTTATATAATTTTATTACAATACAATTATACGTGTCATAAAATCCTGATAGATTCTTATATAATAAGAATCGTTAACAATACATAACGTTAACAATGCATAAACATAATAATATACAAAAAATAGGAATCTTTAAGCAGCATTATTTATGAATTAATATAAAATGTCCTTGAATACTATTTATATATTATAGCAGATAAATACTATGAAGGATTTTCCCATTTTGAGTACATTTTTTATAATTATTTTTTGAAATATTAAATTGAGCTCATCTTTTTTGTTAAGCATAAATTTATATTAGCAATAAAAAAGAATTCTAAGTGATTCAACATGTAATTCAGTTTTAGATGGATTTGACATGTGCACATTTTGCTTAATTAACTGCTAATATTTAAAAAAAATTTTATTTATTTAATTATTATTTAAATTTTAGTAATGGTAAGAATTTTTAGGTAAATTTAATTATAATAAAATTTTTGTTTTTGATTATTTGTGTCTCAAATTGAATCATGTATAATGAAGCATTTATAACTGGCCTCTATTTACAATAAAAAACATTCTTAACTGTACATTCCATCTTTTAATAAAAAAATTATATATATATATATATTATTTGAAGAATAAAATTGCACTTTAATTTTGAAAAAACAACTTAAATGACTTATTTTAACAAATATGATTTTGTATTTACACGTAAGATTATTTAAAGAAGTAAAATTTAGTTATAGTTAATATCACTACTAATATCAATTTAAGACATAAAAAACAAATTGTTGCTATTTCTGTCCCGAAATTAAACAATTTATCTATTTGTTTAGTTTCTATAAGAAATTATTTTTCGAATTATAATATTCATGTATGCATACAGCCTTACAAATAATCGAAATCTACATAGGGTTCTAAAACAGGTTACCGAATAAACAGACTAGAAAAAGCACCTATACATCAATCATAATCTTATACATGTAAATCATTCTCAAATTTCAAACGTAAAACTATTGCTAAGTAATTTTGAAAGTATATTTTCATATTCATATTTGTTATATCTTATTTAATTTGTAAAATCAATATGAAATTTCATCTTATATCGTCAATATGAATTTATAAAACCAATATGAAAGAATATATTCTATAATTAAAATACTTTATTTTATAATAAATTAATTTTTTATATTTGGAGTTAAAACCATTGATGAATTAGGATTATGTCTGATACTTCCAGATGTAAAATTATGTTATTGCATTTGAAATAGCTATTGATGAGATAATAACATGACACATTTTTTACCTTGAAATTTATATACATAAACAAAATTAATAAGTACAAAGAGATAATATTGTTATATAATTATACTTATATCAAATTAATCATTGTTTATTTTACTAATCGGTTATAAATATATAATTAAATGTAAAATATTAAAAAATAAAATAATAGTACTAATCATTCATTAAATATTGTAGTCGAATTCGATAACCTATTTTGAAATTTTTCTATATACATATACAATATAATATAATATTTTCTTATTTTTCATTGTTTTTTTAACTACTTTCAATATATGGTGGACGGATTTAATAACATGAAATAAAACCTTTAACTATTTACTACATTAATAGTCAAGGCAAAATTCTGCATAGTATGTATGTATCATAGTATGTATTTTGTAACGAAATAATGAGTAACATGAGGTAAAGATGACCTTTTTCATTTCACTTTTTTTTTTTTTTTACAATAATTATTTTGCTGTAAATTTGTCTATATGAATATTTGTTTGTGTAAAGAAAAAATATGAGTACGAAGAATTAAGAATCAAAATCATAATTTTTATAAAAAATAAAACGTACGATATCAAGAAAATATAAATATCAAGTTTACTTATTGTCCGTAAAATAAAATAACGAATTTTTAAAAATTATATATGTTAAAATATTCAATATGAAAAAATAATGTTAAAATTGATAAAATATTGTTTGACATTATTTTTTTTTACAGTTAATTAATAATTAATGTTTAATAATAATATATTATTTAACAATAATGTATACAAACATATTGTTATATTTGTATAAACAAAGCTTCACAATTGGTTGTCATCATTTATTGTTATGCTATATTTTTTTACATGTACTTTATAATATTAATAATATTTAATATCATTTATATGGATTTTGTAAAAAAAATGTTAAGATTTTATTATCAATAATATTTAATATTTATAACATTGAAATGTAATATTAATAAGACATTAAAATTATTATATAGGTATTTGTATACTTTGAAGTAAATTATACTATTGGTTTTTATTAAATATCTTTTAATATAATACAGATTAAGAAATTAAAAGTTATATTTCTTAAGAAATTGTCATTTTATATTTCAAAAATGATCATATTTTAATTGTTAATTTATTTTTTATATAAAATGATAATCTATATTAATAATATAATGAGGGATATTATATAATATTCATACATGATAATAATATTATTTCATTTCATTTAATTATTGTTATAATTTTACTTTGCCCCATGTTACCCTGTTAATATAAAGTACAATATAAAAAAGTTAGAAATTGTAATATAACTATATCCGTAAATATTTATATTTTTACAAATTTAAAAGAAGTTCACTAACTTCATGATTTTTTTTTGCCTCGCGTAAAGTTGGTGTTAATCAAATTGCGAAATCAATAATAATATCAACAATCGTATCAATAATCGTATATCAATAATTTTAATATTTTCATGTATCATTAGTTTTTAATTTATTGTCTTAGAGCTTGTTTAATAATGTAGATATGTAAATGTTTAATAAATAGCGATTTAACGTGCGCATACAATTATTATGGTAAGTAAAAAAGCTATGTATTTATAATGATAATATTTAATAAAATATAGTGTTTTAAAGTTTATTTCATAAAATATATATTTTGAATTTAATTTTAATTGATTTAACTAGTTATATTTTTTATATGAATTATATAATTATATTATCAATATCATGTTTTTAAATTTGTTAAATTTGGTGTTAAATTTAAATAATATGCGTTTGTATATTTATTACTCATTTGCAAATGCATTGATAATTTTATTAGTCAAGTTTTAAAATATTTTAAAGCATTCTATAAATATACCATAATGTTGTAATAAATGATGTTTAAAAGAGCGCACGCAAAATACATACGATTTTTGATACGTACGCTACTCTTTAATACTGTACTATTTTACGCAGATTCATGTATAATACAAGTTCTAATTGTAATAATTTTTAAAACAAGAAATGTGTTGTAAAATAAATAAAATTATAATAATAAACATTTTTATCAAATGATCAAAAATCATGTTTTTAAATAAGAGCCAGTCTTTTTAGAAAATTGAGGAAGATACTAGATAAAATTTTCTTCGACTAGTTCAAGAGCAGATCTATTCAGGATGAGCACTATATGTAATATGCACGCGTATACATATAATCGAAAACGTACATATAAATCGAAGTCTGATTTTTTCGTGTAAAGCACTTTAAGTACAGTATATTTTAATTATTGTTTAGATGTATATAGTATTAAAATTTTCATAGTTGATTATAATATTTATGTTATTCTCCTACTAAAAGAGAAAGAAAACGATGCTCAATTCGCAATGTTTACAATGCTTCATCAATTTATATATTTATTACTTTCAATTTGAATTTCAATATGAGAGATACGATTGAAAATTATAAAGAATCTGAAAACATTATCGATTATTTATGATTCGCTAATAATTCATCTTTATGGTCGATCTTATCTTTTATCCCCTAAAATAATCTGCTGATCATGTTTCTGCGGACCAGTTATCTAATTGTTTGATTTCATGGCTCGCCTCTGAACTATCCAATTCTTTCGATTCATTAGATTTATATTCGGTTACATAAATAACTTGCTTTTCAGTATTTCCTTTTTTACTAGATTTTGTAATGTCTGCTCTTCTAGGTGGGACAGGAGGCTTTTTATTGGAAATGGATTTTCCATTTGAAGTCATTTTGATTTCATTTTGCGTCGATTTTTTACCCTTATTTTCCATTGTGGAAAGCGTTTTAGTACCCTCATCATCTTCTTGAAATTCTCCTCTATTAGTAGAAAGTTTGATTTCAGTAATATAAGTCATTTTTTGTGGCATTGGCGTATTTGGGAGTGGTGGCCGATTATCAAAGTCTTGTGAATTATAATCCATTGACTCACCAACTAATCCGCTATCTTCACTGTTTTCACCACTTGAAACACTGATATTGTTAATATTATGACGATCCTCACGATCAAATAAATTTTTATTATTTATAGCTACACCAGAACCGAATTCGTATTCATCTTCGTCTTCGTCATTTTCTCGGTCCATTCTTTGATTAATGGAAACTTCAACCACTCGTTTTGACGGCGTCTTCAAATTTATTGACGATGTTTTGTTCCTACCTTCTTTGTCTTTAAACATCGATCCATGCGTCTGAGATATCGAGTTTGGTAGTTCTTCATCATTAATTGTTATCGAATCAGAACTATTACCTCCCACTGAATTCGAAGAATGGTCTTGTAGAGGTATTGGAGTAGATGATCTTTTCGTAGAAAAAGATTTTTTCTTGCAAGTTTCATGACGATTACAATTTTCATCGCATGCCTGACACCCTCTTTTAATATTAATTTTTGTCACTGGTTCTTCATTGACAGCTTTTTTACCGGTATACGAAATCATTTCATTCGGTGTTATTGAACTATCTTCCTTCCAGTTTTTGAAACGAAATAAATCATGTTTGGACGACTCTGAAAATGTTGGTTTCTGAACGTACGTTTCAAAATGTTTCAAAGCTTTCCCGAAATCTTTATTTGCTATTTTTTCATCATCCGAAAATTGTTCATTCATGATCATACTGTCGTTGCTAAAATCATCAGGTAATGATGCTTTCTTTTTAAATTGTAATTCTACTTCTTCAATTGTCGGACTTTTAATAACGTTCCCATCATTAACAATTCTGACCAAGGAATTATCCTCATCTGGATTGAACATCCGTTCTGCATGAATAAATTCTTCTGTAAGTCTTTTGCTTAAGGGAAGGTTATAAAGTTCAATGCTAGTTTCGTCATCTGTAGAATTTATTTCTTTTGAATCAGAGGTTTCAGTTTTTATTTTAATTTCCATAGCAGACTTAGATCGTTCAAGCGAACCGTTGCTTTTTTTTCTAATTTTTGATTTTTTCAATTTATCTTCTGAATCCTGTTTTTTACGCCATACAACGTCTTCTAAATTACCCCATTCATTTGATTTTTTTAATAATCGTCTATCGAAAGTATCCATTTGATCAAGCTTAGTTAAATCTTCTGTAGATTCATTAATATCCTCTGGTGGCAGAGGTGCTTTACGTTTTTTCGTACCGGTATCAGTCATATCCAAACTCTGTGCTCTTTCAAGTGTTGCCGATGTTCTGCATTCGTACTTTGATAGATCACCTAAGCTTGCAGCTTTTCTATACACATCATCTTCTTCATCCTCATCGTCATTTGTCTCTGGTATAGGTGTTCGATGAATTGTGATATCAGCTGGATTCAATTCGATAGTTGTAAAACTGTTTTGAATTTCACTGTCGGTGTCAGATTCAGAATGTCTTCCATCAATTATTAAAGTTTCTATTTTTTCTTCTACACATGGATCTATTCTTTCTGTTTCGCGTACTTTTTTTATATATTCAGATAAAGAATCTGTATAATCGGCAATGCTATTGATTTCATCTTTTCTTAAATTACATTCTTTTGCAATTGACGACTCTTTTTTTATAGGAGAAGTATATTCGACATCGTAATTATTGCTTTTTGGCGGTGGTGGAGCTTTTCTCTTATTCTTCTGTTGACTTTTAAAATCATCTGTCTCGATAGATTCTATATTTTTGGGAGTATTTAGTAGTTCAGAGTTATTTTTCCGATTTCTGCGAGCGGCCATAGCTGCATTATGAACTTCCATCGGTACTTCTGACGGAACATGAATCGATGTATCACTGAGTTTGCTGTTTTTATCTAACGTATCACTACCTGATTCGAAGGTATCATTTTTTCCTTTGGGAGCTGGAAGTATCTGTGAAGTTTGTTGACATTGAGCTTCTTCCTTTTTGTCACCAATTGTGAATGCTTTATTCATATTTGACAAATGTTTTTCTGCATCGAGTTTTTTCGAATGTCTTCTTTCAAGATTCGTGTTATGTTCATTTTGATTTTCAATGCGATGAACAGTTCCATCAAGAGAGGGTAGAACTTTAATACCAAATTTATGGTGATTGCTTTTGGACTCTTCATGGCATTTTTTAAATGTTTGACTATTGGGTGTAGACTTTGTGGACTTCAAAGTCGAATTCATCGTCGAGTAATTAGAATTGATGGAATCATTTGGATCGACTATGAACAGTCTTTTTGCAATACTTTTTGATTGTGAAAGTTCTGGGATCGATTGACTTCTGTATAAGGGATGACAAATTCTTGCTGCGCTAGGACCAACACTTTTTTTCAAAAGAGTGGTTGGCTTTGATCCAATTCCGCCATTTTCTACTTCAAGTTTTACGTCATATGGTGAAGCATAGCTTAAAATCGTTAAAGCATCCTCGTAAACCATATTTCGAAAACTGATTTTTATGCTGGCTATACGATCTCCTGTAAACACAATAATGCTAAAAAATGAAGTCTTTGCTATTTATTGTTATTTATGTGCATTTAGTAGAAATATAAGATAAAAACAAAAGAGAATGGTAACATTGTATAAACATACATCTAATTTATTAAACAAATTATCAAAAACTATAATATGAATAAAATATGAAACATCGATATTATATATAATAAAGTAAAATAAATAAATATAAATATTTATAAAAAATCTATTGAAATATTATTAAATTTGTTCGAGAAAGAGATTATTAATGAAATATTTAAATATTCTATTTTACGTTCTATGTATGTGTTACAAATTTTTTAATATAATATTTATAAATCTAATTTTATTAGGAAGTTTATAGTGAAATATTCTGATATACTCTACTTTTAATTCTATGAAACACTATGTGATACAATTATATTTAAATAATATTAATTATATATATACATATATATATATTTATTTATTATATAATTAATTATTCTTTAAATTATTTAAAATAAGCACACAAGATAATATTTAAAGTTATTATAATCATTATTATAATCACACAAAACTAATTTTATTAATTTATACATAAATAATCAATTTAAATTTCTATGTTAATGTAGCATTTCAAAGATTAAATATAATAAAGAAAGTACATATCTACGAAGTAAATGAATAAGAAATTTACAAATTAAACAAATATTTCTTATTCAATATCATTTCTAGTTTTTGACATATTATTAATGATATGTAAAGGTTCTCGTATGATAATTTTCAAATATAAAAAATTACTAACCTGGATGTATTCGACCGGATTCCGATGCAGGTCCACGATGTAGGAGATCTTTAACAAAGATTCCTTCTCTCATATTACCACAAATATTAAATCCCAGTCCAGTGAAATCTCGACTTTTTAAGCTAACTACATTGATCCTTGTTGCTTTTGGCTGCACAAAAGAAATTAGCGATTACATAATTGAAAATAATACACTACTGATAACTGCAAAGTTATCGTTATTATTTCTACTAATAAATCATTTTATAAATTTTTTTATAAATTTATACATTCTATTTACATTATATTAAAAAAAATTATCACTTCGAACTTTTATTTTGTAAAAGTTAGTTTTGTAATTCGATTCATATACTATGGACTTCCTCTTCAACAAGGAACATAGCAAGGGCACGTATCGAAGATGGCTAGATTAACTGTACACTCAACCAAATTTAGCCATGTACAATACTTTCTATGTTTGGAATGATAAAATGTATATTTTATGATCGTTGTAGCTTCCTTTATAAAAACACAAGTCTTGCTCTATTTATTTATTATAGATAAAGATTGCTATGATTTAATTCGTAATACATATCATTTTTATACTATATTATGAAGAAAAAGAAATAAAACTTACTCCAAGGTACGAATCGTCGAGAGTTTTCCGTTTGTCGTTGCTCAGTCCTAAAGAGGTAGTCCAGGAGGTGGACCATCGTGCAGAATCTTTACCTGGGGTATCTCCAGGTGTCAGAGATGCTGCTCCTTCTCGAATTCGGTTAGTTGACGAAATTGTGACATCTTTGAAACAAGGATTATCAAAGGCATAGGCTTCTTCCACAATTTCTGGATCTGTTACCAATACTAAGTGTTTTCCTAGAAATATTCATTTCATATTACTATTAATCAAAATTACTTATTTCGAATTATGAAAAATAAATATCTTTCTTAAAAATTTTGTTTATTATTTATCGATATTCTTATATTTGCATATACATTAGATTTTAACACTAGAACTATCGAAATGGTCGAAATAAACCAATTTAATTTTTGTTCGAAATTTTATAGATGTAAAACAGATGTATTTTTAAAGATTTAAATGATTTTTAAAATGTATAAAGTTTCATTAGTTTTTTACTTCAAAAGAGTAAAGTTCAAAACTTTTGAAACTTTTGAAATTTTAGGCTCTAGTAATCTAGTTAGTAGGCTAGTTCTAGTGTTAAAAATATTTTGACGTATTAATTATATAATACATATATTTTTTAGTAATGGAAAAATTAAGATTAAATTATATAAAATTACTTTCAAATATTTCATCTTTTTTGATAAAATTTTTATACAACTATTGACTCTTAACTTTTGACAAAGAATTCTGTGACATTAAACATAGTATAGTATGTCATAATTAAAATTCATTTTATATGAATTTTTATATTAAACAATTGATGCTTTTTATATCAGTCTCTGTTCGTTTCATTACGTTGTATAAAAAAAACAATTTATTTGGAAGAACATTCATTTTTATTAATATTAATTTTGTAGTAAATTGAATAAAGTTTCAAGTCAAACATTTCCCTTTTAATTTATAAATTTTCAAAAATTTTATTAAAATTAAAAAATTAAAATTTTATTGTAATTAAAAAGGACATTATTATTATACAATTTAATTACCTAAAATACAATGGTAGACTAGAAAAAATAATTAATAATTTTTAATAATTTTTGCATGAAAATTCTCTTTTGAAAAAAAATTAATTCATTGTAAAGTTTATCGTTTATAGATATTAAATTAAATTTCAATTTTTATTTATTAAAAAAACTAATTTAATTACATATTGTTCTGCAATTCAGATAAAAAATAAATTATCATTAACATAATACAAATTTTTAGCTTCCTCATTGTTTCCAAATTTTCGATTCTTTCTGTTTTTTACTGCAGCATATATTATATCATTTTTTGTACTTTAACGTATTGAATTTTCTACCTTACTCGATATACAGGAAATTTCTACTTTAGTGGACTCCCAGTCTCGGAATATGTTTAATTGTATTTTTATCTTAAAATGTAAGATAAATAAGGAAAGAAAATTTCAATTGAATAAATGAATAAATTTTGAAAAATTAATTAATTTTAAAACGATATGAAATGTTTAATTTTAAATATAAAAGATTTAACTTCGAAATGATGTAAAAATAAAAAAATTAAATCTAATATAATTTAATATAATAAAAATCTAATCATATTTTTTTGTGTATGATCGAAAGAAAATATGGTAAGAAAAAAGTATGTTCTTCAAGAATATTAGGTTTAAGAATATTGTTAGCAATATAGAAAAACATAAAGAAAAGAAAAAAATAAAGTAATAAATTATTTGGAAATGAATGGAAAATATCTTTTTAAAGTTACTTTTGAGAAGAGTATTCACCGCTACAATTTTTTAACTATATAAAAAGAAATGTTTTGAATAAAAGTTGTTAAATTTGACAATAGCTATGGAAAAAATTAATTAAATACCATTCCTTTTAAGAAAATTAGGAATAGTATTCATTCTACTCTGCAAAAACTCAGTGTTGTATCTATTTATACTCCAAAATGTTAGTCCTTCATTAACGTTAAAATTTATAGTTGATATCTTGCTTTCAGAGAAAACAGTTCAGAGAATGCTTTCAGAACAGTTTATAACGTTCAGCATAAGACACTCTGTATAGTGAATATATATATATATATATATATATATATATATATACATATATATATTTAATATAATGATTTTCATAGTAATATGTGTTTATTCGATATTGCTGTGATATTGGCTACGGCGAATTGTTGATATTCGCTACTATTTAAGGTATGTGTTCATTTATGTTCATTTGTTCTATGCAGGAAAATTTTAATAAGCATTAAGAAAATTAAGTTTTACGGTTCTGAAGGAAAAATAGAAATATAAATGTGTATTATATAAACAACACAAAATTCTATTATTACACTATACTAATTTACTATACTATATTAATTAATATTACATTTCAATTTATGTCGTGACAAATGACTTATATATCAGTATAAATGATATTACGCATAGAACAAGTTGTACAAATAATGTAAGAAAAATTATGTAACGAAATACAGTAGATTGAACATTTTTATGGTAGATATATTGCGTTAATTACTACAAACGGTGACATCATCCTACGGATTTACGCCTATTTACTACATTTAGCATATTCTCGTCTACGTTTATGCATAAAATTACATTCCATTCTGTTTGTTTCCAAGTGCATTCTTGAATTACAAAAAAAAAAAAAAAAAAAAAAAAACCACAAGATGATATAATAAAATCAATTTCTTTCATTCATTTCAATAGATCATTTTTCCAATCAATAAGTTTCATTATCATTCAAATTTTCACAGCAAATTAAGTCGTTTATAATAATTTGTAACAAAAATAGACTGAATTTTGTTCGTCTTTCTGTATGAATAATAATTACAATTTATATATTGCAAAAATATTTATCTGTTAAAAATACCTTAAATATACTAAATATATAGGATTTCATTTATATTCTTCCAAACGATGTCTGTCAGCATGTACTATCAATAAGAAAAAAAATTTCATATAAACATAGAGTCGTATTTATAATACAGTTATAATAACAATATCAAAATAATAAACGATTGATTTCCCGTTTGAATATAAATGTTGTCAATATTTAACTGTATTAGAGAGAGGTGAGTAACAGACTCAATTTATCAACAATGTCAATTTTGTATTAGCAAAAACGGACGACGCTTTGAACAAGAACTTCAGTAAACACGACCAAGATCGAACAAGAAACCAATTATTAATCTGGTATTTTTATTATAACTTTTTAATACAGCATTTACGACCCTAAATATAATATTTTACATAAATTTAATATAAAAGTTCATATAAAATTCTTTTCTTATTTTTAATTATAGCTGACATCATTTGGCGAGATAAGAATGTTATCATTCGATTGAAAGATTGCAAATTCAATCAGGTTTTTATACAAATTCATATTTTCAAGAATATAATTTAAAAAATACGATCTCGACAGAAAATTCTTTTACATAATAAATATTATACAAGACATTTAGTTTGAATATTTTATATTTTCATATTATATCTTCTATACAAACTTGCATTTCAAATTTTCCACATATGCATAAAATCCACAACCTAATTATTACTCTATTAGTAATATGTATTCATCTCTCATCTATTTTCCATTGTTAAAAAGTGTGTTTTCTTCTATATATATCTATATAAAAGTTAATCAATACTAAATATAAGTTATTTACAAATATTTATTATTAGACTAATTATTCTTTTTATCAAATGACTCAAATGTTTTCAAGTAAAAATACTTATCATCTTGGTTGTGATTATCTCAAATTTCATTGACCCAGTATAAGATAATTCGATAGGCCAGGCGTAGTAACATTATTTTAAACAGATATAATTACGTGGTTATGATTATTCATTTATATTTTCAATTGATAGCTTAATCTATGTTTTTATTATAACTTCGATTTAGTAAATCTTTTTTTAATAGTTTATTTTTTTAATAGAAAAAAATGCTCATTTTTATGAATTAATTTTGTACGTGATTTAAATTTTAAACAATATTAATATTAATAAATATTTATAAATCCAATTAACTTTTGGTATGCGAACTTTCATTAACGACTGATAGAGTTCAAAGTATAGAAATTTAGATCAACTAATGCTGATTATATAACCGTAAAGATAAGTAAATTGTAATTGATCATTCTATTATTTTAATGACGAAAGAAATAATTATCTACTGAACAAGTTTCAATCTCGAAAAAAACCGTTTGAACAGACTATTACATAATCTGAATTAAGTCTTACTATATGTACTGCTGTACGTAATGTTCTATAGATACATTTAAAGTGTATTACGATTACACAAATATTCCTCTAACTATCGGTAATAATTGTTTCTACAAATTTTCTATTGAATTTCATCTTTAATCTAACAATGAAATTATATCAATAATATTAACTATAAGTATTAAAAAAGTATCAAAACGCTCAAATCTTTTCCAGTTACAAATAAATATACAGTAAAAATTTACATCGTTGAAATTTACATTTATATCGAACAGTACGGCTACAGTTACATAAGTTTGTTTCAACTATTCGTTCCTAGACAAAAAGAGAAAAGAAAGAAGGACTGGAAAAATGTTTGAAAGAACTGGTTTATATCTCAGTATTTGCAATTTTTGAATCTTAAATTATTATTAATATTCTCATGCTATTTTCATATTTATCATATATTTTTTGAAAGAAACAATTTATCTGGATTCTATGTAAATATAACATATCACGTGTATTACATCGTTTAATCCTGAAAGTCGATACCGAGGTAAAGAATGCATATTTTGTAGGAGCTGTTTTACATTCTAATTTGCAAACATCATTCCGCCAGATAGAGATTCCAGTGTATCGAGCTAGAGAGACTTTCGTGTCTTATTGTGTCTCTCGAGTGGCACTTCAAGGTCTACCTTTTGCGTGGATATACGCATCAATTGCGACGCAATAGTGAAACGGTTTATAATATGCGGCACACATTGATAGATTTTATGAAATATCAAAGTATATATTTTTTTAGATTCTCTTTTTATCCTGGTATATGTATCGTTTCATAATCTACCTATTCGTATTAAATTTTTGCAACAATTCTTCGGAGACAAATTGATTTACTTAATAGGTCAATCAATTTTACATTTTCATTTGATATGACATTTCATTTTACGTTGAAAGATTCCTTTGCTACGGGAATACACGTGTATTTCTTTCACCCGTCAATTTATCTGTGCTCGAATTGTTCAATTCTCGATCGATCGATTAGAAAACACGCACGCAATTATCTATTGTTCCGCATGCCAGGGTGGAGTTTCTTGAATCGCGCGTTCGTTATGTTTCTATTGAAACGTTGCGGGTAACGCTGTAGCAATGAACTCCAATCGTGCAACAAATTCTATTCGGTTTATGTACGCTTGTTAATGTAAAAGTATAAGTCGGCAAGTACGATAAGTTGTTATTCTCAATGATAAAGAATAATGGTTCTTCAAATTATGTAGTTGTCGCAAGAACGTCTGCCGCTCAAACAGCTAGAGCGCGCTCGAGCGAGCGCAAAACAGCAAAATGCGAACCACGATCTGTCATTACGACTTTCACGATACATTATTACCGGCAGGTGATGATATACATACATATACGAAAAAAAATACAGAGAACTTACCCCTCTGCTTACGCCACTGTCTGTAAAGAAATGCAGCAACTAGCAGCAGGAGAATCGTTGTAAAGAAAGTACCGATTACAGCCCCTGCCACATTTCCTGCCCCGAAACAGGTATCCCGCGGCTCGTCCTCCATTGCTCCTTCTTAAACTCTTCTCCGATGCATTTCCAATCTGGCTGCTGCAGTGGACCCACTGTTTCTTCCTCCGGGTTGAATCTTCGAACGAAATTAGGCTTTGCACTGTTCACCGCGATTCGATTCGACGTGTACAAGAAGACATTATTTTCACTTTGTGAAGTCGTTGCCCTTTACCAAAGAATCAGCACCGCGATCAAAGACCGTCCTATTACCGTGGCACCGTGCACGATACTGAAGGGAAAGAGAAAGAAAAGCAGCAAGAGAAAGAGAAACGAGAGAACGGCCCATGGATCGAGTAAAACAGGTAGCTGCGCAACAGGTGCTTCTGCCTATGAAGTGGGGATTCCATCTCTGCACAATTTACTGAGGGCCGGGGGCAGGAGTGGAACGAGAATGCGAAATCAGTGGGGGACTCTGGCATTCCTTCACCGTTTCAGAGCTGACCGTATTTCTCATATCTAGCCTAGAAGTATTGCACGAATATAAGCCGTAGGCGTGGAAATGATTCTTATATGGATTGACTTTTATAAAGTGTTTTTATAAACGTGCTATTGATACAAATCGCTTTTCAAGAATAATTCCAAGCGTAATCCTTGAATGACGGTCTATTTGTTAATAGTATTACGCTTGGTAAAATGTATTTAAAAAAATAGATATAATGCAATAATTAACGTACCAAGTTAGGTAAATTAATGTCGATATATTATATAAGCAATTAAAATTAAATTTTATATTAAAAATAAAAATTTCAAGCGTTACACTTATCGCGTTAATCAATAAAAAAGGAATAGGGTATAATTATTTAGGATATAATTTTAATTAATTTCATTTTGATTTTATATGAAGATTACTGTTAATTAAATTTTAGATTACACGTAATAATTTACTAGCCAAAAAATACAAAATACTGTTTGAAAATTACCGTAAAGCACAGTCAACATCTAATTATAAATTTCCTAAATTATCAATGATCAAACTTTATTCGCTCAGCAAACTTAATTATTTCGAGTATGTCATAATATGCCGTTTCTACATGATTCTTCCTAATTTATATGCATTAGATCGTGGTTTAATTTCTATACACCGAAAATTCTAAGACAAAAGAATATAAATTATAATCTAAAAAAATTTGTCATTTCGTTTTCGTTTCAAAAATTAAAATTTAATGCATGTAGAATGTTCTGCAATATTAAATAATTATGAAACTGAAAAATATGCATTGAAGAAAATAATAAAAAGATAGATTCAGATATGTAGTTAAGAATTTAGTATATATATTGCATATTTGTAATTAAAAAATAATATGTTAAATAAATTATTAAATTTACTAAATTAAACTTGGATTATAAGTATGTTTAAAATTGATTTTAAGTAACCATTCATGGATGTACATATATATTTTATATATATATATATATATATATATGTATATCATATACATTATAATTAAAGAAAATGATTAGTAATTATTAATTTTTTAACGATTAGTAATGTTTATCGATCTAATAATTACTCTTTATGTTTTTTTGAGTGAATAATAATTTTAATATTATTTACTGATAATATGTACTTATTCTTAGTTTCAAATTAATTAACAATAAAATGACAAAAAAGATAAAGATAGAATATTGTAAAACATTAATTATAAATAGATTTATAGATGTAGATTTATAAAATATTAATTATAAATAAACAAATGTATGAAATTATACTTACAATGAATATATATGAATTTTGAAATTAGCGCCATAGAAATAGATAGCGCTGAAGTGTAGTGTTATTACAATATACAGTTTCTACTGCTTTTTCTGAAATTTTATGACCTATACTCATTGTCAGTCCCACACTGCAATAGAAACAGTTCGCAATTATTAGTTGAATATATAGGTTGTGTTATACAGCATTTTAATTATAACCTATAAATGACGACTACAAAATGAAACAAAACTAAATGGATGTATAGTAACATGCTACAAGTTAAAAAATAATGTTGTTCATAATTATTAATTTAAAGAAAAAATTACCGTATTTGAACCTCGATATTCATGAATATATTCGTGAAAAGAAAATATAATCGGGGTGCTGTAACCTAGTTCAATTTGTTACTAAGACATCATGACACTTACACCGAAAGATTTAACAAAATTATTAGACATCCTCGAAGAAGAAAATCTAGATACGAGTTTGGAGAATCTTTGTAACCAGTTACATCAAACATTTTCAAAAGAAGATCGGTTCAAAGTAGGAATGACATTAGTCCTTCTTTTACAACATATAGATTTATTGCCAAAAAATGTCCAACGTGTGATAGCAGTGGCATTGTTGTTCGATCTTTATAGAGGAGAAACGCTGGCCTCGACACCATTTGCTCCTATTTTTGTCCAAGTTTTAAAATCTCAAGAAGATACAAATAATGGAGTATCAAAGGCTAATTTTTCAGAACAGATACTAGTTTTATTAGAATGTGAAAAAAATCTTTTAATAAGTTTACTGGGTTATAATCAAAAGGACATTTTAAAGAAAACTCCAAGGCAAATTGTGGATGAATTGTATTTTATATCTGCACCACCTATTGACTTAAGTAATTTGCAAGTACAACTAGCAGAACGTCATTCAGAATTACCTTCCATTGCCAAGTGTGGAAATTCTGTGATCTTATCTGATATGGATCATTCTAAAGTAACAGAGATTGATAAAAATGCATCAAAAAGCATGACTGAAGTTTTAATTGCCAATGATCCACCTTTATGTAGTCAAAGTTATCAACCTGAATTTTTACGATTAGTACCTCCTCTGTATCGCTCAGTTGACGAATTACCATGGTTCAATGTTACAGAACCATCTCAATTTACAATTGAATATGACACTAATATGTGTGTTTCAAATTGTGCTGGCGCAGAAGCTCGTAGATTAATGGGCAAGGCATTTAAAAGTGTATTGACATTACAGCAACAACAGCATCTTGTTAATGAATTAGACAGAGATCCAAAATTGGTATATCACATTGGTCTTACTCCAGGAAAACTACCAGATTTAGTTGAAAATAACCCTTTGATAGCAATCGAAGTTTTGTTAAAACTTATGCAATCAAGTCAAATAACAGAATACTTTAGTGTTTTGGTAAATATGGAAATGTCACTTCATTCAATGGAAGTGGTCAATAGACTAACTACTACTGTAGATTTACCTACGGAATTTGTTCATTTATACATTAGTAATTGTATCTCTACTTGTGAAACTATAAAAGATCGTTATATGCAGAATCGTTTAGTGCGTTTAGTTTGTGTCTTCTTGCAATCTTTAATCAGGAACAAAATTATAAATGTGAAAGAACTTTTTATCGAAGTGCAAGCTTTTTGCATAGAATTTAGCCGTATTAGGGAAGCTGCAGCTCTCTTTCGTTTACTTAAACAACTAGAATCTGGTGACATTGGCGGATTAAATGCACCATCCACTAACAATAAATTGGATATGTGTTAATACCATTATTATGGATATTTAGACAATTTTAACTAATATTTTGGTTATTCAATTTACAATAAATTAAAAAATATGATTTGACAATGCATATTTTTGAAATTGAAAATTATAAAAGCTTAATGAAATTTTATATATAATTTTAATATTTGTAAATAAATTATAAACTGCGATCCGTTTATTTTCAACTAATTGAAAATAATAATTTCACCAAATGAATTAAGAGAAAAAATGTTTTTATAATAATACGTTTAAAGTATATTTATTCATATGTCAATTTTTGTTAGAATTAAATGAAATGTATACTTTTATCATGGATGTATTATAATATATGATATGTGTTAAAAAATAATGTAAGTTATTTTTTAGTAATAATAAATTGTAAAAATTATTTTTGAAACAAAATAAAATAGATTATTATTTGCAATACAGAGACATTCTTTGTTATTAATGTTTTGAAATATTTTGTAATATTTTATATATTTTCCAAAATAATACATTTTATATTTCAAAAATAAAGAAAAAAAGAAAATATTTTTTATATTTTGAATATAGAAATTAAAATATTTTTTACATAGAAATAAGACATTAAGTATCTATGACGAAAATTACCATAAATTATTCTGTTATGTTTTTTAAATTTGTAAATATATAATATATTGTGTAAAAATTAAAAATTGTTCTTGTAATAAATTTTTTTTTTAATTAAATTGAATAAATCTTTATAAGTATTGATATTATGTAAGTAAGTAAATATTTATACTATATTTATCATGTTGAAAATATCAGAATAATCCAAATTGATATGAAATAATAGTGGTGTTATTTTATTCTACAAAATACAAATATCAATAATAAAATTTTAAATTTCATTGTGAAAATTACAAATGTAGACTGAATCAAATTAAATCAAATTATATGCTATAAGTAAGTTTGTAAAATAAGTAATATTAAAATTTTATTTAAAATTTATTTCATTTGTGTATTTTTTACTGACGGCACAAACTTAAGATGATAGTATAATTTATGTTTCAGTTTTGTAACAATTTTATTTTGATTATTTAATGTGATTACATTTTTTTAAAAGTTAAATATTTATTTATCATTTTTATTTATTACTAAAGAAAAATTTAATTTTATTAATAAATTTTATTAAAATAAATATTATTCATTCAGTTTTTTATTTACTTAAAAAAATAATTATGTATATTATTAATTAATTCTTGAATTGAATTTATAATACCAAATTATATTTATTAGTTAAATTCTTTTTAATTAAAGAGAAATTCATTTCTTTAAGTAAAAAAATATAGTTCTTTTTTTGATAAAAGGAAGTATAAATTTGACTTATTATACTATAAATTCAATAATATTGCATCGCATTATTTTATTAAATTTTTATAATGAGATATTAAATTATATTAGATTATTAATGATTATTAATAATATTAGAATTATAAAAGTAAAAAGTAAAATATTTAATAAATTAGATAATATTTGATAGTTAAATGGAAATAACTGACAAATATTAAAATGGAAACTGATCTAAATAAATAAAATGATAACTACAGTTAATTCAGCACTGAATTATTTTTAATTTAATATGTTCAATTTAATTTTAAATTAATTTAAGATGTTATTAATTGTTATCATTGTAAAAAGGCTAAGTATTTTATATTTGTTTAGTAAATATTAACAAATACAAAAATAATATTTTATTAATTTGTTTTACTGATTTGTTTTATTATTGAACAATTTTAATACCAATCCATATTCTCAATGTAACGGTGTCATGTTTAAAATCACATAACATAAAATGTATTACAAGAATTATATATTATACATTATATTAAGGAATATATTATTAAGGAATTCTAATATCTATAACTTATTATGTAACTAGTGGTTATTTATAAATATGACGTTCAAATAAAATTACATGCAGTTATAAATCAAAATTTATAAAATAGTATAAATAATATTATTATTACTATATTATATAATTATATTGTGCATGTATTAAACAAGATTTAATATTATATAGAATGGTGTAAAAAGTTTTTTTACACATGTATTAATATACGGCTATGATAGTCTTATTAATGATTAATGAAATATAATTCATACATTTCTGTAGAATGCAATACAAAGTTTAAAACTATTACAATGTTTTGATATGTGCAATTAGTTTTGAAATTCATATTTTATGTTTTCTTTTCTACATTGTACAGCGTCTATCAGAACTACATATATTTAATGTCATTTTTAATCTAATGTCATATTTAATGTCAATCCATGTCTCATTGTTAGTTACTTTGTTTAAAAAATCCATTGCTACTTTAGAATAATCAGATATCTCAGATTTGAGTTGTTTGTCCCACATTGAAAATTGCTCTAAACGATATCATACCTTTTTACTTTAATTATTTATTTTAATATTATTCATTATATTTCGTACATGTGCGTATACGTGCGAAAAAAGAGATTATATGTCCAGATCATTATGGCATGATTTGTGATATGACATTTTTGGATCAGTGGAAATTTGTTAAAAATGTTATTGCGAAATTGATTTTGAACTGAAATTCAAGATCAAATTTTTTGATGTTTATATCGTGTATTACGCATCACAAGGAACAAAAATCTCAAAGAAGCCAAATGAATTATTCTTCTGGAAAAAGATTTCAGGTATATATGTGTTAATATTGTGTATGATTTCGCTCCTGCATCATAGAAAATTTCAACTCCATTAAATTGTAATTACTTCAATGTTTAATTCAACTAATGTTTACATTTTATAATCAGGTAAAAAATAAATAGGTAGCATGTTATTAATAAGAAAACTTGCAAATGAAACGCAAACGTATAGAAGTGTCTAGTGCTTATAAAGGGCACTTAGATTTTCTTGATAATACACATATCTCTAAAATGAAAACATGTAATATGCGATCTTTATCTGTAAAATCACAAAAATATCAGTACATACTTCGGGAATCATTTTATACAATAATAGAAATAAAACTGCAGTAGTAATTTTAAATCTTCATTAATTTTCTCTGTGGTTAAAAATCTTAGTATTACTGAAAAATACTTTCTTTTGTACTAATTATATTTCTCATTATTGTGGTTTCCACATGGATCCTTCGTAGCTCGGTTTATGACATATTCGCCTAGGAATGGCTGTTTTCGAAAAAATATATTTTTGGTATTACCAGCAATACCAATTATTCATTACTGTTGGATGACCAACTCAGACAATATTGGATCTATGCTAATAATGACAACGAGCTAGCAACAGTCCACATAAAAGTGGACTGTGAATAGTTAGTCATAAGAGTAAGATCCAATACTTGGTCATCTATGCTCCTTCCCCTTCCACTTGGATGATAACCAAATATATATAAGGACATGTTTTACAGTAGAGAGTCAGAATACTACAGTAAAGTTAGACAGAATAGAATACTGCAGTAGAGAGAGACAGACTAGAAGATCACAGAACATTCTATATCATTCTATATCATCCTACATCATACACGACCACGAACAAGGAATGAACTCTTCAAAATTATAAGCTTATTGACTCCATTACACGGAATCTAACATTACTTTCAATACAATTAATCAATACGTTCAATACAAATTTAGGAATTTCATTTTGTTTCGTCCTCAATAGTCGGTCATGTCATAAATTCGGGATTTGCGAAAGGATAGTACTTCATATGTATGTACATATGTTATCTTCATATGTATACTACCTAGAGGAAATTTGTCGGATTTAGAAATCCTCATAACATTAAGGAAATTTCAAAGGATGAGCACACCAGAGAAACATACTTATTGTAAAATAATTTTGTGCAAACTCAATCAATGTGTCTATTTAAGGACAGAGCTGAATCGGACTTAAATCTCATATGCACACGGAATTTTATATAATTTTGATCAATATCGTCAAAGTGTTTCAATATTATTAATTAGTATTTCATAAATTTCCGATTCTAAGTTTCATAAACTTAATCTTAATCTTAACTTTCATAAATAATATTCGATTTTGGTTGGCAGTTCGTCAAAGAATTAAAAGATCGTTGTAACATAAAAGAAACTACAACTCGATAAAATTATATAAATTTTTTTCTTAGCTTAGTGTATTAAATTGCTGTATTTTCAATATATAAATATATTCAAAATACATATATAAATTTATTTTTTAAAAATTTTCATTTCATAAATAGCATAAAATTGTAAAGATGTTGAATTCATTTGACTCAGCAGTAAACTCTATTGTCACATCTTTTTTGTGCTCGGGATCACCCACGTTGTGCCCATTGAAAAAAGATTATCAGTGAGTTTATACTTTATTTGTGAACTACATCAAAAAATGTCGAAGAGAGATTCTTTTGTACCTGAGAATTTAAAATTCTGCCTGATCTTTTCGCATTTCGCGATTGGTTTCTTCAGTAGGAAAAATTTTTCTGGAAAGGGATACTGAATTTCTTCATGCAGACAGAAATTTAGCGATGAAGGGAAATTTTCACTTTTACTTATTGTCAGTGTCATTCATTTTGACAATCGTGACAAATTCTGAGATTTATGACACGGTTGATGACTCTATCAAAGGTTTGATATTCAAGGTTTGGTATTTGAGATTCTTTATAATCCAAAAGGATCTCAGAAATCTCAAAAAACAGATATAGGCCATAACTCGCCTTCATTATTGGCTTTAAAAGAAGTAAAAGTGAAAGAAATAAACAGTATATTTTTTCAACTTCTTGAAAGAAATATTGATTGAAAATGCTATAAAATAATAATTATAATTGGAATATTAAATTTCAATCAATAATTTATAGTTCTAGCGGAAAGATGCTTTTATTTTGTATATGGTATCATTTCATAAATTTTAATATGATTACATATGTGTATAGAAACATTATTATATATTCGAGATTAAAAATTTGGTTTTAGGAACTAAAAGAATTATGAAAATTATTCAAAATTCTTTTTCATCTTTTTCTTTTAAATTTGTAAATTATTAATAATGAAATTTATAAAAATCTGAAATTATGTAGAATATGAAATACTAATCTGAAATACTAATGATGTAATGATGCAAAAGCAATTTTAAATATTGTTATTTTAATAATATGTTATTGTTTATAATTATATCACTATTTTAATATACATTACTATAACAGTATAAAATTTAAAAAAGTATATATTGTGTGTGTGTCTATATATAAATAAATAAATGAAATTCAGTATAATAAATTAATAATATTCAATCAATATTTTTAGAATAAATAATAAATAATTAAAGGTAAAGTAAATATATTCAAATGCTGTATTTAGCGCAAGTAGAATATTGGATTTCTTCATTTATTTACTCACAATTAGAGTAGTTCTTTCAGAACAAAATATTTGTATTTTAAGTAATATTTGTATACATTAATATTTGTATATGTAGTATTTATACATAAATTATAGCTATTACATATTTAATCATTTTTTATATTTGTATGTCATAACATCATTGTACACTAATAAAATTTTACAAAATATTAACATTTCATAGTCATTTATTGCGTGATACAATATATATACATAAATAAATTGTAATATTTAGTTATATTACATCGTCATTAACGTCGCCTTTCTGATTCAAACAAGGCAGTGTTTACTGTTAATGCAACACATTCATTATTATTATTTATTCTAATCTTCTTAATTGTTAGTATTTTTAAAATAGCTTTTACTATTCATTATATAACACACATATGTGTATATATATTTATTTTTATTTCGTACTTATACGCAATTTATTTTTATTCGTACTTATACGCATATAATATAGACTCTTTCGAGTTTCGATGGATTTTACTATATTACTATTAATGTTAATACTACAAAAGTACAAATAAAAGCTATGATCTCTGTTAATAGGTAAACTATATAAAAATAGTGTGTATATACAAATTATTACATTTTTCATTTTTGCAATAATTGTTTTTGTTACGTTTTCTGTATATATATATACATGGTGTTTCAAATATGATAGTACAAAAAAGAAGATGATTATACATGAAAAAATAAGTGAAAAACGAAGAATAAAATTTTTTTATGTAAGGCCTCATTTTTATGAAAATTGAGTTTGAAATTTTATTAAATATTCTTAAAAATAAATTAAGAACATAAAGTATAATTTTTTCATAAGGCGCTTCGTTTTCGATAAAATTATATTTGAAAATTAATCACGTACACTTGTATCAAGCCAATTCTTAACCAAACACGTTCAAACTTCATATTCTTGTAAACAAGGCTTTAAATAGAAGAATTTTTTCTATAGTTTATACTTATTTTCGCAGGTAGAATAATCTTCTGTTCGTTTCTATTTCAATTTAGAAATAGCAAAATTCAAATATGATAGTTGATAAAAATTCGATATTTCAAACACGAAGCCTTAAGTTTAATTTTTCCGAAAAAGAGAACTTAAATAAAACAAAATTTATTTTTTTTCGATTAATTTTTTCATGTAGAATCATTTCCTTTCTGGACTGCTATCGAATCAAAAATAGCATCTGAATCTAGACTGCTATGAAGAATCTGGACTGCTATAGAATCATATAATTTTATTATTTATTTCTGAAATAACTTATCAATGAAAAATAAAACAATTTTTATTGCTAACATTCGTTTTGTTATGGTTTCATATAGTTGTTTAAGCGAACTAACAAAGAATTTCAATGAACTTCAAGATTACAAGTCTGAAAAATTATTTTTAAATACTTTGAGTGGAAATTAATATAATCTTTATTATCAATGATTTTTTAAATTGTTGTAATGTGTTTAAGTTCGTATTTATATTTTTAAGTTAGAATATTATATTTCTCAATATTTCTTATAGATATATAAAATTCTTATTTTAAAATTCACGCATGGATATATTTTTCTGTATAAATAATTGAACATTTCGTATAATTCCACTAAAATCTTGATATTTTTGTTATTTTGACCGTTTTTCTACTATTAATTTTCTATAATTTTAAATTTCATTCATTTTTAATAAATAGTTAATGCTTCATGTTCTGAAATTTTAACAATGAACATATATACTAAGGTCACTTTTCAGAGTTCTTAGTTACCCAATTATTATATTAGATGTTCTTTTTATTAATATTTATTAATTATTTTTGTTAAGATAAAATTAAGGAGATTAATTTGAATTGTATTTTATATTACAATAATTTAGAAATGTCCAAATATTTATACACGTCAGTATATACTATATATATATATATATATAAATAAATTTTTCCTTGTGGGAAATATAAATGTGTGCGCTATTAACGTGCCTCAAGTTACTACGTTAGAAATAATTTTAGTTATTGAATATTATAAAAATAATTTTGAAAGAAAAATTTTTGAATTAATGATAGAAGTCATGGAAGTTATTTATTAGATATTATTAATTTTTAATTTGACTGCTTTTTTTAAATTCGAATATCGATGAATATACAGACGTTTCCGATAATTCAATCGAAAGAGAATGTTCCAAATAAAAATTAGTTAATCTCCAATCGATAATAAATTGCAATATTATGGAAAAATTTTTTTTCAATAAAAGATCATGATTATCTTTATTTTTATTTCCTAATACCTAGTATATTAATACACAAAGTCAAATTTAGCTTCTATAGGTCAATTAATTATTTGTAAAAATAAATGACAGTTTATATTATATAGCTAATATAAAGATTAGTGATATGATCGGTACGACTTGAGATACGATTTTTCGTCATAGCATACACCTGAGTCTTGTTTTTCGCAATCGGATGCGTTCCGTATAAAAAATCGTGTAAAAATATTTGTTGAGAAAAATAAAGAAAGTTAATATCTTCTAAAAAAGTCAGTGTTTTATTCATTATCGTTTTCCGTTATATTATACAATGAATTCGATTTCTTGCTTCTGAAGTAGTGATACTGGAAAGTATCGCTGTTATCGTTCAATTTATCTTTTGTACTATTATTTTCTGTATATATATGAATTACATTAATTAATACATTTTCAGTTGTACTTTATCATAATTTAACTTTTAATTAAACATCGTTTTACTGTGTAACTGTGAAAAAAATTGTAAAATATTCATGTGATTAAAATATGTAAAAAGTCTGTGTAATTACAAATTGCACCGTATAAGAAAACGCGATTGAGGTGTATATATCGAGTTGTAAAAGCATCAATGATTAAACTTTGATTTATAGAAATTACCTTCGATTCTTATAAGTTGAATTTTCTTGAATTCGACTTATACAAAATTGTTATTTTTACAACTCAAAAAATTTTATAAAGATTATAGATATATTAGCGATGTTATAATATAGACAATGGATCTTTATGCTATACTTCTATACAGCGATACTTCTATATTTTTGTGAATATAATTGAGGAAACTGAACACAAACAAAAATTTATTTCCTCTATTAAACATTGGGTATATTTATGTATATTTGCATTTTTAAATTTCTTCTTATAAAAGCATAAATCAATATAAAATTCCATTAAAGAAAATTTTTGTTTTCAACTTAGTTAAAAGTTTTTTTGAATATAATGACTTTTTTTTGTTAAATAAGTTGACTATCAATGTTGCTTTGTAATGCTTCATGATAATGTTTTGTAAATGAATGTATAAAAAAAAAATACATTTTCATGCATTTTTGACCTTTATTGCATTGATAAAATTACATTTCAGAATCATTTAGTTATTGAAAAACATTTACAATGTCACTTACAAAAATAAAAACAAACTTGATTTTTTACTGAAAGAACTTTTTAACGATTTTTAATATTGTAATTTATTAGCGATTAAATATTGATTAATTTTTTGTAACAATATCATTCGTAGCAATAAACACTACGTATATTAAGATAATAATAATGAAGTAATAATTCCGTATTATAATAGACTACAGATACAAAATTAGAAAATCCACTTAAAAATATATTGAAAATTTATTTTAAATAAAAAAATTAATAATAATATGTCGTTTGAAGACATATCTAAAAGAAAATTTTAGTTGAAGATAAATATAAAGTTTTATTTTTTAATAAAAATCTTTTTAATTATTAAAATATTTAAGGGTGTTTTGAGTTATATTTATCATACTTCAATGGAAAACTATAATTTATAATAATTTTAATTTATGAAATAATACGAAATAATGACTTGTTTGAAATATATAATTTAAGTACTTACATTTAGTTGATTCCGAGAATAATCTTCAAGCTAAACTTTTATTTCCGATTTGCTATTAATTTTTTAACTAAAATATTTGTAAATAATAATTGTGTTAAAATAATATATCAGAATTAATACTAAATTTTTAGAATTTTACATATTACGTATCTTATTCAATATTTATGAATTTGAAAAACAAAATTACAGAAAAGCGCAAAATTATAAAGGATAATAAAAAAATAAAAAATAATTTTAATCTATTTGTGTGCAGTTGTTTACACATTTCGCGATAAAATTACAAGATATGCAAAAAAATTATAGTTCATTAATGATTTTCTTTTTTTTTCATTATTGCTTTTTTATACATTCTACTATAATATACTTTTTCTATAATAGTATTCTTTATATAATAGTATTTTATATACAGTTTTACGAAATGATTTGAGAGATTTGGAAACTTTGTTAATAAATTCATTCCTGTAACTGCGACTGCACATTCCTATAACTACGATAAAAGTATAAGACGATTCAATAAGGTCATATTATGATGTTTCAGAAACATAATAATTAAAATATAACAATTATCACAATTTAGATGAAAATTATGTTGCATGAAAATCTTATTTTTGTATAAATAATAATGATTAAAGTTGTAGGGTTATAATGATGTTTCAACCATTCCAATAATATTTTATGTTTTATAGTTTTGTTGCATATCTTTTTTTTATGAAATTTAGTATTCTTAGTAATATTTAACACCACTGGAGTTATTGAAATTACTATAAATATAACATATATACAATTACTCCCATCAATATTCGAACATTAAATTATTCGATTTTTAAGAAATTGTAAAACAATCCACTTGATGTTATTTTAAGGATTAAAGCCCCTATTTTCACAAATCTGAAATTATTTTTTCGAAGATGTTTGTATATCATTTTTACTTCAATGAGTAAAAAATGTTTAGAAGATATTTTTTCTTCTAAAATTGCTAATTGAAATCGAAAATTTAATGTTTCAATGTTTATGATTAAATGTAGATATATAGCATTTATTAAAGAATTTTAATTATACTTCGACAATTTTTTGGCAATATATTGCGATATGTATGTAGTTTTATTGCGAATGTATTATAAACAAATCTTTGTTGTACTATTATATATATTTCAATTTAAATTTCAAGTCCCTCTCTTTTATTTCAGTTAATATACGATATGTGATATCAATCAAATATCTCTTAAAATATAAAATTTCAAATAAAACACAATTAAGACCTAATTAAATTATATTGTATGATCTTTTCTTTATTAATGAATTTGTCTTCAATTTAGTAAAAATATTAATAATAGATAAGTTTACATATGTATAATAACCTTAAGCATTTCGAATTTTTTATTTTAGATTGCATCACATTTTTAATTTTTTAATATTTAATGATTATACTTTTGTATATATTTGTATTATACTTTTGTATAATCATTAAATATTAATACTTAAATAATTTTCATCGTAATATATTATCAGAGTAAATAATACTTTTCAGAATAAATAATTAGTCGAAGTCAGAATAAATAATTGGAGATATATAATTTTTGAAGGCAATTATGTTAAAACACATGTTATGTTAACATGCAAAATGTTAAAACATTTTAATTACCTTTTCTCATTTTCTGTAGATTTTAAAGTTAGATCAGTTATAAAAATTTTATTTGTAGTTATTAAGTTGCTCTTTCTTAATGTGTCTCTTTCAATATGCGAAGCAAAATTTTCAGTATCCTGTATTATAGGATCATTCTATTGGAAATTACATTTTGGGTGATTATTATTAAATTTTTTATTATTTTATTATTTATCGCAATTAATATTGAATAATTGCATTGAACACACTTTATTACAATATACTAAATACTTCGTTTAAACTAATTTCAATTGGAAAATGTTATATTAACATTGTTTTACATAATTCAGTTATAATATAACACTTTTTTAAATATATTTTTTTATTTATCTATAGTTTAATTTTTTACTTTGGATGCTAAAAGCTCTACAAAAATATTATTTTTATACTTAAAGACATTGAATAGTTTATAGTTATTATATTTATATTATGTAATTTTTCGTACTAGCTATATCGCAACTTTCTTTTCTCCTATAATTGCATTTTGTCTTCGATTTAAATATCTTCTTTTTTAATATTTATGATAAAATATCATATAACATGTTAAATATTGCATATAATGTCGATATTGTTTAAAATTCTTTCGTTTAATATAGCTATACAGCGTGTCCGGTTTATCTGTGTACAGTAAAATATCTTGACAAATATGAATAATACGAAAAAAATGTTTGAAACAAAAGTTATAAGAGAGACACATATGATGATAATATGTGCCTGATTTTGCAATAACATTAAAACATTCTGTAAAGGTCATGTTAAAATTTTTAAATTTAAATTTTATATTTTTTATTACATTTTCTTGTGCGTGAGTTTCTTCAAACGCCTTCGAAACTTATGATATTATTATAATAACTTTTATAATAATTATAATATATAAATAATAATTTATTATAAACTTGTTATATTCGCATAAATTGTTATCGAGATGCAAGCATTTAAGACATGCCGCCTATTAGCGGCACGATACTCAATGTATACTGTGAAAACGTTGGAATTTTTGAAACAAATATTTATGACACTATAAATGATATTACAAACAAGAATCATTAACATATGGAACTATTACTTCGCAAATTTTAAAAAATATAGAAACAAAATATCTGCGATGAATAAAGAGTTTTATGCTTTTCGGGTAGCAAGGGAAAAATAAAATAAAAAAAGTAAATGAAGCACTAAGAAATATTAAACTATTAAAGAATATTAAATACTGAATTTGCTGAAGTTATTATACTGAAATTACTGAAGACGATTGCTAATTTACTTATCTCTTACAAGATAAATTGAACTATTCATATACATATATACAGAGTGAATCATGTAACTTACACACCTGAAATTGCATACAAAATCGGATCTTTTTAGAGGTACATACTATGATATACAAAGTTCAAACGAATACTTTTCTCGCGCGCCGTGTATACAAGATGGTTCATCTAAGTGAGGCCACCTAAATATCTTTCAGAATTGTGATGATGTAAAAAATGGGTTTTGCCTAATATGAATTCCGTAACTGGAAGCTTAGTAGTCAATCCTACGAAGATTCAAGCCATCGCATTTACCAGAAAAAGAATCACACTCACGGATCAGGCAAAAATAGCAGGACATCGTATCTCGGAGTTATCCTAGACTCGAAAATATGGGCCCCGGCAATAACAAAAAGACGAATCTAGCTTATCCCGCCCTAAAAAAAATTCTCTCTTCTCCTGTCCAGAAACAGTAAACCAAAATTTCCATCAAACTCAACTTATACAAAATATGTGTTAGACTAATCATCATGTACGTATCAAATCTGAACGACAGCGGTCAAAACTCACATTAATATGTTACAAAAAAATATAAAACAAATTTCTCCGCATTATCCTGAATAAACCATGTGACATGCCAATCAGAGAACTACACCACGCAGCCAACCATACAGACCATCCGGAAATACATCAGGAACTCAATGGGAATCAGCCTACGACACCAAATACCATAACCCACTAATTAGAAACGGAAATTATGACATCAATAACATTCAAAATAAAAGACTACCAAACACAATTTACAATTACACTGGTAGACTAACGTACCGCACACAAGAAAAACTCAACAAGGAAAGCGGGTTGTTTGTAAATTTTCCTACTACCCTAAACATAAATCAAACTAAACAACCAAAATGATTAGATAAATAATGACAAACAAACATCTTATGTTAAATACAGGTAATAGGATAATACTATCCCAGGCACTATAAGAAGACAATTCAGGATAAGATAGAAAAAAAAGAAAAGAAATGCCGCGACAGTCAGTACACAAAATCTAGCAAGTCATGATGTAACAAAGACGCGACCACCCTTGAATTCCCAAAGATAATATTCATATTAGGCAAAAAATATTTGTTACATCGTCACAATTCGAAAAGATATTAGGTGACTTTACTTAAATGTAACAATAATAATAATGTTAATATCGTGCCATGTCGATTAGATAATAACATTTGAAAACATATCTCAATAACAATTTACGTTGGTACGAATCATAAGAATATACAGTATCTTGAAAACGTCTTGATGTTAGCTATGGAAATGCGTTTCTATTTAAAATTTTAAATGTGACTTTTACAGGGTTTCTGAAGATTATTACAAGATCAAATAAATACCACCAACATATGTCGAAATGTTTTTAAGATTATCACAAGATGAAACAAATACCACCAACATATGTCCTCCAAAATGTAAAATATCTTTCGAGATATAGACAGATAAGTCGAACACACTATATGTGCGTTTTTTAAAAAATATAAGTAATTTATGTTTAATATGCAAAGGAAAATATAGCAGGTCCCTTCGTTACTCGAATTTTCGACTTTAGCTATTTTTATTATTATCATTTGCATGGCGAGATTTTGTACGAAGACAAAATATAATTCGAGTAATAAATCTTTAAGGCCATTTTTTGATACTATTCCTAAAAAGTGTAATACCAACAATTTCGACAGCCAAGGCACAATACTTTGGCATGCCTTTTGTACAGAAAACAAATATGATAAACTCTCTATATTTCAAACATTGCAATTAAAAAATTATATTTTTGGATGTTATCTTATTATAATAATTATAGAAATAATTGTTACTTTTAGAAGAAAATGTTGACAAATAATCTTTATTAAATAATCTATATTAAATTGCTATCAAAAAATAAATAACATAAATTTACACTTATCACGAATATCCACGGATCCTATTCCTTGTATAACAAATATTATTTCGTGAATTTTTTAGATCATTATATAGACAATTAATTGATATGAAATAAATTATGTACTTACGTACTTCTTATATTTGATATTGTGAGCGTTAAATTTCAATGAAACATTTAATTGATGTATGAAACATTTAATTTTCCTTTGAATTATTTTTTAATTAATTTAATTTATAAAGTTTTAAAGTTCATTTAGTTAGTTTAGCAGATTAAAATTTTATTCGTTAGAAGAAAATTAAAAACAAAATGTTGATCGGGAAGAAATATCTAGAAATAAAGTATATTTGCATTGTACTGAAATAATTTTGTTCGTTTACAGAATCAGTGTAAAATAATTTTTAAGTGCTTAACATAATATAATAAGTATTTTTTCTAGGACTAATAAATATTTTAAATCGTGTATAAAAATAAAAATAAAAATGACTAATACATTGATAACTTTTAAATAATACAAATAAGCAGTTTAAACATATATATAAAAAATAAATTATATCGAAATTATAGAGATATGTAAAATTAAAAAATATAAATATTCATTAATTGCATGAATTATAATATTTACAAATCAAATTATATACATTTAAATTTGAGGTCTTTACATTTGATTCAAATTTCTTCAAATAACAAAGGAAATTTCTTTGTTATTTGTTCTCAATTTTATGAATGATATCTATTTTATAAATTATTATATCTTCATTCAGAACAGAATAGCAGAATAAAGTAACAACTAATGATAAATATTTTCAACACTGTTTCGTTTCTGTTGATCATTATGAGACCAATATAATGCAATAATATTGTTAAAAAATTAGCTCTGCGCTAACTTATAATTAATCACCCAAACCAATTATTGACGAAGGAATTGAATCCGTTACTAAGGGATGAAAAAATTCCGCTATTTGCTTCGGATGCAGTATTGGTTCCAGAATGTGGTCGAAAATGTATCACATGATCTCGATTAGTATGGTCCCTGTTTCCATTATAAAAATTGGATCCAGTTTCATCCTCAATTGGATGTCTCTATTATCAAAGTATGTAATAAGATTAAAATCAATTAATCAAAAAAATATGGATATTTCATATCGTAATATATATATATAGATTTATAGATATAAATTTATAAAACAGCCTCTCGTCGTTGAATTAGAACCACTCAAAATTTTCAACATTCTTTGTATTCTAATAAAATTATAGAGATTTTTTAATAAAATTATTTTCTATTAAAATTAATTTTTCTTAATAATTTTCTAATAAAATTATAAAGATATAGGAAGAAAGTGAGGGTTGAATTTTGTGCCGTTTCGGTAGGTACAAATATTTTTAGTGATAATAAAGTTGCTATAGATGTATGCATGTCGTATCGATTATCGATAACATGAAACGTCTGAGTAATAATTTAGATAGCCAAAGACAATTTATGACATAATGTTATAATTAAAACAATGAAATTTTTGCATGTGGTTCTGACTTAATAGTCAGAAATTGTTTATTTTAAAATTTTATTATTAATGTAGAAATAGATGTAATTAAGTTAAGTTAGTTTTTATATGTCCGATTATTGACTAAGAAAGTAATTAAATTTGATTTATATAAGTGTGAAGCTTGAGTGAATGTAAATTATGGACGTAGATGGTGTGATAATAAGATACAATGATTAAATAAATAATTGGAAATAAATTGATTTAAAAGTTCAATTGAATATAATTATTTATATGCAATGTTATAATTAGACCGTGGAAAATTTAAAAATGCAAAACCAGACAGAGAGCATAAAATACGTAAAATATCTGAAGTATAATAAATTTTATGATATTTAATAAATTAAATAAATCTCAACGTCGCGTTGTTTTTATTTTTATAACTAGTTTATAAAATTTGAATTTCCATACATATTCACAGTCTAGTTATAATGTTATATTTATTACGTATCTGTAATTTTTATAATATTTTAAATGAATTTAAATAAGACGATTTTTTTCTTTATATTCCTACATTAATAATATATTAGTTATACTGGTATTTTCATTTTATAAGAACACTTTTAAAAAAATTCATTTTTTTAAACCAATTCTAATTAAGTTCGATGTTTAATTAATATTTTATACTGGTGTATAAAATACATATATGTATCTAACTGTAAAGTTTTTGATCTATTTCTTTCAAATTATCCAATAAAAATGTCAAAAAGAGACTTTGTTCACAAAAGACTTTAAATTTGAACTAATAAAATTTCAAAATTAATATAAAAATACATCATTGAAAATGTAACTAAAAACAGTACATAATTGTAATTGTAAAACAATATATAAATATTTGCATTAATTTTTTAAATTATACTTACACTTGCTCTATATAATGTTACATTGAAAGACGTTGGATATTGTTCTACTACCCTAAATTCTACTTCGCGTGGAAGATATCCATTTGCATATACCTACAAAATACAACAATAAAAATTGTACAAATAAGTTGATTATATACTATATTGTATTGTGTGATGTCATCGAATGTATAAATATGATATTCTTAATTATAATATAATTAAATATAATATATTATCATATTATTACATATTATTATTATATATTATATAATTGTTTCAAAATTTTCTAGTAACATATTAAATGATATAGGCATAAAAGTATTGTCTATTTTGTTATTGTTAGTTTGATTTTCAAAAAGTTACCTCTAATTTGTATATTCCTGGCAGTAAAATTCTCCAAAATTCACCATATTTTGTAGTAAGAAAACTAACATCCCGTGATTTCACTTTGATAGATGCTCTCTCAATGGGATTTCCATTTTCATCGATAACAAATCCACGAACTCCTCTATGAGCTTCCGCTAAAAATTTAATAAGAGCCTAAAAAAGTCAAAATATGTATATGAAATTTCTTACGTTTTAACATGAAGAGTAAGTTGCGTAAAAATAGTAAATGAAATATACGCAAGTTAATTACAATAAACTACATTTATATTATTTTATTATGATTTCTATGAGTTGGTTTTTGATATTATATCTAAAATATCTAAAAAAAGAATTGCCGGAGGAATTCTAAGAATCAAGAAAGTGTGAATATTGCAGAGAACATATTTAACAACATGTTTATCTTTTAAAATATATTCTTGTCACTTTAATTTATTAATGCCTTAAAGAAGTACTTTGATTGCTGCTGTTATCTGTCGATAAAATTCTCAGACGCTGTTCTTTGAATTATTTATCCGTTTATATTCAAAAGTTAATCGTTTTAATCGAATATCGATTTTGTGCAAATCTTTACAGATAAGTATATTTATTTGTTTTGTTAAAAATAATGAAATGTTAGAGACTAACGAGCGATTGATACAAACTGTTTAAATAGTTTGACAAATATTATAGTCACAGACTTTCAATGACATTATCATTTCTTAAAAAATATGGATGAATTCCATTAAGTACACTTCTCAATAAAATTTTGCAAAACCATTACGATAATTTCATGTTTCAAACAGGCGTTAATAGAATAATAGCTTACCACACGATTTTCCTCCCAATAAAATTGCAAGTCAGACGCAGGAGGATATTTGCAGCACGAAAGTTCTAATGTAATTTCCATACATCCATTCCACACGTAGTTAAAATCTTGCATTCCACCGGTGAGTGGATACCATTGTGCTCCATTAGTGATACCGTTTTTAAATCCTGGCTGAGATGGCGAACATGGCATTCCTTGGTACATAGATCCATGGTTTCGGGAATACACTAACGACAGGTGTTGAAATACATCATCATCTGGGGAAATACTTGGCGTCGAAGTGTAACTCTGAAACACTAAATTGTTCGTATAAATCTTGGACCTGATTTATCATTAAAAAGATTTTTAAAATTTCGAAACTTCTATAGCATTCTTTAAACACATTATAAGTTATAATTTATCTAACCCATTGACAATTTATCTCAAGAAACTTTCGGATACGCTGTCACGTCGATTCTTTGTATTCTACCATACCGAGATATCTCATTGTTAGTAAAATTTTATGTCGTTGTTTAATTAAAATAAAATATTAATAATAATTGTATTTTCTTCAATAATAATATTTCTTTCTTGTTTTTCTATACAATTAGAGTAATTGCGAGAGAGATATCGTACTGTTGCGTTTTGAGTATTCAAAATGAAAGTAATAAATCAATAGAATTGTTGATTATATTTGTTTAGAATGAGTTTTGTTTGTCTTTCGACGTAAGTGCATCACATTTTGCCTTTATAATTATATTTATGTATTTATTTCGACTATCATATTACAGATTGATTCCAGGATTATCGATTAACAGCGAATCCTATTTACATATATATTTATATTATAATAAAATTTTATTAGTTTATTATTTACAGACATTTTATTAGTTTACTAGACTCTTAAACTAATTGAGAACATTATTACTACACGAATGTGTTTTAAAGCTCTTACTAAACTTAATATTTTTAGATCAATCAAGAACGTTACGGTTTATATATAAATGCATCTCTAAAAATACTGATTCAATAAATTCAAACATAAAAAAGTTACAATCATAAGAGCTAGTTTTTAAAATTTATCTTACTATCTCTCTGTAGTAAATAAATTTGTAAGAAGTCCTTCGTTAATCGTGATCAATAGCGGATACTGAATTCTACTGTAACTGATTTTTATTTATTTATATATAATATATATAAGCTACTGTAAAGTGCCTCTCTGTTAAAATAAATAATTTTCGCAACACAACATGGAAATAGGAAAATGTATCGATTTTTAGATATTGCATATTTAATCAGGATAGATGCTGCATTATTTCTATGAAAGCTAAGTTGAAATGATACCTTTAATGTCTAAAATACAAAATAAATCATTGAAATATTTAAACTTTGCAATAAAAACCTATTTATTTCCAAAATTTTGATAATTTAATTAAAAAATTTGATAAAAACATATTTACGGATTTTTTACGAAGATGCCGATTCAATATAAGTACAAAAATAATGCTAAGTTTAATTAAAAGAGTAACATTTACAACTAGAAATATTACATAGAAAACAGAAATAATTAATTGATGTTTCAGGATTTCAGAAAATAATAATTTGTCACGTCATTATACCTAATAATTTATTAAATAAAAAGTATCAATAAGCAAGTTTAAATTGAAAATTTTTAATTTTTGAAATATAGTTCCACTCTTGAAAATAAGACGTCTCATCTTGATGAAAGAGATTTTTCAATTTCTTAAACGTCATGTATATTGAAACTTTAATTTGTGTTTAATTTAAAGTGATAGTACAAGTAGCAAATACAAATACATTTTCAAAATGTACGACATCTCTCTTGTAACTAAATATTATTCTACATGTAAAAAGTGAATAGATAATATGTTTTTCAATAAGGCAAGTTAGATGTATTTTGATTATAAATAACTTGATTAATTGAAAGAAAAGTATTGTATCAAATATTTATACTATATACGTTATATTTTATTAAGCTACTTGACATGAGAGTACGTTTGTTGGCTAAATATTTATTTTTTATTCCTACAAAAATAATATTGTAGAAGCGTTACGACAGATTTTCTGATTAGTAAATATACTATACCTGCACATAATGGCGCTGACCGGCATATTCCTGACAGCATGAAAAGTTACACAATACGATCAGATTGCTTTCAATTAAATTAATGAAGTAATACAATTCGCATCATAGCATTAATTTGTTATTGCAATATAATTAACATATAGATGTGTACGTCGTTATACTTTTAATGATCTATTTTCAAAATGTAATATTGCAAATCTTTTAATTCGAATATGAAATACATTTCAATTATTTATGTAATAAATCTCTTAGCAAAAAATAACTACATATAAAAACAGACTTACGCGAGTTAGGTGTGTTATCGAATGGATAACTTGCAACTAAGGCACCACCATGTAAACTTCCAGATAAAACGAACTGAATTTTCGAGACCCATTCCTTTACAGCTTCTGTCTCTGGTTGACTCTTTTTGTTATTTTGTTTAAAATAATCGGGAAAATTTCGATTTAAATCGAAACCACGTGCGTTATATCTAAAAAGACAGTTACATATTTCTTTAAACAAAACAACAACATAAACAACAATTAAAAAAATCTAATCATTCAATAAAAGGAAAAGAAATACATTTTATATATACAGCTTTTTACTGTAAGTTGTTTCTATTGATGAAGATGAAATACCATTTTGTTTTATTATTTGTTAACTTTAACAATATGAAAAAATTGAACAGCTTTACCTGCCTTGACCACCTTCGCAATATCCTTCTTTTGAAACCTCAAAGCCATCAGGATTCATTGATGGAAGAATGTGAATTCTGGTATTGTCTAAAAGCCACGTAATATACGGATCTGATCCATAATTCGTCACAAAGAACTATAAATAAAAAATAGAATTTGTTTTATTAATACTGTTTTACGATGACGATATGATAATTGATGATACTGTTTACGATAATCTATGTGTGCATGATTAAAAATTTAAAGTGTATTATTCAATTACGTTCCATTATCGATTAATTCAAATATATATATATATATATATATATACATATATACATATATTTGAACTTTTTTGATGAAAATTTTTCAAAATAATGTCTCCTCTCTTTTTCTTTTTCATTTAAAATCGAAATTTTTTTTAAAAATCTAATTCCTTTTCTTTAATTACCATGAATGTGTGTCAACTGAAGACTTTTGTATTACAGTTTATTATTTCTAGTCTTTAAATGAAAGAAGAGTAATAATTGTAGACAATATTCTCAGAAATTGTAAAATAAAATAATTTGTAATCATTCAGGATGTTTTAAGATGCTTACAATATTTTCCTCAGCTTAAAATATATTAGAAATAATTAATAAAATTGACGAGTAGGTTTTGAAATATTTTACTATTGCGCAAAATTTTACAAACACATTTAATATGAAGCGTAATTCATGAAGTAAATATATTTAATATATCGAACGGAAGGAGTTTTATATAAGGAATGTTAACGTTTAACGTTTACACAATTATTAAAAATATTAATTATTGATATAAAATCTTTGATGCAGGTATTGACAGATACTGAATTCTTAATACAATATATATATATATATATATATATATATATATATATATATATATATATATATATATATATATATATATACAGTATTTTTCTTGAAAACGAAAAATACAAGATCGGCAAAGTTGTGACATGTATTATACGACTACTTACGTAAATCAGATGTAACATTAATTCACGGCCCACAGCTTCGTTCCCATGTATATTGGCCACATATTTTACGTCAGGCTTACCGATCATATGCTCGTAAGGCGAGGAAGAAACAACCATTACCCACAAATCACGACCTATGAAACACATCTTTTATGCACATCTATACTCATATCTTTCGAGCCTATGTCTAATATCAAAGAAATCAATGATACAACTGATATTTAAAGTAATTGCTTTAAAATCGCAATACGTAAATATCTGGATAAGTATTAAAATGGTAGTAAATAGAACAAGGAAATGTTTCCTAGGAAGCATACCTTTTACGGATTTTCCTATAGAATATAAGGCAGTAAGGTTTTGAAATCGAAGAGACGTTGTTCGTAGAAAACGACTCATTTGCTCGTAATTATGATATGTGAAGTCGATACTGTATGGTTCTTCGTAAACGTGAAAACGAGCATTGTAGTGGTTCGTGAGATCTTTGTTAATGTGTTGCGAGGCAGCGGCAATTTCACGAAATGCTCCCAGAATGGAAACGAAGAAAATCGGTCCATACATTCTATGAATTGAACAAGAAACAATGTTTATTTCACAGAAGCAATGTTGTCACGAATCAATTGGTTTCGTTAGTTTATTTTTATAAATGGGATTTTATCTTTTCATATGAACGAGGATATAATGTGTTACCTATATATTGTAACCATACGCACATATGTATAGTTATATATATAAGGAATCTAATTATTATTATTATTGCTTTTTCCTTTCGTCATTCATTGTTTTTATACGTATGATACAGTTTTATATATTAACTATAATTTTATCATAATTAATATAAATCAATTATGATTCATTTATGACTAATAATGTAAGCCAATTTGTGTGATATTCGCAATTGCAAATTGTGTGTTCAACTTTTGCAAAATTATGCTTTATAACTTTAGTAGTACATAATAGATAAAACGACTGTAAAACGGTATCATTTCAAGCTCACACGATGCATATAAAATCAGATCAAGGCTTGATATCCCTCTATGTAAATTATAACGAACTAGTAGGAACTAAAGAAAATTGCAATGCTTTGCTATATTATATCAAGCATTTTCGACATACAGATTTGACTTTTATGTTATTTTCTTTGTTTGTATGTTGCATGCTATTTTTGATTTCCTTCACTATTTTTTCATTAAAATCGATTTCTGTCGAAAAAAAGTATAATTATTATGTATTAAATGGAGTCAGCGAGAATCTAAAAATACAAGGCTTCGTAAAAAAAATTGGGTTACAATTATTGGGCTCGGACAAAATTAGTCGTCGATCAATCAGAGAATACTTCTATAAAATCTCTGCAAAGGTTAACTATATTCGTTAGAGAAAATGTAAAGATTTAAATATACTATAAAACCAAATTAAATATCTTACAAATCATATTTTATTTGAATTAAATTGCAAGAAAGTTGTATTAATTAATTATTCAATACAAGAAATTTAAATATAAAAGCTTATTTCTGTATTTTTTTCAATGTTACATATAATAGATCATTATATTGAAAAATTATATGATATAATTGATATTGAAAATTACTTACATGAATACTACAATTTTTTTTACGATCATAGCATATTTATCTCGTAATTTTTCTTTATCATTGTATTTTTATAATTATCAAAGTTTCATAAATTTGGTGAAATAATTTAAAAACAATATCATCGATGTTGAATTTAATAGAATGTGTAAATAAATTAAACTTATTTGCTAAAAATATATAATATAGTTAAACAAAATATAAGATATTTACACTATATATAAACATTTATACTTTTCAAAAGAAGTATACAAGCATAATAAATATAGCGAAGAATTAAAATGGTATATTCTACAAAACTGTCCTCACGTTTCAAGTTGACCGTGTACTTTCTCATATATTTTTAAAACCTGTTTGTGTAATGTTCTTTACGAATGATTTCACGCTTTCTTTAAGTACATATATCATTTTAAAATGAAATAATTAACAAAAATAGTTCGACAAACAGACCGATGATCGTAAAGTTTCATTAATTACTAATTAAAATTGTGGATTGTAACTAAATATTATAAAATACAAGAAGAATGTGCGATGTGCGTTGTATAAATATTAGTTACGTGATTCTTCATGTAAATCTCTAAATAATAAAACAGTATAAAAACAGTAAATAATGTGCATTAGGTTTTAAAGGGAAAAGAAATTACCTGATTTGTTTATTAGGCGAAGCGTGAAAGTGCCGTTGGAGGAACTTGGTCAAGTCGTTGAAACCGTTCGCGTGGCGGATCGGAAAAATTGGGGGAAAAAAATCCAAAGGATGCGAAGCACGTGGCGACGGAAAGGTCGCGGAGAGAAATCTGATTCTTCGCTCGTTCAGACGGATCCTCTCAATGACATAGTACACTAGTAACAGTAGCAAGGCCGAGGCCGTCTCTCGCGGTTGAACACATTGGATGCTCGATTCTTTGCAAACACGGTTATACGAATAGTCATAGGAAAAGAGAGAATAATCCCGCGGATACGATGGACAGAATCAAATCACGGAGGAGAGGAACAGTTTATTTCACCTGCGAGAGTAACCCGAGGTGCGTGATACTGTGAGAACTTACAAAGAGAAGCGCGAAGTGTGCCGCGTGCTCACTACCACCACCTCCACTACTACTAATGAAAGCCACTTCCTTCGTCGCTAGCATCTGACGTTCTAGAACGGCTACCACTACACCTTCGTCGTTTAGTAAATACGTAGTTAACACCATTGCGCCCTACTACTACCACTTTCGGCAAAACAATGAGTAACACACGAACGGTGTCATTCTGGCCCCTTCTCTTCTTTTCTCTTCTCTTCTCTTCTCTTCTCTTCTCTTCTCTCCTCTCCTCTGCTCTCCTGTTTCTCTTCTCTTCTGCTCTCCTTTGCTCTCCTCTGCTCTCCTCTCCTCTTCTCTTCTATTCTATTCTCTTCTCCTCTCACTGGTACCTCATCCTCTTTCCCCACTTCTATCTACCTCTATTTCTGCGTTCTCCAAAAAATTTCAGGAAATCTACTTGCCGGATATTTCGAAAAATTCCACTTTATTCTTCCTGTGTATAACAGTGTATAGGCGGAAATGTCCATTGAAAACTCGATAAGTCACGCTTGGCGACAGGTCTTTTAACATTTTTGAATTACCTACATTTCCGACGCGCTTTCTTTTGTTTCCTGAGTTGTATCGGCGCGTATGCCTGTACGTTCGTTTCGAATAATTTTGTCCGATTATCTTCGTATGAAATACGTGTTATTTTTGTTATAAATTTTGTTATAAATTGATAAATATTATTTAATTAAATGTTTTCGCGTAAATTTTTCTCTGTCGTGTCATTACTGTTTTTCTCTCTCTCTTTCTTCTTTTTCTATCTCATTATCAAGTTCTCGTGACTTTAAAAAAAAAAGAAAGAAAAAAAATCGTACCGTTTAGTTTTCTTTTTTTCGCGTACGCGCAACTTTTTTGAAGCATCGTTAGTTCATTTCTGCAAATGGAGGCACTTCTTCCGTCAAAATCCGGTTTCACATCTTAGATTCTTGAATTCCAAATTTTTTGCGTGCATATGACTGCATATCCGACGGGAATTCTGGCGTAAAATGAGAAACCTACTTTACAAAATATGAAAACAGAACACGACTTACGAGAAATGGTCGTACGTATGTACAAGTTTACCTCAAATAATGGTGTCGTACGAATACGAGAGAGAAAGTAAGTAGAACGAAATAATCGATATTCCATTCGGAATTTTCGAATAAATGAAAGCGTTTTTTAACTTCTGCGTTGCAAAAATAAACAGTTCGATGAAAACAAAATGTAACTAAAGATGTTTGAGTTTGTCTCATTTTTGAACAAATATCATTGTATATGAACACTTTTAGTTTTGTTGCGTGTTGTTTTTTTAAATTTATTTATAATATTATAATATTATAAATTGTCTACAAGTTCTATAAGAGCTACATATATTACATAATATATAATATAATAACATATAATATACAATATATAATAATATATAAAAGTTACAATAATTTCAATTTCAGTAATATTTTATAATGGTGTGTTAGGTATATCAAACAATAAATAAACATGTAAATTTAAATTTAATTAAGTAAACTTTCATTAGTAACCTTTTACCATTAATGTTATAGTAAATGTTTTTAATTTCTAAATAAAACGATATCATTCATAGATCTATATTCATATTCATAAATCCTATTTGGAAAATCTAATTTCACTAATTTTCAATGAAAAAGATAATTTTAATTGTTCAAATAATATTATAAGTAGTTAATGTTATTTTAGAAAAATGTTGTAAATTTCTGATACTTAATTAAAATGAAATTTGAACAAGTTTGAAATTTAAAATCCGAACAAAATTAATACTAAAAGTCTTTGTGTATTTAAATTTTCAATTTTTTTTCTTCTTCTTCTTCTTTATGCAAACTTATGAAAAGTGCAAAAAATCTAGTGATAATTTACGCACATTAACAACAAATTTAAATACAACTAGTGAAAGTTGTCTAAATTTCTAGTTAATTATCGCTTTATTTCCAGAAACTTTCGCTCCTTTTCTCTGATATTCACGTCAATAGGTCACCTTGCAATAAGTAAATTATTATTTTATCGCTATGTTCGACATTTCGTGACGGTGAGATAAATATTGAGAACATCAAACAATTGCATATAGGGCAATTGCATAGGCAATTGTATATATGTAAACAAGGTCGCATTTTTGCTAGCCTGTCGTAACGTGTCGTTTGATAAATGATAATCTAAAAATTGATAAGCTAGTAGGAAGAGCAAGCGTTACTTTCGAAGCAGCCCTTGTACACGTTCCAAGAGCTATCGAGACCAGTGTCCTACTAGCAGTGCTTACCGGGTAACAGATCATACTCTTGGATGGATCGTTGAACCCTGAAGTATGGAACACGTTTGAAAAAAATTCCAGTCAGAAGTGTGTCACAGCGGTGTATGATACTAGCTGTTGAGAGTGGAGGTGGAGGAAAATGGGAGTGTTGGTAACGGGGCAGAGTGGGGAGGCTGGAGAAGAGAACTTCTCACGGTCGATGATCTACCTTGAGATGACCACGGGACCTCATTCTTAAAGGTCAGTGGATATTTTCAGCTTCTAATTTTAATACACTTAGTACCACGTGTTTTATTTTATCAACTGTAATTTCAGATCGTTGATGCAATTTTGGTGTTTGGCTACTTAAAGGTTTCATTCCGTGCGGGGAATTTATGAACGGAAATGCGTGCACAGAAATGTTTGAAGAATGTGTGCGCTTCTGAGGTATACAAGAAAGGAAGAGGGCGCTTGTAGAAAGAGTTTCTTTATTCCTGCAATGCACGAATGTTTGCAATGATTAATATTGCCTTATTGATATTTTTGTTGCTGTTGAAAGCGTCTTCATTATGAATAAAAAATAAAGTCGCAGTCGAATGGAGCTAAATTTATTTGACCATGAAGAGATGAGCTATGAGTATTTTTATAAGATAATATTGCTTCATTGAAGTTGCCATTATCATATTAAATAAAATACCGAAGAAATATTAACTTAAGAGGTTAAATTGTTTTTCCATAAGATAAGTGTTCGTTAATTTCTTTTTCTTGATAATATGCACACATTTTCTTTTTTTAAATTTTTTTAAATCACCATTTCTTTATTAGCAAATAATATATCATTTTAGTATCATATATTTAAAAGCCAGAAATTCTATTTAAAAAATTTTTTAAATTATTGAAAAAATTAGATGATAAATTATATTTAAATTACAAAATCTCGAGTTTGTTTTTAAATGTTTCTGCAAATTATCATTATTGTATAATATTGGATTTCATAATCTTAAGACACATAATTTACAAATTTTTTTTTCTATTAGATCTATTTTTTTTCTTATAATATATGAGCAGAAATTCAGTTATTTTGTTACAAATTATTTCAGTTTACAGTTCATTTTGTTAAAAATTATTAGAACAATATTGTTTTTAACGGAAATGTTTTTTTATGAAAAATTTAAAATATAATAGTAATACAAAAAGGAAATATTCATTTTCAACTGCTTTAAATAACAATAAAGTATAAAATTTGTGATTTTGTTGTTTATAAAGAAAAGGGAAACAAATATTGAAGCAATATAAAATATAAAATATAATAATTACTAGCGATAGTAGTGATTATATAGTAGTTAATACAAATTGATGTAAATAATTTAAAAAAACAAATTCGCAATTTTTAAGTACTGTATCGTATACGTGCAACGAAAATGATACAACTCGAAAAATCAAGGAACCGAAAACTAGTTGTAAATATTAGAATAGAATAAAATGATTAAAATAAAATTCGTACAAAAGAGACGCATTTATAGAAAAAGTACAGCATCACATAAATTAGAAAGAACGATATTAATTGCTTTCTAATTATGTCAAATTATGAAGATAAATGGACAAGATTTTCATGGTGCTAAATCAAAAATTACATTTTGTCCAGTTGTATCATTTTTGTTGAGAGTGAGCAATATATTAACAACATTTATATATATTTAAGATATATTAAAGATATTTAACAAAGAAAAAATTGTAAATATTAAATATAAGTTTCCAGAGGTTTTGTTATGTTTTTTAATAACTAGATAGATAAATAAATCTATTGCTCGTTAAATAAAGAAAATTAGATATTTTCTTTTTTAGGGAAAAATATAAGTATTAACTGATGTTTGGTGTTATAATATTGTAATTAATGCTATGATCAGTATTGACGTTAATTAATTATTAGAAAATATCTTGTGTTTATTAGTTTTATATTTATTGATAATTGAAACTATATTTTATTTATTTATAAAATTATATTTTATTTTTTAATTAAAACTTTGATTTGAATTATATTTTATTTATTTATAAAATTATATTTTATTTTTTAATTAAAACTTTGATTTGAATTATATTTTATTTATTTATAAAATTGTATTTTATTTTGAAGCTTCGATTTGTTTAATTTTAATTTTAGGATAAGAGAAAAATCTCTATGAAATTATCCACCAAATTATTTTTTACTAAAAGATATATTGAAAAGAACTATATACATTTAAATTATTTTCTTAAAACATGTTATATAATTTAGTTTATTGTTATTATTATTTTGTTGATAATATAAAGTTTATGATAAATAACAAGATTAACATGTTTTTGCGTCGAATTTTTCAATTAAATAGGACAAATATCGAAAGTAAACTGCTACATAATTCTATAAATTTGATTAATTTTTAACTTTAATTTGATTTCCAAATCAATAAATCTAATAAAAAGATATAAGTTTTCATATCTTATAAAAAATTGTTATTAGCTATATGTTAATGATTTCAAAATTATAAATTACAGAAGACATGTAGATGAATGTTTTAAAAAAAGTGTATCATGAAGTATTAAATTTTAAATTCTTATAATTTTGTAATACTGAAGAATATAATTAAATATTATTAATTTTACTCGAAAAAAGCATTTTTTTTATAATTTAACAATACTTTCAAATATAAAATGTAACGTGTAAATTTAAGCAGTTTATTTTATATGTACATATATGTCAAAGAATTTCATCATTTCAAGAGGTTTAAAATAGACTTGGTGTATACTCTTAGCCAATACTTTGGTGAAAGGACTATTTTCACTATATAACACGTTTCGAACTGAGTGGTGTGGCTTTTGGCGTTATGTCTTCACAAAGTAGAAGTAAATTAGTATTTTTTCTGGTTGTGTTTTCAATTTTGTTATAAATTTTGAATAAAGTAGTGAAGGTGGTGAATTATATTTTTTCAATTTCAAATACGTCGTTATGTTAATATAATTATAAAATTATAATTTGGACAAATATTGCATACATAAGTATACAAAGTATAAATATAAATATAAGGGGGATTATATTTTCAAATTGTTTTTTTTTTATTCAACAAAAGGTCGTTCATTAAAATTTAATAATTTTATAAATTTACTTCTTCCAATTTATAAAATTATTTATTTTGTGCGTAACAAAATTCTAGTGCTTCTGAATTAATGTTTTTCGAAAACTTTTTAATTATCAAAATGTTTGCAGTGATATTTTTTTTTACTTTAAAAAGTCGACTTGTGTTTAAAAATTTATTGCTCTGACAAAACAAATTTAGATAAGAAGAAAAAAACAGATGTAATTAATTTTGTCATACAAGAACAATATCTGTTTATATCAAAAAATATGTTAACTTAGAAATTTATGAGAGAGTTTACAATTTTAATCAATCATTTATTTTATAGAAACTTAATAAAAATAAGTAAAATGTCTTTCATGTTAGACAATTAAAAATACATTTTAATTTAAATCAAGTTTAGATGTAAACAAAAATTTAACACTATGTCAAAATTTGTGAAACTGTAATTCTATAAGATTCAATAATTATTTTATCATATATTTAAAGTTAGTGATATTGTGAAGATCATATATTTAGAAGTTAGTGATAGTGAAGATTCAATGACAATGTGGATCATTATTCTGTGTCTCGTGATAATATTAATAATAAAAGTATTGTTCAACTATAGACGACCGCTAAAATTTCCCCCAGGTACAATTTTCTGTAAAGTTATATGTTTATTAAGTGTATAAATTAATTAATGAAGTAATTGTAATTATTTTATTTTGAATTCAAATTTTTTTATGCTCTCTTTGTGCCAACGTTTCAAATGAAGAAATGAAAAACAAATAAGTGTTATTAATTTCAAAAAACAGTATTAATTTCAATATAATTCGATAAGCAACGTATCAATGTCTTCTTTCTATATTTTAATTAGTGATGTATTTTTTTAGGTTGTTTTTTAATTTCTCTCTTACGCAGAGTATTTATCTAATCCAGCCTCTTTAAACCACTATTTATTTTGATCATTTCAATTGAAGAGCTTCGAAAAGTATTATTGAGTTTTTTTCCTTAAAATTGATATCTTTTTGAAAAAAAGAATTCAGAAGTTGTCTAATATGATAAATGTATTAAAAGTAATGAGGATTACTTTCCAGATTAAAATATATCTTGCTATTTTGTAAATAAACGATAAATCCATCAAGAAAACGAATGTATCTGCCACGAATTAATTTATACACCTAATGTATGCAAATAGTTATATTTTTAAAGATGCTTAAAAATGTATTGATTTAAGGTCCGCGAGGTTTACCTTTTATTGGAAATATATTTGATATCGCAAGATTAGTAAATGAGACGAAATATTATTGCGATGCTTGGTGTCGATTAGCTGACAAATACGGACCTGTTGTTGGTCTCCGGGTAGGTTTCGACGAACCGCTAATTATAGTTTCTGGAAAGTCTGCAATTACAGAGATGTTGAATCGATCTGAATTTGACGGCAGACCAAATGGATTTTTATATAAACATAGAAGTGGTGGTATTCGACGAGGAATACTGTTTACAGACACTGATGTCTGGCACAGTCAAAGAAGGTATCATTGAAATAAAATTTATTTCTAATTTATAAATAATAATTATATTATTAATAGATTAATATTTATATAAATGTATTAATATTTATATAAATACAGTTAATAATAATATTATGGTTTCGATTTAGTTATTATACATTAGTACATTAACTCTTTGAGTATATTAGTCTGTAAAAATTACACAAATAATCTTACATGTGGATCTTTTTGCAAATTTGTGTTTTGGAGACTCATTGAAAAACTAGAACTTTGATAGAACATTATTTTCTAAATTAAATATTACAAAAAATACTAAATTTTAAACGTACTATTATACGTTTTCATATTATGTTCATTCTGTACAATTTTGCATTTCAAATTATTTTATAAATCTGCAATCTACTTATAATCAATAATAAAATAATTAGTTTATTTGTTAGAATATTTATTTTTATTGTTTAATGGTACAAATATATCAAAAGGCTGAATCCGTTCTTAAATTGTTCCTTATTCAGTATTAAATTTTTAGACTTTTGCTAAAGGATTAAAGATATTTTTATCATTTTAAAAAATTTAACTGAATGTTTTTAATATCTATATATTTCTTCAAAACTTTTTGAAAATATTTTTTAGCATAATTGTTTTTATTTATTATTTTTAATAGATTTGCATTAAAAACGCTAAAACAGTTCGGTTTTGGAAATAATTCAATGGAAAATGTACTCCAACACGATGCAATCACATTAACAAATATTATTACTGAATTAACAGAAAAGGGAACAATTACAAATATTCGATCCATCATTTCAGCAGCGGTTTTGTGCAATTTGTGGCTTCTCATAGATGGTACAAAGTATGCAATTAGCATAAGAAAGAAAGATTTTATTGGTATTATTGTAGTATTTTTTATTAAATTGTTACATGTTTACATATTCAGATTTGATGTAGGAACGGAAAGTACAAATTTAAAGGAAGCAATACATATATTAAAAGATCTTGTTAGAAGTACGAATGTTTCTGGTGGAATTTTAAACCAATTTCCCTTTCTCAGATATATATTTCCAAATTTAACAGGATATTCGATGTTTGTAGAACGTCAAAATCGTATAAATGATTTTTTTATGGTAAGATACTATAAATTTACATATTAATTTGTTTTCTTTTCTGTAATAATCATTAATATTTCATTTTCAAATAATGATCAATCAAATATAAATATTATTTCCAGTTATAAATACTAATACTTCAAGTATTTTTTTTCTTACAAAGTGTTTCAATTCTCTTTTTAATAAAATTTATCAATATATAAGCAGATATAAATATGGAGAAAACATTCTACAGTCTATACATATATACATACATATACATATATATATCATTTAAAGCTTTAACAATTAACAGTTTATACAATTATTATAATTATAAATGATTATATATTAATTATAGTTAATTATACTATAGTAATGAATTATCATAAAAGTCGTAAATGTTATTTCTATGATGAGTTAATACTAATAATACTAATAATAATACAGAATTGTTTCTAGATGAAACAAAATAGTAATAAATTTTATATAGTAATAAATTAAATCATTATTATTCTTACATTTATTGATTTTGAAATGATATCCATTTTCAAATACTAATTGGGTACTAATTGGATACTAATTGAAAATATTGTACATAGATTTTAAATCCATTTTTGTATCATTACTATCATTATTTTATATATCATAATAATCATTGTCTATACAGAGTGCTATAGATATAATATCTTCATCATATACATATGTATCTTCATAAACTTTCGTAAATAGAAAATTTTTGATAATCTCAGGATCACTTTTATTTTCTTAAATACCATATTAATTCTTTTTAATTCTCTTTTTTAATAGCAAATATTTGGACTTAGATGATTTCAATGATTTATTATATAATACAATATAATACGATATTAGACTAAAAAATAAAACAAAGAGTCCTACATTACAAAATATAATGTATATGACTCTTCTAATTAATTAATTTGATGACTCGTACATATTTTATCTCTTTTTGATTGATTATAGCATATATTATATTAATAGTTAGTTTTCTACGGGTATATAAAATACTATAAATAGTTACTTTTCTGTAGGTATGTAATATTTTTGAAAGTTGCACAGAAAAAGAAATCAAATAATGTTATATAGAGAATTGACTACGATATTTATAGATTTGGAAATATTCTATTGTGTATATATGTAACTGTTATATGCATACATACACACTATATATGGTATTATATGAATAATTCATGAGAAAAAATTATTTTTTTGAACAAATTTTTTTATCCAGAACAGTCGACAATACCGACAGGATCAATTCTAAATAATAGAAATACGTATGGAGTTCGGCAATTAAATTTTTGTATTAAAAATCTTCTATTAAAGATTATTGAAATCATTATTGAAAACATTTCTATTCTGTACTATTGACGATAAAAAAAGTACAGTATGTTGTCGAAAAAAATAGAAATAAATTTAAAATCGTAGAGAAACATTCTTTATTAAAGAGTTATCTGCTTATATATATTAATTTTTCTTATACAATATTCATGATTAAAATGTAAAACTTGTATCAAGAATATTAAAAAATATAAGGAAATTAAAAATAGAGTAGCAAAAAATATTAATGTGATAAAATATGTAGATTTTTATTTAAAATATATATTTTATGAGAAAAATATAAATTGGTCATTTTAATCATTCTAATAGTTCTAGTGCTAAGATTCTGTCATACAACACATTTTCAAACCCATTGCAAATAATAAAGAGGAAAGTTTTTTTTACTGTGATACTTAATTTTGTTCTTATTTTTTTTATAATTAATTTCAGCACGTAATATCGAAACATAAACGTGACAAAATAAATGGAGAATGTGCAAATTTTATAGATGTTTATTTACAACAAATAGAAGCAGAGAAGATGAATTCATCTCATTCTTTGTTCAATGGTAATTATTTTATCTAGATCAACTTAATTGTAAGTTATCAATAAATAAATATCAATAATGATATTTAATCAAATATCAATGATATTTCTTTATTATAATGCAATTATAATGTCAAAGTGAATAAATAATCCAATAGATAGATATTCTGAGACATTACTGATTATAAATTATAATTCTCTAATGAATTCTATAATGAATTGTTATTAATTTTAAAATATAAAAACAAAATCGTTATATAATATTTAGTTTATGCAATATTTAGTTGCGATTTTATGCATGAATGATGCATTATTCGGGTAATTAATTCTTTCTGTACATAACAAATTCTTAAAATTTAAAATTCTAGGATGGAGTTTAATATTTACACACGTTAAAATGAAACATTATCTAAAATAAATATCATAATCTTTATTTAAATAAAGATGAAAAATAACAATTTGAAATAATCATTTCCACCAAATTTACTATTTTTATTTGAAATTTATACAAAAAAGTGAAATTTAAACGATAGAATTAGAAATTACTTGAAAATTGTTTAAACAAATAGATATAAAATACAAAATGAAATAGAAAATTATTTTATTTGATAGCCAAATAAGAAAAATTATTTACTTGTTTTAATAAATTTATATAAAATTATTTCAAGATAACATCGAGTCAAATAAAGTGATATATTATTTAAATAATCATTTTTCAAATATTTTATTCAAATAATTTAACAATTTTATTGTGTTTTTGATTGAAATAATTCTCATTTATTTTTATAGTCCTATATATATATTGAGCCAAGTTAAAGCTTTGCGAAATTACTGATGAACAGAAAATAATTAAATTTTATTATACATTAGTGAATCGTAAGTGATTATAGATTACAAAAATATAAAATTAAAAATGAAATAAAAGTGAATAATTTTATTATTAAAAATTATTGAATATCATTAAAATATAATTATATTTTCTTAGCAAATGAAACTTTATTTACTTCTTTAACCCAGAAGTTGTGTATCTTTAATGAAATTTTTTCTTTTACAGAAAATCAACTATTATATGTAATAAAGGACTTATTTAGTGCTGGTATTGATACTACTGACAATACTATCGGTTTTGTAATAGCATTTCTAGTAGTTCATCAAGATGTACAAGCTAAAGTGTACGATGAAATCAATAGAGTCATAGGCAAAGATGTGTATCCTTCTCTTAGTGATAAAGATCGGTAAGTTGTATTTAAATATTATAATAAAGATTTTTCAAAACTATCTTGCACAACAAATTATTAGTAATTGTAATGAAAACGTTCATAATATACAAATTATAGAATAATTTAAATAATGGTTTTATATTTTTGTTTTTTCATATTTTTCAATTAATATGTTTATTTATATCCAAGTATACTGTCATAAGCTTTTACTTTAAATTTGAATCATTAATAAATTAAATCAAATAAATGTCTACAATGTATTTTTTTAATTTTATTGAATAGATAATTTTTAACGCACCTTTTCAAATTAACATTATTTTAAATTACGTTATAACTCAACTTTATGTAAATATATTTATATAATACATTTGTAATATTGATAAAATTTGATGAATAATATTGATAAAATGAAGTGATGTTTATTTAATGAATATAACTTGAGATCAAAACGATACTTTGATTCAATCTCACTGTAATTGTGCATACGCTTTTGTCATGGGAAGACTTTTACGGAAATGAATAGAAACAAAAGAAGACTAAAATAGTGTGTTTTTTGTGGATATATGCAATAAATTCGAAAATGAATACTTTCTAACAAATATTAATATGACTTAATAAATGGGTGTTTTAAATTACTATTTTAATCCTGCTACGTTCTTCCACTTATTTTCAATCTATCTATATTCCTCTATATTCTTCTCAAGTTTAAATAAAATATGAAGAAATTCTTATTAGTATGCATTATTCTTCGATTAAGTTTTCTGTCAAGCATCTTCTAAAAATATTCTAAATCCTTTTTATTTGCTAAACTAAATGTAAAATCGAAATATAAAAATTTGAAGATCGTGGCAGAGTTAAGCAAATATTTAAGAAAAAGAATTTGAGAATAATTATCTTCATAACAATAAAAATATTTAAAATCCATTAAAATTAAGATACTTTTTTTACAATTATCGTTTGCAGATTACCATATTTAAAAGCAGTTTTAGCAGAAGTATCAAGACTAGCCAATATTGGTCCAACTTCCATTCCACACCGAGCAATAATGGATTCCAACTTGCTAGGTTTTGAAATAAAAAAAAATTATACTTTATTAGCTAATCTTAAAAGTGTTCACATGGACAAAGAGCATTGGGGAGATCCGGAAGTATTTCGACCAGAAAGATTTATCGATGAGAATGGAGAATTTATTAGTGATTCTTGGCTCATACCTTTTGGATTAGGTAAGACAAATTGTTTGGTACTTGATTGTATTCTTATTTGTATCTTGATATAACATTTAGATATTAAGATATTTTATGATGATATTATATTTTATCTTATTCTAAATAATATTTAGACATTGTAAATTAATGTTGCAAAAATGAATCCAGAGCCTCGAGCTTCGGAAATTATAACCGCGATTTAAGCCTTAAGGGCTAGAGCTCTCTCTGAACCTTGAGTTGTAAAAATTTGTTCTTAACGCTTGAACTCTTAAACTCGGAGATTCAAGCTGTCTGGATTGTATACAACAATGATTGTAAACAGTATTGTAGACTGTGAAATGTCACGTTAATAGAAATAATATTTAAGAAATATGAGAACTAGGTCTTCTAACTAAAATTCAGTCTCAAAACTTTAAAAGCTTGAGCTTATAATAGTCTTAAAAACTCAAGTTTTGAAATTGAGTCTTGAAGTTTAGAAGGCTTAAGGCTTAAGAGAAAATTTTTTTTTATACAAAGTTTTAATCAAAACTAGCAGCAAATAAATAAAAATGATAAAACTGATGTTTAAGGAAAATAAGTCCAATAATGTTAACCTTCACATACATTGTCAAGAACACTGTTCTGATTAACGATAAAATAGATTAGATTAGTTTACGTTCAATTTCGAAGTAAGAGTACAGAGGGAGGTGTATGTGTTGGAGTTCTAAAAAAATTTCATTTAATAATAATGAAATATTCTTATATCATAATCCTCTTAATTTTTTTAGATAATTTATCGATTAACAATTTATCGCTTTAAATGACTTTTCTTCATTCATATATGTATTATTTCTACATACATATTGGACATTCATATCTTTCAATATAACTGCTATATGTTTCAAATATTTTTTAATAAAGTTAATAACTTTTTAATAAAAAAAATGATGATTAAAATCTCTTGGAAGTTACTCTAAGAATATACTTGACAATATATGTGAAAGACTTTGAATTATAACACTATAAGTCTAAATTTTTATAATTTAAGTTAGTAATATTTTCTAAGTGTTGAAGGCTTTATATGTTTTTCATGATCAACTGTTACAACTTTATTTACTATTGAGAAATGGCTTCATTTCAGCAATTAACAAAGCTATAGTAGCAAACACATAACATAATAATTTTACGAGAAATATCATAAGAATGACTTACATTATTATGATTCTCAGTCCTTCTTATATCAAAGTTGGACTAAACGTCCCTAAACGTCAGTTTCACCATATATTTAAATCATAATATAATTATATTATTTCTTGTCATATAAAAATTTATTATACTTATTTTTTGACAGGTCGCAGGAAATGTTTGGGTGAAACTTTTGCGAAAAATACAGTTTTTCTTTTTGTGGTTTGCTTAATGCAAAAGCTTCATTTCATGTTGCCATCAAATCATCCTACGCCTTGTTTACAAGGTGTTGATGGATTTGTAATTGCACCACCTGTGATGGATATTATTGCTGTTCAAAGATAATGATTAACATAATAGAAGAAAAAATTAAATTTAATTAGAAAAATTATTTGTCAGAATAATTATCGAAATTATTGAATTATAAATTATATACTGATAATATGATTAAAAAAAACTGAAATAAAGTTGTTCAATTGTTATTCAGGAGATTTGCATCCAATAATCTTGATCTTTACATTTCACAGCTTTGCAAAAAATGTGACGTAACTCAAAAAACATGATTTTCAAGAAATTACAATAAAAATTACAGAAATCCTTGACTAATTATGAAAATTTTATTCAATAATTTGATCGATAGAAAGAAATTGTGTTTCACGTGATACTGTGCTGTATCTTGACTATCATTGTGAATAAATGGATATTGATAACATGAGAAATGCATTACTTTGGATTGCATTGTTTTTTAAATTAATAAAATAATATCCAATTTTGTTCAAAACTAGTTTTTTGCTTTTCCTAAAAAATATATTTTTTATAATTATGCCATTTTTCTTGCAAAGGTGCGATATTATTAAAATCACTTTCTTCAACGACCTTGAAGAAGTTTTGATTATTTCTCGTTACTCGTTAAGAAATTATTAACAAAATAATTTTTACAAGTAGAATGTACTTTTTTTAACACTGGGTATATATTTGTAACATAAGTCAACTTCATTTTCTTTCATACTTATCCTGCTACAAATCTTTTAATTTATTTTAAACCTCTCAGCAAACAGTAGTCTTGTAATCTTGTAATAATTTATGTGTATAGACTAATTTTTTTAAGAAATTGCAAAAATGAAGAGCAACTGATATTGATATTTGCTTTAACACCATCTTCAATTATGTTATTATTTTTAAAAGTTAAGATAACCCCGATTTTTTATTGAATAAACACTTTTTGATTATTTTTATTATAATTTATTACTTATATCATTACTTATGTCACAACATTATTTTTATTATAATTTATTACTTATATCATTACTTATGTCACAACATTATTTTTATTATAATTTATTACTTATATCATTACTTATGTCACAACATTGTTCGGGACATTTTTAAAAATTGAAGCATTAAAAGAAAATATATATATATATATACTTGAAGCGTTCTCGGAGAATATTCAAAACTGATATATTCGAAAACGAAGCCTTAAAAAAAAATTTCATTCAGTTTCGATTTATTTTTTCATGTATAGAATCCTCTCCTCTTCGCCTGTGTTATCGATGCAAGGATATCTTGTATATATATCGTATTGGAAATTCTTCTTTGATTTCTTAACTTTATTTATACAAAAGAAAATCCTGATTAGCAAACTCGGCATGTGTATTTAGTTGAACTTTTTAAAGCTAAGACGAAGAAGTGGAAATATAAAGGAAATGAGGACATCTCGCTATTAGCTAATCAAGAAATAATGTTGCGTGATTACAAAATTGCGTAATTTCCTGGAATTAATTGTGCTTATAGAATGTAAACAGATTTTTAAATTCCAATAAAAACGAGTTTAAATATCGTATATTTTCAATTAAATAATTGAATGCAAAGTTTTTGAAGCGATATAATTTTCCTAATCAAGTTGTTATTAATAAACGCAAAAAGATATCAAAATTGTTAAAAAGAAATAAAACAAAATTTTATTATATAAATTTATATATTATATAAAATTTTATTATATAAAAATCTTTCAAACTCTGAAAGATTCGAAAGGATACATATATTCTCCTTTATTCTAGGTTAGTTTTTAATAAAAAAAATATTGAAATATTAATATGTATGTTGTCATTAACATGTGCCAATTATGCTATTAACGTTGTATAACTGATGTCGTAGTAATGAGAAATCTCGTTTAAGGTTGTAAAAGAATTGAAATATGAATCAATTTGACGAACTGAAGATGAAATATTTAAAATTTTTAAACAATCAGTACCAATTCCTGTTTTGACACTCCAAATATAAAATTATGCATTATTGCGTCACAGAGATATATTATTTAAATAAAGATGTATTTTCAATATATACGAAAAATATATTGAATTAAAATATTTAATATACTAAAGTAGATTGTTGCTTAGACAAAGATCGATTTAAAGTGCTACTTTACTTTTTTATTCAATATACTAACTAAGATTTAAGGAATTGAGATTTAAAGAAGTTCAATATTTAAATAATTTTTTTATTCTTTTTAAAATTTTGTTGTAATTGAATTGCGCGATTAAGAATTATAACAAATATAGTTTATGAATACTAAATTTTTTGATTTGTTATGCAATTTTATTATAACAATACTAATCTTACCTACTTTAATATTTATGATGATAAAAAGAAATTGATTTATATTTTATTTATGAGAAGATATATAAGTTCTATAAATTTCTAATCGTGATAGACACAACACTTGCATATTAATATACGTGAAGTAAATAATAAATAAATTGAAATCCGCGCTTAAATTCATAAATTATTAAGGCGGATGTACAATGATAGGCAAATACGCATATTACAGATGTCCAATATAATTAATGGAAAAAGTAATAGCAAAATGAGAGGGATTTGAGAGAATAAATTTTAAATTTGATTGGCTACAAGAAGATACAGAAGAAAATATTATGACTTATTCTTTAAATTTGGAATTTCTTATGCTACTTTGAATAATTAGGTACTATGTAAATATATTTCTTTTTTCGTATATCCAAACTAATAGGGGAAATTTTGTTTTACGTATTTATATTGTTAATTGACAATTGTATTTAAAGCTATATTTACACGATAATATTAAAAACGAATATGTTCTGCGCGCCATCTGTGAGAGTTTTATCATATATTTTTGTTTATTATTGTACGTGAGTTTCTTCTCTATTTTGTTTTAATTTATATGTTGCATACGAGAGGAATGTAATTTGAATTTACAATTAATATAGAAGAAACAAGGATTGTCTGCTTTTTGTCTCAAAAGTGATTAAAAAAAATTGTTAAGAGCAGTTGTTAAATTTCTGTGGTAATATCTGTCATATATAGAAAATGTTATTAACATAAAGTAGAAAAATTATATCATATACTGCAATATCTATTTAAAAATAATCAAATAAATGACGTAATTCAAAAATGTTAATATATAATAAGTTTTGTTCATTTGTTATATATGTAATTTATTGTATTATGGTGTATAACCTTATATGATTTACTTTTATTTACTTTTAATATATAATTTCAATATTATAATATAAAATATAATTCAAATTTAATTTTTCAGATTTCCATCTATATTATTTAGTAGTTGACAATATGGCAAAAGATCCATCAAATGAAACTGTTTTGAGTTATTATGACTGCTTACTGAGAGCAAGTGATGTTGCATTACTTCAAGGACCACACTGGTTAAATGATGTCATAATAGGATTTTACTTTGAATATCTGAATGAGACACTTAACAAAAATGGGAAAAAGGAAATATATTTTATCAGTCCTGAATTAACACAGTTATTGAAAATGACAGATTCATCGCAGTACAATATATTTTTAGACCCTTTAAATGTATCAGAGTGCAAATGTATCTTTTTCCCCTTGAATAATTGTGATAGAAAAGATGCAGCTGGAGGATCACATTGGAGTTTATTAATATTTTGTAAACAAGATAAAACATGTTATCATTTTGATTCATCAAAAGGGTATAATGGTAATATCGCTGCAAAATTTGCAAAGAATATAATGAATTGTGTACTTAATAAAGATGAATCTAACAAGTTTGTTGATATAGATTGTCCACAACAAGATAATGGTTATGATTGTGGAGTTTATGTTTTATCTTTAGCAGATGTAATTACAAAGCATGTTCTAAAAACTGGAAGGATAGATGGATGTAATTATAATCAGATTAAAAAATTAGTGCATGCAAAACGAACAGAATTATTAAACTTAATAAATGATCTTAAATGTAAATCAAATGTTGATAAATGATGTAACATGCAATATAAACAAATAATTTATAATTATATTTAATTATTTTTGTATAAATGTTATTTATTACTTAATGTTATTAAATAATTTATTTGTAATTCTATGTTGCATTTATATATATGTAAGTAATAAATGTGTAAATATATATTACTATTTTTATTATTATATATTTATAAACTTAAAATATGTATTATATGTATGATATATAATATATGAATTTAAGTATACATGTCATTTAATATGATATAAAGTACACAATGAGAAATACTCAAACGCTTACATTTGTAATTTTTGGAAGCTGTAGGAAATCTTAAAAATATCCTATTAAAATTAACTCTATGTTTATTATCATTATATCGTGATTATATTTATCAAGAGTTTTCCATGACAGTTTTCCATTGATATGAATTCCCATGTTCAAATTTATTATCTAATAAAATCAACATTTTATATTCCTCAAATAACAATGGAATTAATTCAAATGAACTTTTTTTTATTTCAATATCCAGTTCTAGTCTTAATTTTATTCATTGTCATGTAAAGAAGAATATTCATTTGATTTAATGCCATTAACAAAATGTAAAGCATTCGATCATTATTTTAAAAGTATGTTTTGATAAAATCCAAAGATAGAAGAGTTACAAGAATAACAAAATTAATAGCAGAGATAATATATAAAGACAATTAATCATTATCTATAATGGAGGATATAGGATTTTGAAAGCTTAACCATCTTAAACCAAGGTATACTATTCCTACAAGAAAATATTTAAAACAAATAAAACACTCCCAGAGTTATGTGAAGAAATCAAGATAAAAGTTCAAAAATTATTGGAAGAAGTGGAGTTTGTTGAAGTTACAACTGATACGTGGACATCAATCTTCTAACGATTATAGTTTAACAATATATTTTTGGAATAAAAGTTTTGAATATATATTGTATCACATTTATGTTTACAGTTCATTCCATTTGAAAAGATTTCAAGCATATGCAATTTAAACCTTTATCATGAAAACTATCGAACAATGGAATTTTGTATATTATGAGCAGCTTTAGAACGCGCTGCGTTTAATTATTTGTATATCTTGTTCATTGATTTGAATTAGTTATTGAAGACGGATTATTAAACAAAACTAATGTCAAGTAACTAATCTTCATTTGTTATAAAAGTTCGACACTTCAAGCATTTGTTCAGAGCAATGAAATTATGAATAGCTCGGGAAGAATTAAGTCTTGTCGCTTAATACAAGATCAATCAATAAGATGGAATTCTCAGCTTCATATGTTCTTTTGTTTCGTAGAATAAAGATAAGCTATTTTTCTTAAGCATTAAATTAAAATTTTTAATTAGATATTTCATTTCGATAATGAGTAGTTATTAGAGAAGTAATTAAAATCTTAGTTTAAATCCAAAAGTTTAAGTTAAATTTTAATTTCAGATAAAGTTTCCGATATGTTTTTGAAAGGTGATGAATCAGAGAGAGAGAGAAAAACTGTACACTAGCAATCATATTAGATTCACAATTTAAGGCAAGTGTGTTTCAAAATGAAGACAATTTCAGACAGGCAAAATTACTACTTATTGATGAAATTAATAGTTTGCAATTAATAAATACTAAAAATTGAGAAGCAGCCATAGAAAATTTTTTAGACGTTGGAGACCATAAAATTTATGGTTGTGGAATTTCTTTTGATAAATAATCTCTTTTACTTCGTTCATAAACAGTTTCTATAAGATTTCTATAAGTCCCTATAAAAAAAAGAAATAAAAAAAAAAAATACCTTCAAGAGTCACTCTTTTTGATCTTGAAACATAACTCTCCTTTAGATAACATAAAATATCCAAATTTAAAGAAATTATCAAAAAAATATTTTATTATATTACCATCAATAATATTCTGAAAGACCTTTTAATACATCCGGTATTATAATCGACAAAAAAAGAAGTAAATTAGATTCAGAAAAAGTCCGAATGTTAATATCTTTAAATAAGAATCTGGATAAAAAATTTTTGTGTTATTATGTATTTTATTTAGCCGATAGAAATATATTAAAAAATATATTAAAAAATATTAATTTAAGTTATTAAAACAAGAAATTTCTTTTACAAAATAAAACTAGCATTTAAAATTTCGAGAGTTTCGAGACCTTACAAAGTTTCGGATTTGAGTTTCGAGAATTTAAAAATTAGTCAAATTCATTTCGATATTGTTAGTAAATGAAGAATTATTGTTAAACGTTTCAAAATAACAGATAATCTGAGAAACAAAACACCACCAATTTAAAAAGCATTAATCAAGCAAAAATATTCGACTTTGAACAAGTGTCATACTACAATATTTTAATTAAAATATATCCTGAATTAATGGTTGTATATTCTTCTTATAGGAAATGACGAGTTGAATCGATTAGTATATTGAAAAATATACGATTAATATATTATTGTACGACGAAAAGAAACAAATTTAACTTTCAAACGCTTTCTATGCATCCACACTAAAAAATAATTATATTAATTAATGTTTCTTTTAAAATTACCTACAACATTTGCCTAAAATATTTTTTATTACAATTAATCGTTTAGAAAATTTTTTAGTTTCTAATCTTAGGTGACTCACTTGTTTCTCTACTTACGTCTATACTGATAAGCGTGCACTATATTGGTAAAATATTATCGCTCTTTTTATGTAAACGTTTTTACAACACGAGAATATTTTGCAAATAAAAAATTTACACTTGATGAGCTAATCATGATAATATTTGATTCTGACGCATTCATTGAATATATACATATCATTCAAGATGCACAATTGGAAGCTAAGAAATATTGCCAAATATTAATCTCGGCCACTGTTAAACTTGAGTCAATGTGTACGAAGTGTAGTGTATATCTTGTGTCACAATCGTACATACGTCAGTTTATACTCAGTTTATACCTCTTTATACTTCGTATATGCAAACCGTCTTTCGAGAATTATTTTCATTTTCTGAGTTTTTAGTAAGAATCTTATTTTAACACAACAAAATATATTACAATCTAATTTATATGTTAATTGTGTTAGTGCTCCAAAAGTAAGCATTTACTTAAGTGATTAAATGGAAGTGAAATGAAAATCTTCAGTATATAGCATGATCAGCATTATTTATAAATTTTCTAATAATACTTTTAATAATACGTAATAAATTGAAAATGATTTAATTTCTTCGATTTATTGCAATGAAATTTCAAAATACCATATAACGTATGGTATAAAATATTTATCCCAAAAATATATAATTCGAAGTATTAAATTTAAGTAATAACAAAAATTTTCTAATAATTGAATTAATGTGAGAGAATTTTTAAACTATCAATTAATAAAAATTATAAATAAAATAATCATTAGTTTTAATTTAAAATAACTTATATGTATGTCTAATAATATTAAATGCTTTTTAATTTTTTTAGATACTAGTTCATACTAAGAAATCAATGTAAAATTAATAAATGTATAAATTTTCGTGCAAATGTGAAATTCAGCCATGTAATCATGTCTGTTAAACAAAATATAGCGTTTAATGAAAATTTAAAAAAATTAAAAGATCAGACAAAAAATGTAAATACAAATTGCAATTTTGATCCACCTGATGGCGGTTGGGGTTGGATTATAGTAGTAGCAGCTGGATTTTCTAATGTAAGTTATGATTAATTTTAAGAAATGTTTCGTATAGTACATATCAAATTTTTAAAAATTCTTTTATGGTGAAACGTTAAATTAGTATTTGAATATTTTATGAATGTTTTATAATCTAATATAATGAAGGACATTTACTCTAAAGGTTCCTTCTTAAGTAAAATTTGCTTTTTATGTTGTAATGATTTATATAAATTCAATTTAATTATATTATATTATATTATTATATATATTACATTACATTGTTATTTTTATTAATTTAATTATATTATAATTGATTATTAACTTATTAACTTATGAGTATTTTTAATGCAGAGAAACATTTTACATAGAAAATTCAGTTACTAAAAATATTCAACTTTGACTTGCAATTCTTACAGTTTTGTATATTTTCAATATTGCAATCTTTCGGATTAATATTTAAAGACAGATTCGCAGAATTGGGGATCAATTCGTCACAAACAACAACTATATTAAATATAAATTGCGCAGTAACTTCTTGCATTGGTAAGTTATTTTCTAATTGTTCGTCTTTCTTATTATTTTACATATTGCGTAATTATTTTAAACGTTTCGTCGTTGAATATGATGACATAACACTATTAGCTCTTAACGTATTTATCAATTTATTGATAAAAAATAATATGATGTTATCTTAATACCGATTGGAGATTTTGTATTTTTTCATTATCTCATGATTCACTGTTAGATATGATCATTATTTATCATTTCATGCTATCCATAATAGTCATGCAATGTTGCGAAAGAAAATTTCATTTTTATTGAATTTAATTGACTGAAACAATTCTCATTATTGTTACATAATTCTCATTGCTATTACACAATTCTTGAGAAGAGAATAATTCTTACAATTAGTTATTTGTTCAGCCATCAAGTAGTGTCCTCTACAATTTATAAAATAAAAATTTAATTTATAATTCATTTATGTTAAACGTAATTTAGCATGTTTTTTACATTGTATAATGTTAAATTTTTATTATATTAATTGTAATATCATTATTATTAATTGTTATTATTAATTGTTATTCTTGTATACATATCTTCGTAATTATCAACAAAAATAAGTGAATCAATTTATCAGATGTTTATTAATAAAGATTTCGCGTTGCAGGTTTAGCTAATGGTCCTCTTTTTAGAAAATATAATTACAGGCAAACAGCTATTGTAGGAGCTTTAATTTGCGCTATATCAATCACAGTATTATCAATGACGAAAACTTTTACCGCAGTTTTAATTGTATTTTCGATTTTATATGGTAAGTTAATGATGACAATAAGAGATGAACAAATTCAGATAAAGTTTAAAGAAAAATATAAGAAGCTGTAATACATTTGTGACAAAACGTATACAAATTTTAATGATATTTTGTTGATAATTATCTTTAAAATGTTTTAAAATGAATGTAGGTATTTAATATTTACGTTCTCGATTTTAGGTACTGGAATTGGTATAACAATGTCGGCAAATGCTTTAGCTTTAAATACATACTTTAGGAAAAGAAAAAGAATTGCTGTTGGTCTTAGCTGGACCTGTACAGGCATGGGACCAATTGTCATGCCACAAGTAATTATAATTTAGATGAAAGAATTATAACCTTTGAATATAAATAAAAAAAACTCAGACAGAAAGATCAGATATTTAAAGAATTCCATATAATTTTCAATTAAAAATTGTTTAATTTTATAGAAATTAGTGTCACGTAACGTAATTCCTAATTGTTGATTTTACATGTAAAATTTTTCTATAAATATAACGAAATTGAATATTTTCTAACGAAACAAGAGTACAAAACGATGTCGAATAATGTTGTAGATAGCCCAAGGAATAACATTTATACATATATATATATATATGATTGTTCTACTAGTTATAAGACATAAATTGTGTTCGTGGTTAATAATATGCCAAGATTAAACGCTGTGACGTTTTTTATGATTGCATTAGGAAATTATTCAAGAATTTGAAATATCATATTTGAAAGTACGGTCTATAAATCTGTATAAGTATCAATTTTATGAAAAAAATATAATTTTAAAAAATTTGTATTATATATGACAATAAATATTTAAAAAAATAAAAAAGTGTGTCATAAAATTATATAATAAAAGAGAATATAAATATAATTATTTTAATTCTATCAGATTTTTTTCATATAAAAAAACAACATTTTTTTATAATGTTTTTCATAGCTCTTCTAACTAAATTAATTACAAAACAATTAATACAAAATAAGACAAAACTAATAATTATATTAATTTTTAGATAGTTACATTACTAATGCCAATATATGGCATGGAAGGTACCGTTCTTATTTTTGGTGGTCTTGCATTTAACGCTGTAGTTTGTGCTCTCCTGTTACAACCTGTTACTTTGCACGTAAAAAGAAGACAAAATACAAAAACGACTTCCAATAACGAGAATGTGAAGCCTGAAGAATTATTAATAACTGATAAGGTATAATCTTATTATTTAATAACAAATTTAATAGTAATTATTTAATAACAAATTTAATAGTAATTATTTAATAATAAATTTCATAATAAATGTTTGATATAAAATATAAAATAGTTAAAATATTAATTATTTCTTCAAGATATGTAATTTTTATTAATTCTCTTTTTAAACAAATAAATTTTGCAATATTTATGTACATATCTATTTTCAAGATCTCACAATACTTAACGGATGGACCATGTAGATTTACGTTTTTCCTTAAATTTTGATTACTCTATGTTAGTTTCTTATTTTTATGCCCATTTTATTCTTATTTATGCCTAACGATTTAAAACCATACATATGTTTTTATTTAATTTCTTTAAAAATGTCCGGAAACTGAAAAAGATAGAGAAAAACCAACCCGTCCGTTAAGTGTTAAGATTTGAATTAAAAGAAAATAGAACAGCAAGAAGATTAAAAGATATTGTTCGATTATAACTATTAACGATTAGTGAAATTCAATCATATTTTTTATAGGATAGTCATAAAAATCACGAAAATACTTATCAAAATAAACCGGTAGAAAATTTTTCTGAGAACACGCAAGCTGGTGGTACTTTGAGTTTTGTAAAAGAAAAATTTGGAAGTCAGTATTTGTATTACGACGATGAAGAAGATGGTGCTTCCGGTATAGACATAATAGATCCTGGAACACCGATGATGTCCCGAGCTAATGACGGATGGTACGTGTGAAAATGAATAAAGTAATAGTAAATCGTAAACGTAATAAATCATTATAAATATACAATATAGAGAATAATAACAAGTAGGATAGCAGTTTAATTTAATATGAATGATTTTTTTTAAATTTAATATTATTGCTAGAAATTTAGCATTAAACTTTAAATTTAAAATATATGCTAAAATATGACCTGTAATATTATATATATCTTATTTCATTAATTCATTTATCTTTTCAAACTTTCTTTATTGCTTGAATTATGTAGATTAACTCATCCTTGGAAGCCTTAGAAGTTTAAAATAGTAATATATTTTTTATAAACATTACAAATTTTGTAAAATTGTTAAATAGAAACTAAAAATTGTTTAATATACAAATGTTTTATTTATATATTTATATATTATATTTGCATATGCATTCTATTACGTATTTATTAAATTACATAACTTACATGCGTATAATAAAATGTAGAAAACTAAAATATAAAATAGGTTTTCTAGAAAAAATACTTCAACTACATCGATAACGTCTAGATTATCAAGACGGGAAAGCTCTACAAAAAATCAAAGCCGAACACCATTGTTAAATTTAAGTAGACAATCCAGTTTCAATAGAGGACTGTCGCTAGGAAATCTTAATAGGTAAATACACATATATTTACTGTCAAATCTAACAAATTCAGTAAATTATTTTTATTATATAATTGTATACAGTATTAATTAAATAATACCTTATATTTTAATGATTTCTTGCATTTCTACAATTTTTAGTAACAGTATTAATGGTAATAATTTGATGGTGTATTAATGTTAAATAATAAAAACTTTGTTTTAAATATCAAGTTTTCACTTTTCGAATACTTTAATCGTTAAATGAATCATTGATTTCGTATTTATAATTTCTAACTTTGTATATACTGCATATTATTTATTTTGTATTAAATATGTTATATAATGATTATGTTAATTAATATAAATGTAAATATGTAAGCATTAAAAATACATTTCATATTGTCTTGTCTTTAAATAATTTTTCTTCCGTTGCTTCAATATTTGTTCATAATTATTTACAGACAAAATAGCGAGACAGAAAAAAGTCGAAGAAGATTTTCGAATTATCAACCATCAACTGTTCCATTGATCATCGTTAACGAATCTTGCGAAAATGGAGACTTTGAACATTGCAAAAATCCAAATTGTGATCATAAATTCCAACAAAAGCTATCCGAAGAAGTTGAAACTGATCAACTGTTGAAAGAAGTAAGTTTTAAGTTTACATCATTTAAAAATAATGAATAAACAATGAACAATAATAGTTTTAATAGACAATAAGTAATAAATAATATTATTTAAATCATGTAAACTATATTCAACAAATAGAAAAATATATTCATTTTAGGAACTTGTCCAAGAAATTAGGAAGAAAACGTTTCTTGAAGCGCTGATGATTTTTTTCGATTTAGATCTGCTTCGCGATCTAGTTTACGTAAATATGATGTTGGGTATCACCTTCGCCAATTTCACAGAAATGAATTTCTCACTTTTAACGCCGTTTATATTGGGTGAATATGGATTCTCAAAAAGTCAAATTGCAACCGTGATGTCGATTCTTGCCGGTTTTGATGTGTTCACTAGATTGACAATTCCTTTTATTGCCAATTTTATTGGATGGCAAAACAGGACGTTCTTCCTAGTCGGTATTTGCGGAATGGCAACAGGTCGGATCGGTAAGGAATTAATAGTTATTTGTTTAAAATTTAGTAATTTTGTTCTTTTAGTTTTATAATTACAGATATTGAAAATGTCTTAGTAATAAGTAAGAAAATGTCTTAGTAATAAGTAAGAAAATAAAATTGTGAATTTTTACTCATTTTGATATTCATTTTGGCCAAGACTTCATTGGCGTTTTACACGTTTTCTTTTCTGAAGTAGAGACTATATGTTTTAATCCATTAACGTCCGTTGTACTTAAAGAAGTGTACCCGATATTTTGACTATTGTTATTATCTGCCGATGAAATTTCAAGATGTTGGACTTTGAATTATATCTGTTTGTTATTTTGTCATTCAGAATGTATATAACATTCAAAAACAAAATCAATTTTATTCAAACATTTGCAGATAAATATGTTGTACATATATTTCTTTTCTTAAAAATAATGTTTACATAAGTTACTCGCATAGTCTGTCTTTTAATGACAATATTATCACTTGGAAAATATGAATGAACTCAAGCAAGTACAGCATTTTCTTTTTTTCGACAATAGACGCATAATGTAGTTAATTTTCAAATGTATCCTTCATTTAAGATCCTTCTAATGAAATTTTGAAAAAACACCAATCACAATAATTCCAGATTTTTAACGGGCGCTAATGAATTAATGCAACTACTTTCATAGGTCTGGAATACGCTCTGATATGCTTGCGAAACGTCTCTTGTCGCTTGTCGCATTAAGTAGAAAAATTTTATTTTACATTTACCTTTTCATGAATAATCATTCTTTGTTCCATTTCTGCATGCTGTAGAACACACTGTATATTTGACTACATGACAGTAGAAGAGTATTGAATTGATTCTTATTAAATATGATATAGTGTTTACACGTGGCGTGTAAAACATCCGTGGAATCCTAGCCTTTATCTATTTGATATACAGGGTGTCCATAAAGTCTCTTTACAATTTCAAAAATTTATTACAAAGGCAAATAAAAAGACTGTTAAGTGGAAATTATTACAAAATGAGATGTATATATTTAAGTTTTTTTTATTATATTTAATATATCTTCATATGGGCATCATTAGTTGCACAAAGCACATCAAGACAGTACTCGATTTCTTGCAATGTTCGCTGTAACATACCCTCAGTGGTGGCAATGGCATCAGTGACCTGCTTTAGATTAGTAATGTTCCGTACCTTTGTTCGATACACGATATCTTTAACAAATATATAGTGTATTTTTAGAAATGTAAATTTTTTAATTTTAGGCTTTAGTTGTTGATAGTTCCAGTATTAATTGATATTTAAATATATAAATATATTAAAATAATATATTTAATATATATTCAATATATAAATGTATTAAAATATTTAAATATTAATATTTATTTATTAATATATTGTCTTATTACTTTAAATGTGGATTCTTGTATACGAAATCATCAATTTTGTTTTGTGTAATACTGGAATATTACAGATTTCAATATTTATTTCAATATTTAAAAATTTTATTTTTTGGGGAGACTATTGAAAATCTAATCTTTTTAGCAGAATTAAAAATTGTGTTCTTTTTGTGGTTCAAAGCATCAGTATAAAAAGGCATATTTTCATTTGTTGTGTCAGTTCGTAGACAAATGATGTCTATGGCATTTTTGTCACACATAAACGAAACATTAATTTATTATAATCTCATAATTAATATTATGAGTAGACTATGGATTTTTGTGTATTTATGAGAAATTAAAAATTGGAAAAATGCAGCCAATGTGCATAATATGTAGAAATATATAAAATTTCGAAAGTAGAATATTATGATACATAGCAATATATAGTCAAAATTTAAAAATGCATGAAAATCCGCAGACTAATATGAGATTAATATTAACATAACCTCTTACTTACTCCATATTGTTTTTAGTAAAATTTTGTATCTCATATTTTAACAAGTTTTCTTTGCAGTTATAAAAAGTCACAACAAATACATATAATACATATAAAATAAATTGGTATAAGAAAAGATGGCTGTACTACAGTATTCGGAAAGCAAAATTTTTTGCCCAAGTATTTACGGACATCATTATAATTGATTTTACTCACATACGCATATCCGTGATACAGCCACAAACATTAAATTTCTCACACAAGTAAAAAAAAAGATATTTCAGTTAATTTTATTTTACCTGGTCACCTTAGAGTCAATTAATTTTTTACAAATATCTATTTATTTTCGTCAAAAATGATCTTGATTTTAGCTTCCAATGTTCCAAAATATTTCGAAACGAGAAATGTGGATTAAAAATTTTACTTTTTGGATACTGTACAGCGTTTATATCAATAGATTAAGAGACTCGATGGCTTATATAGGGTACGATCGATTATATTAAGCGGGCACGAAAAAGCAAGAAATATAGAATAAAATTTGATAATAGAATCAAGAAATATAGAATAAAATTCTTTTATACAATAGAATCAGAAACTGAGAAATTTGGAAGCAGTTACAAAATACAAAATGAAATAAAATGTTATTTTACTTGATAGCCAGGTAATCAAATAATTTAGAGAAAAGTCATTTGCTTGTTTAAATAAACTAACGTAGGATTATTTCAAGATAATATCGAATCAAACAAGATGATAGGTTATTTAAATAATCATTTTTGAAATATTTTATTCAAATGAAACCCAGATTTTTTATTACTAATAAATATTCTGTTTGGATGTTCGGATAATTTGAGTTCAGATATCGGAAACTTTGTAGTCAGGATCTAGCATTATATAATATATACTATGCAGGTAGAAGGATAAATAATTCGTATATTTTTATCAATTTTTTCTAGTACTAGCACACATTCAAGATTTTGGAGTTACTTTAGCAATTGCGGTCCTAATTGGTGTTGGAAAAGGTTTGCGAACAATTTTCATGGCTCTTGTAATCCCTACTCATGTTCCTCTGTCAAGGCTTCCGGGCGCAACCGGTATCCAACTTTTAACTAGCGGTATTGTTGCATTGACCTTAGGACCAGTAGTAGGTTGGATTAAAGATATAACTTCAAATTACGCAATTATGCTTCATTGTTTAAATATTTTTACGTATTTGACTGTAATTTCATGGTCGTCAGAAATCTGCTATGTGAAACGAAAATCAAGGAGAACGGAAGAAGAAAAACAAACGTCAAATAAATTAAACATTTAAAACATCGACTGTCCGTGCTATTTTAATTCGGAGTATTATTCCTATTCTTTTTCGTTCAACATGGAATGAATGGAAAAATTCTGCTTCCTTTTTCCTGTAGATAAATATTGCCTTTTCACGTGACAACAAGAAAATTCTGTCTCAAATATAAAATACTCTGATCAAAGTGTATTAGTGTATTTCATTGTACATGTATTTCACAGAAAAGTTTCTAAAAAAGTATCTATTAAAATCATAAAGAAAAATGTTTATTTATTTATTATTTGAGTCGTAACTTAAGTTAGTAGAAAGAAGTTTCAGTTCAACTTACAATTACATCATTCCCATTGAATTACATCGATAATGTGTTAAATTTATATAATATGGTTACACTATAATTAAATAATCTTTAAACTGATATGAACAAATAAACAAAAACATATATTTTGTATTTATTTGAATTAAAAGTACTATTTATAAACATGTATTATAATACTTGAATTAAGTAAATATATTAACTTTGAATTAAATACAAGTTTCTAAGAGATAAAAAATAAGTATGATTACTATTGATTGTCTATCTTTGTAGTAACCCTGCGAGCAATTTCGTCATAATCTGATTCGTTAAGTGATTCGATATATATCATTTTGTGTATGCAGGAATTTTACGAAATTAATATCAAATTTTGAATGTGAAATTAAGTCATTTTATATCATAATTACCTTTTTATGCTATGAAATTATTCATCTATCAAATAAATAAATGTTTTTTTAACGTGTTCACGTCGCAAGTATTAAATTAATAAATTATTATCATTGCAAAAATGAAATTCAGTAAAGATTCTCTGTTATATAATGACATGAGACTGTTTCAATGACGAAAAAGTCAGCAATTAATTTTTACGAGTGTTAATATTCGATGGAAACGACATACATATTTTAATGTGATAATGTTTCAATGAGATTAATCAAACCTCAAAGTATATTGCTAAAATATTTAAAAAATTTATAGAAAAAGTAATATATCGTTATTTTCTTGATCACACATTACAGAATCCTGATTTAAAAATAGTACACCACTATAGCATTGTATGGAATGAATTCGATCGTAAAATGTCACAAAAATTAAATAATATAATATTTGATATTACAAAAAAATTAAAATAATTTAATGTTAAAATAATAATTAAAATTTAGAATTGTCTTAAAATATACAGAATGAAAATTAAATTCTTAGGAATTAAAAAAAAACTAATGTTATATATGTTACTGGATCGGACTGATAAACACACTAGTTGGAGATAGATTTAATAGAAATTACAAAATACATATATTTAACTCTCACACTCTGTTTCAACTCTCATACTCTGCTACACTCAAGTCACGCGTCTATCCAACTCTCGACTGGGCATCTTCCCGATCACATTTGTTTTTTCGTCATCATGCTCGCGCTCAGCTGTTCTCGCATACATCTCTCTCATTCGTTCTTTCTTCTGCCCTGGAATATCTCAAACACTCGGATCACACCACACCACTCTTATACTCTCACTCTCGTCACACTCATCCTTCCATACAAACATCATGTATTTTCACACATCTATGGCAACCACTACCACAATATATAATTAAAAACTAATGTCATAGCATATTGAATTAATTATTATTATAAGTTATAAAAGCTATTAAAGTTTTTATTAAATATATGATTTATAGAAATTACAATTTTACTTATAGTCAATATCAATTTAATTTCTGATGGAAGTTAATTACTTATTATAGAATTTTTTAATTTGATTAAAAATTTTTTTGAATTTTAATAAAAAATCATTCACTATACTATTTTAGAATCTGAATAAATTGTATTATTTTTGATACAATTGTATTATTGTTGTTTAACTTTTCATTTTTCATTTATTTTTGCTGTATTTTTTTCTCGTTTTATTAAAATGACAAACGTTAATTTAATTGTTTAAAAATTAAATTAAAATTAAATTTCATGTACTACGATTTTATGTTAGTAATAAGCTTGCCTGCTCGTATGATATGCAATGACAAAGCAGTATAAAATCAAAGATTAGATTAATCACAAGTACTTACCTTTATCGAAGTATAATAAGTATAATCGAAGTATAATAAGCGTTCACTTTGTATTAACATCTCTCAGAAACCTGTTAGAAATATGACTGTTAACGTAGTTTATTGAAATTAATGTATTTTGTTATAAAACTGTGTCAATTTCACCTGACAAATATCATTGTGAAATTGTGAGATAACGTAATAATATAATTAATATTTATTCAAACAGTGCAAAGTGTGAGAGTGATTTCTAATTTATATGTTTTATTACCAAAAAGTTTAGCGTACTTACTAAAAAATTAATTAAATTAATCTTAAGAAAATTTATTGCAACAGTGTTATTTGTTATCTAAATATTATGAGCATATGAAACATAGTATTAAGTAATGTAACTATTAAAAAATAAGTTAACTAAACAAGCGTGAAGAAGATTGTTTAAAGATTAATACGTCGTTATTGTCAAATATCAAGAAATTATTGCAATAATATTTTATTATGGTGTGATACGTCTGGATAATAAAGGAAGGAGTAACAAGATGAGTAAATCAGAAACTACCAAATTACCTCCAGATGGAAGCTGGGGTTGGATGATTGTCCTGGCATATTCATTAAACGGAGTACGTTAATAAACAATTAAAATTAATAATAAATTTATAGAATCTATTATCAAATAGCGAAATTGTAAAAATCAATAAAATCAAACGGGCGCTGCCATCATAGGTCAAAGTATATCAATCTTTTCTAATAAAATGTTGCTATGTATTTCCCTTAATTAAAATAAATTTCTATCGAAACATTTGTTTATCTCTAGTTACAAAATGTATTAATTAAAGTTGATTTTCGATTAATATTTTCCTACTAGTTACGTGATAATGTCATATTGTTATTTTATCATAGGGATGATAATTATTTTTTATTTCGTCGAGCGATTTTAAGTATCGATTGCTTGTAAAATGATAATTTCCATATAATTCTTCCATTGATAAAAATAATGCTTTATTATTGAGTAGTTTACACTCGACGATTTAATTACATGTGTAATTTGAAAATGATATCACATATTTTACGATTATTAATAATACATATTTATCAATTAGTATAATTTAATATTGTATACTGTTAATAATACGGAATTTTTCTGATATGTAGATATGTACTATATCTATTATGCAAGGATTTGGATTAATATTCAAAGATACTTTTCCTCGTTTGGGATTCAATGCGACGGAAGGAACGATCATCCTTAATACAAATTTAGCTTTTGGTATGATACTTGGATTGGTAAATGGTCCTTTTTTACGAATTTACGGATATAGAAAAATGGCTCTGATCGGTAGCACCTTGTTTAGTGCTGGAGTAATTACAACAGCATTTGCCAAATCTTTTACCTCTTTAATGATATTTTATGGCATATTCGCATGTAAGTAAAATTTACATTGTATGCTATTATGATAGAAATGTATTTAAATAAATAATTAAATATAATTAAAAGAATATGTTAGTAGATTACGGATGATATTTTTGAAAACATAATTGAAAGGATGGAAATTCGATGGAAAATTAATTTACTTATTAAATTTTATAGAAAGCACTTGGATATTTTACTATAAACATTTTATAGATTTTTTCGTATTTTGTGAATTTTGCACTTTGCAATTTTGTACTTTGAGATTTTCTATAAATGCGTAAAATTCCTATAATTATAACTATTAACTATTCAATTCTTTTCTATTAAATAAATATTGGATTTTTCTACTAGATTTCTAGGCATTTTTTTCTTTTTTAAATCAAATAAGACACAAATTATTATGTTTTATGATAGTTTTTTACTATTGATTAAAAAAGCAGAATTATCAATCATTAGATTGATATTTTATTTTACGATAAGCAAACATTCTTATAGAAAAATACATTGTTATAAAAAAAATACTGCAAGTGTTAAAATTGAGTGAAAGTAGAAGTACGTATCCATATTTAAACTAATATGCATTTAATTTAAGCATTTTCATTACGCTTAAATTAAATTTTATATGTATAACTTAAATTCTTTAAAATTAAAGTTTTATATGTATAACTACACGTAATTATATTACATGATATCGTATCATACAAATTATATTAAACTAAATTAGGTTGTTGCGTAAAATATATTATTATAATATATATAATTATTATATAATATTATAATATGTATAATATGTATAATTTGAACAAATTATAAAAATAGAATATAGATTATAAGTATGCAACATAGATATAAATAACAATTTATTTAATACTTATTATAATTATTTATGAGAATCTTTGAATGAAAAAATATTATTAACATTAGTATTATCATTATTATTAATACTAATTGATAATAAATTGTTAAAATTCATAAAAGACATGTATTAAATGATATTTATTTTTTTTATTTTTTTTTTCTTATTTTTTATACAGCATTGGGTACGTGTATGACGCTGTCTGCTTTTTCGTATGCATTGAATTCCTATTTTACGAAAAAAAGAGGACGTGCAATGTCGTTAGCAATGACACTTATTGGAGTGGGACCAATAATTGTACCTCAAGTGACTACTTTCTTAATTTCATATTATGGATTTCAGGTATTTTTAAGTATTTAATTTAATTTTTATATTTATATTTAATTTTTACAGCTATATTTACACATTAAGATATGAATGAAATAGCTTTGTATTAAAATATGATATGAAATTATAATATTCGTATTAAATATGGATAATATGAGTACTATTTTATTATATTAAACTGAAAACAAAATTATAGGTAAAAATTATTTCATTGTAACTACTATATGTAATTTTGAATAATAAATATTCCAATAAAAAAACCCATTTTCTTGGTATTAGAATTACAAACAGCTTAAAAAGTAATCACGATTACAATTAGATATTGTAAATAAATAAACACACCGTAACTATTAATTACTCTTGTTATTATTGTTATTATCTGTTTCGTTCTGAGATAATTTAAAGAAATACTCTATCATATTTAGCCTAGGAAAGAAATATAATATTTATATACTCTGTATAACGTTATATAATACTATGTTTATATACTATGTACAATTTATAATATAATTAATTAATAATATAATATAATATAATTTATATAAATTAAAGTAACTAATAAAAAAATATTTATTAACAGAACAATAGCCAGTCATTCGAGATCATAAAAATGTTTAATTGAACAAAATGATTTGATTTCAATTTTGTATGTATAAAATGCTTTATAAAAATTAAATGTAGAAATCATTTGCAGATTGTTTGTCCTTATAATGAGTAGAATATAAAAGAAAAAAAATTTGATTCTGAATATTATGCTTAAGATTAATTTTGCACGGATCTTTTTTTTACAAATCTGTACTGATCTAGAGATGTAGATTACATTGTTGTTGTATTTAATTTAACACTCTGTGAATAAATATAAAGATATATAATAAAATGTGAGTTTTATATTAAAATATGAATTATATATTGAAATATGAGTTTTCTGGTTTGAAATTGTGGTACATCTGGTTTGAAGTTTTCTGGTACATTGAAAAATGTGATAAAAAATTATTTAAAATATCTGATTGCATTATCAATTTATCAAATCGAATATGTCAAATTATTGCTTTATCTCTTTACAGAATGGAAGATTTACAATACAAAATTTGTAATACAAAAATTGAAATATTAATTAAAATTAATAGATTTGTCAAAACTCTGGAATTCTTGGACAAAAATTATTTTAAATGTTTTAATCTTTACAATTTTCAATTTTAGGGTACGATATTGTTATATGGTGCTTTCACTCTACATGGATATATAGGTAGTTCATTACTTCATCCACTTAAATGGCATACGAAAAATGCAAAATCAGAAATAGTGAACGACGAATCATTCAAGATTGAAAACGAAAATAAAATGACAGGTAACAATTTTTTCAGAGAATACGAAATTTTTGTTTTTATTCAATTATTTAATTATTATTTAAAAATTTATAATTAAATTATTTAATTATTATTTATAATGTAATTTATATTGTAATTACTATTCGAATTTAATTATGTAATTAATTATATTAAAAATAAGGAATTATTTTTTATTTTTCTATTTATTATTTAAAATCGTATTGGTTAGTTGAAGTACATTATTATTCATAATTATTTTACTTCATAGTTAATCAGATCTTACATCAAATCGTAAAAATTCTCGATTAAAATGTTTATTTTGTTTCAGATCGAGAGAACAACGACGAAGAAAGTCTGAATTCAGTATTAGATTTAACTACTAAACAAAGAAAAAGGAAGACTACTATTTCAAGTATCGATCACGATGCAGAAATTGGAAGTATATATGGTTTGGATATATCCTATGCTCGACAAATATCTGAAACATTGAATAGTAAGCGATTTATTAATATGATATATAATAATAATAATTAGACGAAATCAAACTAGTTACGCTTATTACGCTTTGTAATAAGACCAAACGGATTGTTACATATTTTTTTTATGAAGGTATAACAATTTAAAGTATCGACAATTTTTCATTGTTATGTATATGGTACTCTATATGAATATTAATTATTAAAAGGAATGTTAATGCAGTTTCTTTAGGAGAAAAAGATGTTGATAAATATACAATTATTGAAAATGGCCAAATGGAAAAGGAACGCTTAAGAACTCAACAATGTAATCGTCGATGTATGTATGTTTATTAAGATAATTTAAATATAAAGAAGAAGAAAGAAAAAAGTAATTGAATATATATATATATATATACACACTTGTTTTAGTTAAAAGCATCGATACAATTAACCTTGGCAGTAGTATTAAAATTTTTGAAGAGAAATCTTTGAGAAAATGCAGTAGCATAAATGAATTTGAAGTGAATAATCATCAAATTACAATGGAGAACGATACATTATTAGCACAAAATAATGGAAACACAGTATCAGATGCAAATATTAACAGTAATGAGAAGTATGTATTCATATTCAAATTAATAAATTAATAAATTTAAGGAAATGAAATCTGTTTTGGATGTTAAATTAGTATAATACAAAGTACATGTGAGTTTAAATAGAAATTTCTAATAATTCGTCATATTAGAATTATTGGTCAATTAGAAGTCATATTGGAATTATCGTCAATTAGAAGTATTGGTTTTAGGTAATTTTTTTTTAGTCCATTTTTTAAATATTTTTATGCAAGATCATAATTATAATTTTATCACTATTTCTTTTTTGTTTTATTTTATAATCACTTATTGTAAATTGTTTTTTATTTTTTGCTAAGTAAATACTCTGTAGATACAATTTTTAATATGATAGTAAAAATCGGTTCGAAATATAGAAAAGTGTACTTTGAAAATGAATATTATTCTTAAATGCATAATTTCATACTTACGTGTTCTTTTAAAGAAAATTATATATTTAATGCATTTTAGGTAAATTTTAGTTTTAATTTATTTACAGAATATAAATTTAGTAAATAATACTCTTTCTTAAAATATTATATTAGGGGAATACTTTTGGGGAAGAATATTTACAATAAATATTTGATTTTTTGGATCGTCACGGATATTTTTTTAAGCTGATTTTAATTTCTTTCCAAATATTTAAAAGTGTAATAGAGATATAATGAATCCAAAAGATTAAAGTATAATATTTTAAATAAAAGTATAATATTTCAATTGCATCAATATCAACATTTAGTCAACTTTATTATTATTATTACTAATTATAGATCTGAAAAGAAATCGACCATAACACGAATACTCAACGCAATATCAGACTATTTCGATTTGGATTTATTGCGAGATCCAATTTACGTAAATATAATGTTGGGAATGTCTGTCGCTATTTTTGCCGAAATAAATTTCTCTCAACTAACACCTTTCTTCCTGATGGACATGAAAATATCAACTAATCAAATTGCGACGGTAATGAGTACTATTGCCAGTGTAGATCTGGTTTTCAGGACTCTTGCTCCTTTTATTGGGGAGTGGCTTCATCAACCACCGAGAATAATGTATCTCTTGAGTTTGTGTCTGTTAATTATCAGTCGGACATGTAAGTACTATATTTCCTAGTTCATTATATATTCAATAAAAACGCATTAATATTTCCATAAATATTTATACAAAAATAAGATGGGACTTGATAAGCGAAAAATAAAATAAAATTTAACAAGCATTGCTTTATTAAAAAAGAAGTTAATTTGTAGCTTTTTAAAAATATATGTACATTAATTTTCCAACACGCGCATTTATTATAACTATTATAACTATTAATAACTTATAGTACAGTAGAACTTCCTATATTTGAATCGGGAGACAAAAATGTTCAGTTAATAGAACTTTCTCATAATGAATGAAGTTCACTATTAGTATCCGACTTGAGATTAAGAAAATTGTCAATTTATTTCGATATTTAAGAATGCTATATTTTTTTGGGTTGTTGGATTATACAATCTTCTTTAGTATAATTTTGCAGAATTACATTCTTTTTATTGTTGAATGTGTCGACGTAAGTAAATATTCTCATCATTTTTGTTTGTTATCGAAGTTTGTAGAAAAGTTATGTTTTCGACATTTATGAAGTATTATAAAATATTATGAAGTGTTTGTTCTGTATTATTTTTCTAGTAAAATCTTGTACAATTTAAATCTGATATTTTAGCAAATTTCTTTTACAATTATGAATAATATATATATAAATCATAAATAATACATGTAAAATATTTTAGTATAAAAAAAAGCGTCTATTACTAATAAATATTCGTTCTGTGTAGAAAGTTCGGATATTAAAGTATTCGAATAAGAGATTAGCTTTACTGAACTTAAATCTCTATAGACAAATAGGGTCGTTGATGATTATTTAATTTTCAAATTTTTATTTTTATTAAAAAAGTACTTGATGGATGGTTATATAATCTCGCAATTTTATTATTTAATAGAAAAGTAATAAACATATAATTACTAATTGTATGTCAGTCTACCAAGTATGAAAAAATATATTTATTTGCGGCTTATAATAGAAATCATTCGAAATAGTTTTTACTATTTTATTATTATTTTTATTGGTATTGAATATTTTTTACTATATGTTTATATTTCGTAACATGAATTTATTTAATTCTATTACAGCTTTATTGTTCGTAAATGGATTTATTTCGTTGATAGTCGTTGCTATTGGATTGGGGGCTTCTAAAGGAATACGTTCAATATATATGAGCTTGGTAATACCTCATTATGTGCCAATCCATAAGTTACCTAATGCATCAGGACTTCAAATGATTGTAAATGGGGCAATACTTCTGTCTGCTGGTCCTATGCTTGGTACGTATAAAAAATAAATAAATTAAGAACTTTATTATGGATTAAAAATTTATTTGTTCGATACTTTCGGCTTGTTTTTCACATAGAATTATCCCTTTCTTGGTTGTGAAATCTTCAATATTGTGAAACTTTCTATTATAGTCTATTATAACCTTTTATAGGAAATAACAAACTGACTAGTATATCATTTAAAAATCAAATTGAATTTCATACATTCTTTACGTGTTTATCTAAAAAAAAACTTTATTACATTTTCTCCAACTGTAAATCTTTCATTTAAAATGTTTTTTGATTTAATCAATAGTTTCGAAAATATTCAAGAAGATCGATTCAAATTGTTTTATTGCATACATATTATATGCAAAATAAATATAGTGTTTCAATCTTTCTAATTTTTGACACAATATTCTAAAGATTATATAAAAATAATAAATGAATGATGAATTATATAAACATAATAAAAAAAAAACTAAATATTCGAGAATATTTGGACTATCTATTCATTCTTCAGTTGAAATATCTTTTATTCTATTTAAAAATCGATTAATATCTTTATTTCTTCTTCGGATAACGAAATTTGGTTTTCGTTTGTTTAACGAAATTCACTTTTCAAATTATATAGCCTCATTTGTTTATCTGAACATGTCGAGAAACAAAGCCGTATAGATAATATGATCACTATTTTCAAAAACTGTTCTTGTTTGTGCAGCAATAAATGTTCGGACAATAAAAATTATGAATATGTATATTTGACGGTCAACTGATTAGTACAAACGAGATTCTATTATACATTAAATTTCCTAAAAAAATATTTAAGAAATTAGAATTATTTTAATTGTCTATATTATTTTTTTTTAAATTCGCCGACGTTCACAGTTTGGAAATCAAGATAATTTTGACTTCGTGAAATGAGGGAAAGTTCTATAACAGATGTTGAATGTCAGCAATGGTAGTGGTAATATCCGTTACGTTTTAGAGTTTAAGAACCTATATTCTTTTAGCTATTGACGATACGAACAATAAGATCTTTATTTATATAGAAAGATCTACTTTCGATTAGCAATAAAGCCTTCGTCTTAATTGCTTCGCAACCACGAACGAGTTATTCTGCGATACAGTATCTCTTGAATGGTGTAATAGTCGAAATATCTCATGTGTTTCTTTATTAGAACGAGAATTATATTACTTCGAAGAAAAATCAATGCACGTAATTTCACCAAATTTTATCAAAAAAGCATCTGATTAAATTTGTATTGTATAAAAAATATAGATAGATAGATAGATAGATTTCCATTCTTACTTATTACATAGTTTTAGAAATATATATCACATTATTACACTCCTTATACTATTGCACCCTCTTCTTTGGTGGTTTTCAGGGCCCCGGGTGGTCGCACACTCGTCCCCTCCTCCCTCCTTCCTCCTCATTCCCCTTGGTTTCTCCTGCTCTCCTCCTAATGTTCTTCTCAAATTCTCTTGTAAATTGGCATAGGCCCGTCTTTACTTTCCCTCTTAGTAGCTCTATCCAGCTATTCCTTCCTCTCTCTTTCACCTTTCTCCATTCCGCTTCCTAACTAATTCTTCCTTCGTCGTACTTCTCATTCCCTCACAGGATCACGCATGATCCAGATTTTCCTTGCCTGTACCGCACAGCCTACAATTCTCCTCCTTAAAACCTTTGTTTCCTGCTCTCCCGATGTTTCCACATCGCATTCTCGCCCATTGCTCCTTATCCTTCCAACTTGTTTCCTTGTCTTCCCAGTAGTTCTCCTGAGTCCAGACTGTTTTTAGATCTTTATAGTCCGGGCAGTACCTTGATCTGTTGATTTTACACCAGTCTCTTTGCGTTATCTGGTTCCTCCCCCTCCTTTAGCTTCCTTTCCAGGCTGTTCCAACCCTCTTCCCCTTCCAACAATTCTAGTATTTCTCCATCTCCTACCTCCTTCATTGCCGCCTCCAGCTCGCTCATTCAGCTCGAAGGCCTCCCGTTCTTCCAATTTCTTAATTCTTCCCTTAAGCAGACTTTTGGAAGTCTCTCTTCTTCCATCTTCGCAATGCTCACTAAATAATTTCCAGCTCTCCTCCTCGCCTCTGTCTCCAGCTTCTCCCTTACGCCTCCATTCTCCATATATAATCTGGCGTGTTTTTATTCAGCCCCATTGCCATTTTACACATTCTTCCACTCATCCTCTCTATTTCGGATCTTTCTTTCCAGCCCCATATTTCTATACCGTAGGATAGAATGGACTTGCATAGTACATCATATATGTACAGTCTCCTCTTCAGTCCTCCTATCCTAGCCCGCCTCATTACTCCCCACGCGGCATTTGCAGCGATTCTGGTCCTTGCAGCTAAGTCTTCTAGGTGTTTGCTGTATGCGTTTCCTGTTGTGAACCAAAACCCCAGGTATTTGAAGCTATTGACTACTTCAATTTCTTTTCCATTAATCCACCACCTTTCCTTCTTGCTTCTTCTCCCTCCTTTCCTAAACACCATAATCTTTGTTTTATCCGTGTTGATCTACAAGTCCTTCTTCGCTGCAAATCTGGCTAGTGACGCTAACATTTCTTTCAGCCCCATGGCATCGTCCGCTACGAGCGCTACATCGTCCGCATACTTCAGCGCAAAAACTTTCCCTATTACTGTTCCTCCTAGATTCCCTTCTTTCATTTCCTTCTCTAGGTCTTCTATATACATGTTGAACAGTATAGGGCTGAGCGGGCAACCCTGTCTCACTCCTCGGTCTGTCCTGAACCTTCTGGTGCGTCCCTTCAGCGTGATGACTTCGCTGGTCGTCTCCCTATATATGCTCTTGATCATATCAAGCATCCTACCACTTATTCCCATTCGTTTCAACTTCTCCTTCATCTTCCACCTGTTGACCGTGTCAAAGGCTGTGCGGAAATCCACAAAGGCGACATATAGCTTCCCTCCTTTTCTTCTTAGCTTGTTGCCTATGAGCGAGTTTAAGGCAAATAGGTGATCCCTCGTTGCCCTTTTGCTTCTGAATCCACATTGGCTTTCTCCTAATACCTTATTATTCTCTAGCCATCGCCTCAATTGCCTCGCCATCACAGACGTTAGAATTTTGTAACCTACATCTAGTAACGCCACTCCCCTGCAGTTTCGCACGTCATTTTCGTCCCCCGCCTTGTGTATAGGGCACATCCTTGCTAATGTCCAATTCTCATGTATCCTTCCTTCACTCCAGAAGCCCTGCAATATTTCATGAAACACTCTTGCCAATTCCTCGGGTAGCCCCTGAATAAACTCGATCCTAATACCGTCTTCTCCCGCCGCTTTATTTTTCTTCATGCCTCTTACTATACTTTTCAGCTCCTCCCAACCTATGTCCTTGTTTAATTCCTTTATCATTTCGTCCTCGTCTTCTCCGTGTCGCCCCTCTTTCCTCGTCTCATTCTCCTGTCCACCTTTCCTTTGTGTCTTCTCCTCCTGTTCGACTTCGCCGCCCAGCAGCTGACAAAAATGCCTCAGCCAGTCTTCCTTCTCTATTTTTGCTCCTCTCGCCCTTTTCCCTGTTCTAAATTTCCCAATGTTTCTCCAGAATTCGGTTATTGTTCGGCTGCTTTCTATTTCTTCCTATTTTTCTTCCTGTTTCTGCATCTTCTTTTTGAGGTATAGTTTCTTTAGCTCTTTCCTCCTGCCGACCACGTTCAGTCTATCTTCCTCTTTTTTGGATCTCAGGTAGGCTTTTAAATCTTTCCAAACTTCCTTTCTTTTATCCTTGCACTCCTTGTCGAACCAAGCTTGTCTCGGATTTGTCTTCCTAGTCCTTATCATTCCCGCCTTTCTGGCCGCTTCCTTTATTATCTCATTCAATTTCCCCATTTTTTCCCCCGGGTTTAGCCCATTCCACTCCACTTTCCACATCTGTACTAAATTTCCCTGGAATTCCTGGATTTTATTTTCCTTCCATATGTATTGGGTCTCCCTCTCTGTTTCTCCCTCCTCCTCCATTCTATCATCTCTGCTCTCGCCTTCTGTCCACTGCACCATGATCGGCAAATGGTCCGATTCTGTCCTGGGTACTATTTCCAGGCGGTTAATTGGGTTCGTTCCCTCATCCTCCTTGACTATTATATAGTCGATCGTCGAGCTTGCTTTCGGTTCCACGTACGTTAGTCTTCCTTCTTCATCCCCTTTCGCTCTTCCGTTTAGGATCGTCCATCCCCTCTCTTGACACATACTCAGCAGCCTCCTCCGAGTTTCTGAACCACTCGTCTCCTTCGAACTTGTCTGACCTACCTTGTTCTCTTCCGATTCTGGCATTCCAATCTCCTACTATTAGTATCTTATCTCCCTTTCTTTCTATTCCCTCGCTCAACTCTTCTAAGCTACTTCTTATTTTATCCACCCCCACATTATTATATACCGTTATCAATGTAGACTGCTCTCCCGCTATCCTGCCCCTGGCTACTAACCCGTATTCCCATTCCTCTACTGACCCCCACTTTGAGTTCTTCTTGATGCCTAGAAGTTGTCCGCCGCTTGCCCTGCCTCTCACTTTGGATCTGATAGCCGATTTCGCTGTCCACCTAAATGTCTCATCTAATTTCCTCATGAATCTTTGTAAGTCTTTTTCCTCTATCCAAGTCTCCTGCAGTACCACCAAATCGAAGTCCCCTATAAAATCTGTGATTTCCTGGATCCTGCCCATCCCTGCCACATTCCATACTACTAATCTCCTTTCTGCTAAAGCTTCCTTTCTCCTATTCAAAAATTTTGCTTCTCTAATTTTCCTCTCCTTTCGTCCCATTTCCAACACACTCCATCTATTATTAATTTCATATACCCTCTTTTCACCTTCCTCCCCCCTGCTTCTTCTTTCTTGGCCTGCTCCCCTAACTTTTTGTGTATTTCTCTTTCACTTCTGGTTAGGTCATCGTCCACGTATATCCTGGAGCCCTTCAGAAGTCTTCTATTCCTCATCACTCTTCTTTTCGCCTCTAACGTTTCCATTTGTACAAGTACGCCCCTATTTCTATTATTGTTGTTGTTGATGTTTGTATTCTTCCCCAGCCACGATACCCTTCTCACTTTCTCTCCAGCTTCCAGTTTTACCTTCAGAAACTCTTCAACTTCCTTCCTCAGGTTCCTTCCTTCAAACTCCATTCCTCTTATTATTAGGTTTACTCTCCTTCTCGTTCGCTCGTTCCTTTTCAGTATCATGTTTATCGATTCTAGTCGTTTCTCCTCTTCTTTGTCTTTCACTCTTACCATTTTTTCGACCTTTTCTTCCAGTTTTCGCAGCCATTTTTCCTCCCTTTGTTTTTCGGGTATTCCCATTCCCTCTTCGCCTAGCCTTTTCTATCTCCGCTCTGACTTGGTCATCCATCTTTTTCTTTTCGGTTTTGGCCTCAAGTGCCGTCACTTTGTCTTCAAGCTTCCCGATTCGTACTTGCATTATTTTCCTCTCCACTTGCCATTCCTTTTCCTTGCGATCCAGTTCTTTTCTTAATTCGGTTATCTCACTTGTTAGCAGTTCTCTTGTGGCTGCATTCCCCGCTCTTATGCCCTCCATCATCTCTTCTTTCAATCTTTTTAAGTTCTCCTCCAAGTTCCTTCCTTGGCTCTTCAAAAATTTCATTATACTGCTCTGACCTTCTCCTTCCTCTTCGCTTTGCCCCTCATCTTCCTCCGTTCTTTCCTCCCTTTTCCCGTTTTTTCGTTTCTCCGTTCCTGCCTCTTCCCTTTCCTCCCCCGTCTCCGTGCTACGTGTCTGCACCGTTTTTCCCGTAATAGACTTCCCCTCCTTAATCCTAGCCGGTGATCTCTTAATTCTGTCCTTCCTGCCAAAAATTTCCACGAAATCTTCCAGTCTTTTCCCGCTTTGCTTTGCTACTTCTCTCTGTCGTTTGTTTTTCGCGCCCAGAGGCCTTCCGCGTTTCTTCCCCCTTCGCCCCTCTCTATCACCCTTCGCCCCGGCAAATGACTCAATCTCTAATTCGGCGTCGGTAAGTAGTTCCTCGCCTGTATAAGAGATGTCGCTCTCTCCGCCCCTGTTTACTCTCTCACCACCCATGTCTCTCCTTCCTTGTTCTAACCTCAATCTCTCTTGTTTTCCCACTTCTCTCCCTAACTCCTTCTAATGCCCTTCCGCTCACCTCTTAACTCTCCCTAAAGCCCATCAATTCTTCTCTCACCTTGTCCACTTTCTATACTCCTCTCTGAGCGCAATCACAACTTATTCCATTAATACCTTAATCCATATAAAAGTTCGTCTTTATTACAATAAACAACCGACTATTCTCCTCGTATAAAAAATATAATTTATATATTTACTAATTGAGGGCAATAGAGTTGTCTTAAATCTTAAATTGCTGATAAGCAGATAATTCGGACAATTAAACACGTTTATAATTATAGGAATTAAGTTTAAAATTAGTTATAGAATGCAAGAGTTATTACTGTAATTTGATTATTAATTAATTTTTGGAGAAATTCTTTGCAATAACAATATATAGTGACTCACATTAATATTCGGATACCAGGTATTTAAACTGCTACAATTTCGTAAAAAAAAATCATATAACAACAAACCTGGATTGATTTTAAGGCTTGAAGGCTCTACTTCATTTTAAAATTCACTTTAATATGTTTTTATATTATATAACAGGTAGAAAAGTGAAAACATTTTTCTTCCCAGAAATGCTATAAATTGTTATAGTACGTAAAAATATTGAAAAATTTTTTTATGACTGAATCTATAATAGATTTCAAGATTGAAATCTCTGTTGCTTCAATTTTGAATATTGAAAAACGAATATAATGACGAAAGTGTTCAAATTCCCCAAATTTTATCTAATTGTAAGCCTAATATTACATATCATCTAAGCTTAATAATACAATTATATTTTACTTTTTCTTTTTATTGTTCTTGCAGGTATAATGCGTGATAATCTTGGAAGTTTTACACCTTGCATAATTGTAATAAATTGTGTTACGGCACTTACAGTGACAATGTGGACACTAGAAATGTTAATCATCCGAAAAAAAAAATCACAAAAACAAAAAGAGCAGCAAGAAGCTTCTTGATTATATTACGCCATACATTTCTGTAACCAAAAAATAATTTTTTCATTTAAATTAATATATAATATGTATATTTACATGCACTGATCATTATCAACTCGATAATTCAATTAAAAAATCCATTTATATAGTATATAAAAAGATGAGTGTTTTAAATTCGAAAGTAAAAATTAACCAATAAAAAAAGAAGAGAGCAAATATATTCTTTTATAAAAAGAACTCTCCTTTTATTGTTGAAAGTTGGTAGTGTTTTTTAATAATCAATGTTTTAAATTTTGAAAGAACGAAGATTATTTATAAATTTTTGCCAAATAATAAAACATTAAATGTGAACAATTCGCTCCTAATTTGATATTAATGACAGTAAATATTAACAAAGTGCACAATAAGTAGATGAATTTAGTAAAAAATTAACACATGACTGTCACGATAGACACTGATAACGGCATTTCTATTATTATAGATATTTTAAAGTGATTAAAATCATCAACAAAATAGATATGATAATACTAAATATAGTATAAAATAAACTATACGCTTTCATTAGACTTTTAATGTTACATAAATAATTTTATAAAACTTAAATATTCTATCTCATAAGGAAAATGTGTAAAGTGGCAATCAACGTGTTAAACATACTAATGTACAAGATTTGTATGTGTATGTGTATGTACAAGAATTCATTTGTGACGTTCATTCGAATATTAGGTACTCATTGAACGTTGATTTTCAATTCCAATTTTAATTTTGGAGAAAAAAAAGACACGTCTAAAACTAATTAAAAGAGTAGGACGATATATTAACTTCGTGCGTGTACAATGTTGCAGTCATGATCTTGAGCACTTTGCATTTAGTCTCACACTATTCTTGTTAACGAATAAATAAGATTCTCATCCTCAATGTTACAGAACTGTCAGTTTTATGTAAATTAGTCATTATCGTAATCAGTCGTTACGCGGGATTCGAGGTCGATTTTTATTGTCTGTGTAAAATGAATGTTTTTACTGTAACTATTACTAATATAATTTTGTTATGATTTTCTTTAGTTTTGTGCAAAGCTGAATGTTGAAAAAATTCTGACAACATCTAAAGATGAAATTGACAAATGATATTCACTAATTTAAGACGTTAATTAGAGACATTAGATTATACTTTAGTGTATTCGTTAAGGTGATTCGTAATATATTATTTATTACTAAGTATATCAGAGATTTAGTTTCATTACTTTTTGCTGCATTGTATACATACAAATAGTCAATAAAAGAGATTTCATTTTTCAATAAAATGACATTGGCTCTTATGTGGCTCTCAATGAGAAATTTTACTTGTGACGTACTTATTATGACGTCATTTATTATATTCACTAAACATTCAACTATGATTCATTCATTTTTTAAATTAAATCTTTACAAATGTTTGTTTTTAACATTTTGTGAAAATATTAATGCTAAAAGTACACTACTACTAATGCCAGCAAAAAGGCTTGAAAAAACTTATCACTGAAAAAGATAAAAAATATTTTGATAAGTAATTATAAAATTATTCAATTCTAGCTCAAAAAGCAAGGGTATATGTATTATTCAAACTATGTACATAAAATGCTAACTTTTATAAAGTTTAAAATTTTGCTAAAAACTTAACAAAACTTTATTAAGAACTTCATAAAATATAATATGTATAGAATAATTCTATAAAATTTTGAAGTATTTTAACTGATGAGTTTAAAAATTATATGTACACATATATATGTTTGTATATGTATAAGCATTATTTGATGCGAGTATATTTAAAGTACTTATACAATTATATTTGTTTTATAGTACTGACTTTGAAAAAATCTTAATTTAAATCTTTTTTTTACATATAGTCTTTATAAAGTAAAAATTTGTATAGCACTTTCTATACAGAACATAGCAGCTGCTATATCATTTCAAGTTTAATTAAGGTCGTGTGCTTATTCAATGTCGTTCGCCACAGAACAAACTTAATGATGTGAAGTGTTTCGTTACCGCAGTTCAGGCCCCTTAACGATCACGATCTACCGCGGAAACAATAGATTGTTTCTTTTCAGAATCTTCCGGTAAAAGTTTTCACACGCTATTACAAGAATAACACAAAGAATTAAAAGTTGTATTTGAAAAAAGCTGATTACACGAACTGTAAATATTTGAAAATGAAGATAATGATATCAAACTCCTCGAATTTATTCATAATACGAATATTTCGAGAATAGATTAAAGATTTTTAATAATTAAATTAATTATTTCAACAGAGTGTATATTTTTATATAGCTATATTATAATTTAATTTTATAATACTATCAATCTTTGAATTTTAGGATCATATATTATAGTCTTCAAGTAAAATTCAAGAATTTCCTTTATGTTCATTATCATTAAGAAAAGACGAATACAGTTAAGAAATTCTGTTTGAAACAAGTTAATTTTCATTACAAAAAGATATATGTATATATATTGGATTACTTTGATTTGTTCCACAAGTTATTATATATGTATGTTTATATATAAATAACAATTTATATATGTGCGTTTATATAAATTGTTCTATATATGTTTATTATACGAATTCTTAATTTATTTTTAATTTAAATTAATTATTTGTAAATAATTTTTAATTGCTGTTAAAAGAAATATTTTATTTATTTTATTTCTTATATGTAATAGCAGAATTAATCTATTTATCAATATGGAAATAATGTATTGAAGAAATATTATATAGAAACATTTCATAAAAGTTAATATTTCTTTGTACATATGTACATATGTTTGTGTCATCTACATCTATATACATATCTTATATTTTATTTTAGAATTATGAATAAAAATTGAATTAATTTCAATATATAATATTCATAAATCCAAATTAGTTTTTACATAAAAATTCCATTTTATGATTTAAAAGTAAGCAGTTATATATAGTATGTATACAGTATGTAGCACATCGTTTCTTTAATTAATGAAAACTAAAAGAAAAATAGCTTTTTTTACAAAAATTGCTTAATTTTCTAGAATATGTAAAGCTTTTTAAATTGTTATTTATAGAAATTTCAGTATCAATATATGTATATATATCAATAGATATGTTAGATTATATTTATAGATTTATTCATAACGTGAATAATGTATGTAATAATATTCATGTTATATATGTATGTATATAAATATCATGTGATTATATTTGTATATATATTGTACATATGTATTATTTACATTATATATGTATATATACATATATAATATAATAATATATATATATTAACATTTATGTTGTACATAATATATACGTATATATAAATAATGATATTCGTGAAATAAGAAACAAAATTTATCAGAGTAATTTCCAATCTTTTTATTGTACACACCTTTTCCATCATATATATATATATATATATATATATATATATATATATATATATGAGAATATGATTCCTCCCCTTACCTCTAAATATAGTGATTTTTTTATGTTTTAAATAAAAAATAAAAAAGATCTTATATTTTGAGGTATTAATACTTTAAATATTAAATAAAAATTAGATAGTATTTTTATAATTTATTTAAGTGCATTTAATTCTATTAAAGCGAATGAGATAATTAATGACTTATTAACTTCCGATTGTCTTTTTTTTTGTGCACATACATACATATTTCGATAGTAATAAATATAATACACGATAGAATTGCCTCCTTTATAATACACGATGAAATTGCTTTTGTAGTTCACTAGAATAATTATAATATCAATTTTAGAACAGTATGACTGTAGCCTTTATGTATAATATAACATACGTTAAACTATAGCTTGGTTCTACTGTAAATTGGTACAAACTTTGCAATGAAACAACTTGCTCCAAGATTTTTTGGCAATAAGTAACATTATTAAGATCTTATATTTTTATCAATTAATTAAAAACAATATAATTACATTATTCTAAAATTTAACTCATTTGTTTTTCATCTCATGGTTCACATTGGGGATAAAAGATATTAACACTTGCCACCAACTCTTTATAAAGATAATGTTCAAAAATATTTGTTATATTCATCATTACGTTCATTTTGAAATGTAGAATAAAGTGAAAATAATAAAAATATAATTGTATCGAAAACAATTATATTCAAATCAAGATATCAATTTAAATATTTTATCAAATCTTATACAAAATTAAATAACTTTAATATAAAACAATATACACGTATATTTATTATAGCACTATAATGCAAGATATTCATACTCCGATTTTTTAAGTTTTGTAAACGATATTACAAAGGTATGGATAAATTGTGACCATTACATATTTGCACGGAATAGGAAATCTTTAACTAAAGTATTCATAAAATATTTGAATTTTCTGTTAAAGGTTTCATCTTATTATATGTACATATATTCCTTATATTCTTTATAGTTTTCAAATGTTCATTTGTCTCGTCTCAAAATATCATCTTCTTTTTGGAAAAACTGAAATTTTCTAATTAGATTAGAATTTTCAAATCTATTTATAATATTCTTGATACAATATAATTAATTTAAACGTCTTTGTTAAATATCTTGTATCATTCTGTAAAAGTTTAAAGCGCAACAAAAGTGGAGAGTGTCGTCTTAAATTTCAGTCACGAAATCACGGTAAAATGGTCGTACTTTTCAATTGATGAAACAACGTGAACCAGAATATCTCCTTTCACCATATAATTGGGAAAGTTTTAAACATTGTCAAACATGTAGTACGCGGAATACGTATGAATGTGCATCACTATCGCGCCTGAATACAAATAGTTCATTTTGGGTGGCTTCCAAATATGCAAAATCATCGAAAGTGATACTATAAGGAAACATCTACTTAATTATGTATTCAGAGAAGAATTGAATATGTCACTCAAAAATAGAACTAAATTTTTAACTTTTAAATGTATTTAATTTAAATTTAGTTAAAGTAAAAAGTTGATTCTAAAAAATAATAAAGCTAGCTTTTAATTTTGCAACAATACCTTTTATGACAGCACAGTTAAAAAAAAGTTTTAACAATGTTAGAATAACAATTAATGTTATTAATTGTGCTCTAATTTATTTGACGGTCTAAAGTTGAATTCTTTACAATTATAATTACGTTTAGATATAACAGCAGGTACTTATAATTAATCAATTAATTATTATAATTAATTTAACCCTATTTATTAAATTTACAGTTATTTACTTTTACGTATTTACAAAGTGATACACAATTAATCGGCATTCATATAAATGATATTTTTATAATAGTTCTTCGTACATAGGAAAAATAATTTGAAATTAAGTCTTAAGTTACACAATCTCGTTACACAAACACGTTATTTCTTTTTTTGCAAAAATATCTACTTATGTTACAAATAACTAAATTGTTCACTTCATACAAATACATGTAAGTATACAAAATTGGTAAATATAAATACACTGGCCATGATGAAGTTTAAATTACGCACTTAAAACACTGAAGAAAGTCTTTGAAATTAAAACAATAAAATAGACAACTATTCACAATTAAAAATTGTATTATTCAGCCTCCAGATTATTAAGGAATATTTGCATGTCATCGTTTAGCTCGTGCTACCTATAAAAATAATTTATAAGAAAAAAAGAGAAAGAGAGAGAATTACCAATTAAATCGTATAGAAAACATGAGTAAGTATTTTCAATGTTTTCGATAATTTATTACCTTTGAATGTCCAGAGTAAAGTACCGGTCCATCCACAGTATCTTCCGCCGCTTCTTCGTCGTTTTCATTCAAATTCAACGTAGCAAACTCTTCGTGTTCCATAATTCCCCACAAAGGAATATTTTCCTTTCCTGTAGATGCAACAGCAAGATTATTTACTGCTTGTGGAAGCACTTGATAGGCTTTCTCGATCGCTTCAAATTCGCTGAAGTTATTCTTGCCGTTGCTCAGGTCATTGGTGACAGATTCACTTATTCGCTGTGAATGATCTCTTTTCCCTTGTCCCTTGCGATTTTCATACTCGTTTTTCGAGGGTACTTCTAGTATCGGCTGTGGAGTTACCACGTAAACTCGTTCTTTATTTAGAGGCGATATCGATACAGAGTGTGTCTCCCACGTGGAATTTTCTTCTAACGAAGATTTATTTATGTCGTGCAAATCATTGGCTGTTATTTTTGGATTATTTATTCGTACAACATTTATGGCCTAGAAAGCAAAGTTTAGAAAAAGATAGAAATTAATATAAATTGATACGAGTACATAACTTTATTATTAATTCTCATTCGTCCCGCAATTTTTGCTTAAATTATCCTTTGGTGTCAAATTGACACAATCGTAAAAAATTAATATCTGGAAATTAATATTTCTTAGTAGAAAGATAAACAGTTAAATTTTATTGACAATAAGTAGTTTAAATTTTTATTTGCGTTGAACAATTCTCTCACGTATCTTGCATTTTCTACTTTTGTCTAATATTATAATCATTTATTTGGATCTTGCTGCAACTACTGTATTCATTCACTACGACTACTACACAATATCAATTCGTATTTACGAAAAGACATTAAATGCATAATTGTAGTATAATATAATTAGATAGGCAATGTACTGCTTGTTCAAGAGATTTGAAAGTGAATATTGCAATTTTGACATATTTTATTATAAAAAATATATATACAAAATATATGCATATATGTGTTGTATGTTAGATATATATTATCTGTATATATTAACTGTAATATATATTATCTATATATATTATCTGTATAATTAGTAATTAGTAAAATAAATGTTACAGAGCCTATATACATATATGCAATAAAATAGTATAACATTTTTTTAAAAAAATGTGTCAAATTGGACAAAGGACAAGTGATGGCTAATAGCAATTAATATTATTGAATGACGTCATTAATAAATTAGATAATAAATAAAAATATAGACAAATAATAATATTTACTAATATTATATATTAAAATACTATATTGTACTGATTGCATTTTTAAATATGTAGTCCACGGATCGCAAGGGTCATAACTGACAATGAGAGAAAGCAGACTTAAGTACATTTTATATAGAATAAAATAAAAGTTTCAAATAACATTTAGCTAAGCAAGACAATACGTTATTCAATTCATTTTTTTTTTTAAGTATATTATTTGAAAAAAAGGACGTCTCGGAGGTCAGCAATAATAAAAAATTATTTATCGTTGCGTGATAATGTAATAATCAAAAGATTAAAAAGCACTGATATAATATATTATATTAGTATATATAATTATATTAATTATATTTATATATAATATAGTATATTATATTAACTATATTATTATACAGTTAATAATTATTATATTATTACTAATTACTAATGCTAATTAATATTATTAAATAATATTACTAACAGGTTAAATCACAGTAAATAACAATTTACATAATGATTATTACTGGACTGTAAATTTTTATGCAAGAAATTTTAAAGTATGAAATTATATGGAATACACGTAATATGAAAAAATACATAAAATATCCAAAGGATTAATTTTCTAACAAGATTCTACTTTTCTCATTATATTCTTGAAGATATAAATTTGCATAAGAATTCGCAGTCTAATTATTACAAATAGAAAAAGTAGAGTTCACACATTAAATTACCGGTTGAGTTGTTTCAATATGGCTGCTCGCGGAGCCTTCGTGTTCTATTTCGTTAAAGCTAAACCCAGCCAAAGAGTACGTTTTCACACTTTCATTATGGTCTTTCAATTCGTTTATATGATCACTTGGTTCTGTCGTTGTCAAATATTCCGTTGGTATTTTCTTTGATGGTGAAAGATAAGGGTGCAAAGAACTGGGTAAAATTGTGCTAGATGTTGTAGATTTTGAATATTCCTATGAAAAAATATACGAAGACATTCATTATAAAAAAAGCATCCTTATATTAAGTATCAATTTTAATAACACAGAAAGGTTTAAAAAATATTGTGAATACTATGGCGTATTAACTAATGCAAAATTAGTCCAAAATTATCTAAAATTGATCTAAAATTAAATAGATGAAATTTTTAAAAATTCTAATCACTGCGTACATTTGAATTTTAATTATTCCCTGATGTAATGCAATAAATAATGAAATAAAGAAAATTTTCTTCTATGGAAAAGAAAAAGATATGATAATTGCATGGCATTATATTAAATATTAATTAAATGTTTCAGACAAATTTATTTAAAAAAGAAACTTACTTGTATTGTCCAATTATCGATATTTTTTTGTAACCTTCGAACATCAATCGAAGTATTTGCTTTTGTTATAGTGCTTTTTAAATCTTCTGCTGTAGTTAAAAATGGTCTTATCGATTGCACATTTAATTTCTTTGAATTACTGATGTTAAATTGCGATTGAAATTGATTAACTACTTGAATATTATTCCTAGATTCTTGTTGAAGATAATTATCAACGTTCGATTCACTCTTAGAGGGAACTTTTTTCAACTGCGTATGTTCAGAATTAGTTTTAATACTCCAGTCTCCGTAGGATTGTTGAAACGGAATTGGTGTATATTCTGACGTGTATGGTATAATAACCTGTACCTAAAATATTATTATTTTCATGGATTTGTCATTAGATATACTTTTTACAAAATGTACTTTTTATTTTACGATAAATTAAATTTTTAAAGGTACAAGTGATGATGATGCAAAATCTTAACTCTTGTAAATTTATGTCAGCTAATACTCGTGAATTTAATTTTATAAATTACTAAACTTTTGTAACTTTTCTGTTAATAAGTGCATAATACGTTAAAAGTGATTCACTTATAACAATATGAAACTATTGAATAAATTATATAATATACAAAGTGTATTGACACAATTTCAGTGATGGATTCATCATATTAAAATAAGAAAAAAATGTATATAAACATATGGTCGATGTGGCTTTGTTCTTGAGATATAACCACTATTTACTTGCTTTTACAAAAATCTCTCGAAATGATCGCTTTCGCTTGAGAATATACTTTAACGTAAGTACTTTGTCATTGGAATTTTGATTCGATCAAAGTTGTCCGATATTGTTCAAATTTCTTCACAATGATACGTTTATAAATACTTTTAGAAATATTTATAATATTTATAAACAATTAAATAAAAGACTCAGCTTATCAAAAGAATTGAAAAATACAAGTTCGATTCTATCTCAGAAACAAGATCATATCATGCATATGTTTACATAAATTCTTTTCTTTTCTTTTCTTATTTTAGTGTGCTAAATCCTCTCTCTTATACATTATATAATAATATAACAACAAATTCAATAAAAATTTCCCATATCTAAACATTATCCGAATAATATCCAAATATTTTCAGAACATCCTATCATTTAAAAAGAATATTTACTAGTAACTGATACTTTTTCTTGTACTAACTATTCTATATGATTATTATTACTATAATACCAAATGTGAAATACAAGACTTTACTGAAAAAAAAAGAATATCGATGAAATGTAATGTAAGAATTTTAACTTTGCAATAAACGTTTTGCTTATGAATGACAAAGATATCTTAAATATAATTTTTTCTTACACTGAAATAGCAAACGAAAATAATGAGGACATGTCTTTCGTTAAAAAAAGGAGTTTGCTAATTCGAAGTACGAAAGGAATGTAACTACAGAATTATGTCTGTTCAATTTCTGTTCTATTATTCATAAATTCCTTAACCAAAGACTTTTAATTCGGATATTGGAAATTCTATTATACATATTATACTATTCATACGAACAAAATATATTTGTGTTACTGAATTATTTCATTGATTTTATAAATTGTATTTCATTATATAAATATTATATTTTAACAATAATATATTTCATTATATAAATATTAAATTTTAACAATAATGAATTTTACACAATTTTTATAGAATTTCTGGATTATAAATAAAATAAAATAAAATAGAAACTATTACTTATATAATAAAATACAATTTCAATTTCAATAGAAATTGCTAATTATATATAAGATACTTTTCTATAAGCAAGTAAATGTTTTACATTATTTGTAAATAATCAAACTCTGAATTTTTCATTATATTTAAATTTCGTAATATCATAACTACATTTACACGAATAATTTTATTTACTTGTTTATTTCTTTTTATATTTTGTTGCCTTTGAAGCGTGTCTCTTGTATCCTTTGAATCTACATCATCTTGCTTTTCAGAATTTATATCTCCCGAGAAAGAATTATTCCATTGTGCAAGATGATTCAAGGAACCATGATTCTTTGAAGATTCATTCTTCAAATTTGATGTGTTTATTAACAAACTTGGCCACAAATATCCTGGTTGTCCGGATGGTGGAATATACGAAACATCTTGTTGATTTGCATATCCTCTATTACTCGTTGATGGTTCAACGCGTTGATTAACATTCGAGAAATCCGCAGTTGTGGATGTCGGAGGCCCGAAAACACTGTTGATATTTTGAATATCCGAAGATGAATAAGATTCGGTCGACCTGACGAAGTTGGACGAATCTTCAAAAAATATATTGTCGGTCTCTAAATTATAATCTGTAGTTGTCTTCGTTGTATTATCACCGATGTCGGTATGCGCACTAGTGGAAGTTGTCCATTGCGTCTCAGTTTGACTATCACCTTTTCTCGTTAGATCTAACAGCGGCGATTCTTCAAAGTGTATGGATTCTCTTTTCGGAGCAAGAGAGCTCACGGATGGTTGCGTGGTCACTTGAGAATTTTTAACGACACTACCGCTAGGAGATAGATCGTCAGAATACTGATAATTCAAACTATCACTCTCTTGATTATGAAAAGTGGACGTTCCAAAGCTAGCCGAAGGATTCAAATCTGGCGGTAGATAATTCAAATTGGTGTTGGAACCTGAGTTTGAATTAAAGGGTTCATGGTACTCGTTTTGATTAGGAGACTCGTAATTTGACGAACCAAAACTATTGAGAATACCCTGATTATGATATACAGGCTTATTTAAAACTCCATCGTTTTCTTGTTTCAAAATTGGAAAATTATTAAAAGATGTCTCGGATACAGGAAACTGAGTATCGGGAATCGAGCTACCAAATGATTCTTTGTGATTTGCAGGTTCTTTGTTGATTTCGATCTCGTGACTCTGGGATATGGCGTTTACATGTCCTTGATTCACTTCTGTTCCAATGGATCTTAGATCGTCATTGCCATTGGTATTATAATGCTCGTCGTTAATTTCAGGATTTTTGTGTTCTTGATTAGCTAACGACGTTACAGACAAAGGAGGTGATTTGAGGTGCCCCAGATTTTCAATTGCAGAAGGGTTTTTGAAAAGTTCCGTTTTGTAGAGAGGAGGTACCGAATCAGAATGCAACGCTGAATGTGGTAATACGTTGTTAAAAGGCGTTTGCCCAACAAATATTTGGGAAAGTTCTGATATTCTGATTTCATGCGAAGCCGCGTATTGGGCGTCGTGATTCCCTTGATTGCTAGGAGGAAGATAACCATTTGAAAGTTGCTGAGGGGACGGATACTTTTCTGAATGATGCCCATCACCTTGCATTGGAATCCAAGGAATTTTGTTGCAAAGATTACAGTGTTTCCCTTTATTCGGCGATATGTAAAGGCCACGGCTATTTTTTGGACTTGGGAAGCCACGTTGCATATCGTGAAAGGTAGCTGAGGGATTGTGAACTTGTAAGGATGGACCAGGAGGAAGGCGAAAAGGCGGAGCTGAATGTACATTGAAGGAAGGTGCAAGAGACAAGCTAGAATGTTGAGCAGATGGAGGTATGCCAATAGGAGGATATATAGGTGGACCAGCTTGAGGTTCAAGCGGAGGATGAAGAAATGGTTCAGGTTGCGAAGCAAGATGCAAATTAAATGGTGGAGCACCGTAATATTGAGGTGGTGATTCGAGGTGTGCTGGAGTCTTTAGAGGCGTCGAAGTTGAAGGACCATAATTAAAAGGATTTAACCAGCTCATCAATTGCGAGAAATATCCTGGAGCTTCCGAAGGATTTACTACTTTTCCAGACCTCACCGGATAAGCTTTTGGTCTTGGAGGTGGGACTAAATATTCGTTTAATCCGTCCCTTCGATTGCCTCGAATAATATTTGGACCGTTATCGAAGGATGCTTCATTTCGATCATTTTTCAAGCATGATGATGTACTGCATACAAAGATGAGCAATAATAACGTTGATGTAACCTAAAAGCATAAGTTGTTAATTGAATACCGAACTCAAATTTCTTGTTTCTCATGTTTAAGTATATCATATATATAGTGCATGTCGCTTAAAATTATACATCCAAAAATTGTTAACATTGAAAGCATTATATCGTGAACAGAAATCGTACAGCAATCAATTAGGACTTATTTATTAAATTAAAACGTATAATATGATTTAATAACATGTAATTACAAGACTGAATTTGTACCATATTTCTGTTTAATAAAATAATTTAAAAAAGTAGTACATCAAATTTTGGAGGCTTCAATCTTTAGATCTATAGCAAATTTAGTAATAAGAAAAATTTTCAATGTTTTTGCATACTGTGACAATTTGTAGCATTTTCGAAAAAAGAAGTCCACATTCTCATTCATTACATAATGTACATAAAAATATCTCAGGAAAAAATGAACAAGGCATTGTGAAAATAAAGGTTTCATGCTCTAAAATAAGTTAAGTTGTAACAATAACAATTTTTGGGTGACTCACTATAAATAGTTTTCAAATCAAAATGCAGTATAAATAATTTTATCTCTTAAAATATTCGACAGATATACTATTAAATATATTATTATTATACGAGAAATAAGATAATTTAATGATAATAATTAAAATATCACATTTTTAACAAAAGATGAAATTCGTGAATACATATGTTTAAAGAATCGTGTACGTTTCTCACAATGGTCAATAACCATGGAAAATAAACACAGGATAAACTAAAGTGGGTCATTTTCTTTATGACAGAACTGTGCAATTTCACTTGATTAAACAATTACATACTTTGTGACAATTGAATCATTTATAAAACTTTTATAAAACTTTTTATTCTAACGTTTCATATATGTAATTTGTTATTGAGTTGGTAAAATATAAATATTTTAAAAAGTAATAAAATTGAATGAAGATTAATTATTTTATTACAATTTCTAGGAAATGATGGCACTTATAGAACTTTCTAATTTGAAAATCTTAATTCAATTTACATAATCTAAAATTCTCAATAGAAAATGAATTGGTTTCGCAGAGAAACATTTTTGCAATTGTAAGTATGACGATAGGCAGACAAGTAAAAAATAATTAGTAATCTTTTTCTTAATTATTGTGTTTGTAAATTAACATTCAGCTAAATTATCGAAAACAAAGGGTCAGAAGTGAAAGGGGAGCAAGTATGGCATAAAATTGAGTGCAGAGAAGATTTGAGCGACCAACTATTGCTGACGAGTTTCTCACGAGACATAAATTCAATGGTGTTCCCGTGGAACTTCACGTGCTATTTTACGTTTACTGTAAAATATGCGGACGTGTGAGAGAGAACGAGAGTACTCGCGGATCACCGTATTTATAGCGAGAACCGGAACTGCATAAGAAAGTGAACAAATGGAAAAAAAGATACAGTCCCCTCATATCACTTTTAAACTTACTAGAGTCAGTGCGCTTTATATTTTTAGCGGATAAGAAGTTGTTACTCAAGCAAAAGTAGGAAACAATATCATTTTGTATTGTTACTTTGGAACAAGTTTCAGAAAAAAGAACTACTTACGTTTATAAATGAAATTAATCGGATAACGTATATAATGAAATTTAAATTAAGTAATAAATTCAATAAGTAAGACAGTCTTCATAACAAGTAATATTATAAACAAAATAATAACTTAATAATAAATTAGATTGGAAAGTTTCAAAAAAAGTTTTAAGAAGCTTAAAAATATTGTTGCTGTTACCAGTAAATCTATCAAATGTATTTTACAAACATTTACAAATATTATAAAAATATTTAATTCAAGTAAAATTATAATTTTGATACATAACACTGGAAAATTATTTTCATTATTTGAAATGCATTTTAAAAATCCAAGATATCTTTCATAAAAATTCAAGATAGAACTGTTTAAATATATCTTCTGGATAAATAATATGAATTTTTGTAACCAATGAATATTTGCAAATCTCAAAGTTGTAAGAAAATAATCCCGAGTACATATAGAAATATTTGAATTAACCCATTGTCTTTTCGTATAATTTGAATTTACTGCTAGAAAAAAATTGTATTTTCTAATGTTTTATCATTACGTAAAGTATGTTCATTATAAATTTATTAGACACATCCGTCAGAATGGAAAAAAATACTAAAAGAAAGTTTTAAATTACTATCCAGCTAATACGATTTGACTAATAAGGATTTAAAGAAAATTCTTATTACAGAGATCCAAGGAAATAATTGAGTCATTAGAATTATTGTCTACTTTTGGCTATCGAAAAGTAGCATACATATAATCGACTGTATTTGATCGTGAGATAGATTATTTTCCGTTGAAGAGTAGGTGGTTCACATAGTGTAATAGTGAAATACATGAGAGAGAGAGAGAGAGAGAGAGAGAGAGAGAGAGAGACTTGTAGTTGTAGCAGGAGTAATGTAGGTAAGTGGGCTGTGAGTATTACGAAAGTCGACCTATAGTGAGAAGATGTAATGTGTGGTTGCATGTAATCTGTATAATGTGCATTCAACAAGGTGTTAGTGTGCTCGTGTGAGCAACACGTGTGCTAGAATGAATGCCGACGTTAATCGAGACTAACTAATGCCAATAATGAATCTGCAATTTTTTTCTACTTAGTTACCTTAAATTGAAATAATATCATCGTTTATTAAAAACAGTTTTAAAGTAATATATTTTAAAAATCTTATTTCAGCAGGGGAAATACTTCTATTTTACTTACTGAAAATAATTTATAAATCTGTTAATTATACTTCTAATCAGGACAATTTCAAAGTATAATATTTATTTGTAAGTTTTTACTGACTTTTCGATAAAATTAACATATCAATAGATAGAATTTTGTAACATTTATATGTATATTTATACGTATGATTAGCATGTAGAAGACTGATAAACCAATTAAAAGACTAATAAAATAATTTATTTCTATAGTATTTTAACTGTAATAATAGATTGTGTAACTAAATAAAATTGATACTAAAGTGATAATTATAATCATGTGAAAATGAAACTGTATAGATTAAATGAAATTGAAATAAATTTGCAATATTTCATTAGCGAATAGTTTTTGATATTTCATACATAGTTTTGGATATGAATACATAAATATATAGGGTATATATAACTTATATTTTTATATAAATATAAATTATTTTTTATATATTTTATACAATGTATTATATAAAATGTCCAAATCTATTCGCTACTACGTAAACCAAATTTTGCTTTGTTTATATCAAAAAATTATATCGTAAATATTTATTTTGATTACATTTAATCTATATATTTTAATTTTCATTTAATTACAATTGTCATTTAATTTTATTTAATTATACAATCATCACAGTATATAATTTATGTATATATATATATATATATATGTATGTATGTATGTATTATGTATGTATATGTATGCATGTATATATTATGTATGTATAGGCATGTATGTATGTATTATGTATGTATATGCATGAATAATATAATTTACCTTAAATTAAATATAATATACCCTAAATTAAAGAGAAAAATTTTAATCTAAATTTTACGTTATGGTTATCAATTTGTAGTTTTGACTGTTAAAGTAAACTTTCAAACAGAAAATTTATTAAAAACTTAATAAGAATAGATAAAATGAAAATCTAGAAATATAATTTTTAGAAAAACCAAATTGTAATGATTTTAACGAACTAGCTTCAATGGGAAAAATAATTATAAAAATACTTTGGCAACGAGAGATAATATATTGCATGTATTGGATTCTTTCAATAAATGTCAAAAAATAATAAATACAAAATATATTTAATATTTTTCTTAATTTTGTGATCAATGAGTAAATTTTATTTAATATTTAATAGGTTTATATTACGTTATAAACCTATTAAATATTATATAACATTTATGTAACATTTAATACAACATTATAACATTTAATATAAATGTAAAAATTAACTTTTCGAGAACTTTGCTTTTTTTAAATATAAACATTAATAAGACTAGCAATAAATTATGTTTTTTATGTTTTTTATGTTTTTCCTCGAAACAAATATTTTTCTTCAAAAGATTTTTTAAACATTTTTCTTTAGGGTACGATTACAATGTTATCTATATATTTGTTACTAATAAAACTCTTATCTCTTATCGTATCTCTTATATAATAATTACGTATAATAATGATGTACAAAATATTATATACATAATTATAATAAAATAAATAATAATTCACTAATTAATTATATCAGTTGATTGACGGAGTTGCTACTATTCTTGTTAGAGTTAGTTTAATTTATAATTCTATTATTACAATTAATTCCTACAAATGTTACAAGTTTACATTAATTGTAATAATCAACTTATAGTTCATAAAATGTGGAACCATACTTCTAAAACTATTTATTTTGCTAATCTTATTAATCTTTGTTAAACTGTTTTGAAAACAAGAAAATATACTAGCAGTGATAATTTAAACTTATAAAATTTGAAAAGACAATTAAATCAAGACAATAAAATTTGGCTAATTGTTTTATTAAATGAGAGGATCTTATTGTTGTCTTGTAGAAAACATAAAACGGATGGCGTTAAATATTATCAGTCACGTGACATTTATGTAATGTATAAATATTTGTTAGAACATGGAAGTAAAGTTTGCACGAATTGAAGACAATAAAACTTATTCGAGAAAGATTTGTATTGACAGTGATAAGAGGAAGAAATGTGCAAACTAAAAGCGACAGATTTAGGTCGTAGACGAAAAAGTTTCGCTCCTACGTTGGCACTGTGCCAAACGACGAAGATCATTCGAAAGCGTCAAGCATACGTTTCCCTCACATCGCTCACGATGTCCTTGTTGGATCATGATTGACAATTCACGATGTATAGAAATCAGTCTCAACTTTCGAAAGCTTTTGTAAATGGATATTTCTGTAGATTAATTTCTTTGTTTCTTGAAGATTTGCCAAAAAGCTTGTTGTTGGTAACAGAATTTTAAACAAATGTTTAAATGCTATATTATATTATCAAACAACAACTTATTATATCTAATTGTAAATAATAAATGTATCTTATGTTTGTTAATATGTATTATTTATGGTAATCGTTCTATTTTAAAAAATTAACATTCAGATGCAAAATATATTGACGAATTTTTTCTATTTATATTCGACGAAATATAAGTTTACAATGGAAAATAAAAAATTTCGTTCATGAATTTTATGTGTTCCTTTTATAAATATGTATTATACTGAATTTCAATAAAGCTACAGTTTTATTCAAATTATAATTAATATTTTCATTTGAAATAAATATTATGTCTTAACACGTGAAAATATTGTACAAGATATTATATAACATGTGTCCTCATGAATTTCTTAATATCTTTATTTTTATTCTTATTTATTCTTATTTATTCTTTTTTAGTTTTTATTAAATCATTAGTAATGATGGTGTACGTATTATAAGTACCCATTATATATACCTCAGAATTTTACTCTTAAATCAGAATAAAAATATAATGAAAATTAGTGTTACTGATATTGATACTAATTTTTTTGGAAATATAAGAAGCTTCATAAAAAACAAGGTGATGTGGGTTTTATAAAAATTTAAAGAAAAATAATTTCACTTCTTCATAATCTTATATACGTTATCTACTTGGACTAATTTAAAATTTTTTACATTTATTAGTGGTAAATTAATACAAATAAAAATATAGATTTCCGCTTGGAAAAGGAAAGGAATTAAATACTATAATAATGAATTGTATTATAATAAGGAATAAAATACTATAATAAGGAATTAAATACTCTTTAATATCGACAGTTTTAACTAGTTCATCGCAAGTCGGAAATAGACTAATCGAAAGTGGATTTCTTGAATAGTTAAATTTGGTCATGTCGTTGTTTTACCAGACTTTGAATTGCTGATTTTTACCTTTCGCCTTGTATGCTCTGCATGATAAATCAAGCATATGATCTTACAAAGAATTCTATACAAAGCAAAAACACTGTCTTTTTTAATGCATTACACATTTAAGACTGACCGATTTTATTTATTTTCAATGCTTTTTGGTAAAATATATGAATAAAAGCTTGTGTTCGTTACTGCATAAACTTTTTCCTATCCTTCGCATTTTTATTTCTTCGATACAAGATTTCTACCTGATTTATCTTGTAATTCTAGTGTTAATACAAAAATAGACAAATAAATATAAACGATCGCCTTTTTATTATGTGATACACAGTTAAATCGTAAAATGAATTTGATTTCATTATATTTTTGAAATATAATACAAATACAATAATTTTTATGATATATTTGAATTAATTTTAAATTCTTCTTAAAATATAAAATTAAAAAAGAAATAAAAATATGCTTTCTTCTAGGAAATAAATCATTTCAAAAATTAATAAGATAATTTTACTTTTCTACTTTTTTAATTTTTATATTAATTAATTAAATCTATATGTTAAAAGAAGACTCGGGAAAATTTTTAGCGAAAATAATAGCAAAGCATAATTGGTAAATATATTCACTAACGAATTTATCTAAAAAAAATGGTAATTTATCTCCGTCAGTATAGCTTTCGCCTCATAAAATCTATGGTTAAAAAGTCGAACATTTACTCTCACAAACACAATGCAAAATCAATGGAATACATGTGTATAGAGTTCCTAATCATTAATTTTTAACTAAAAGTGTATTTGTATAAATAAAAGTTTCAATCAAACAAAAATTTATTTCACAACATTAAATAAATCGTTTATGCTGTTATAAAACAGATTAATTTGTAAATGTAAAATTATAAAAATATAAATGGATATAAAACAAATTAGAAAAATACTTCTAACAAAAAGATTTATTCATCTTCTGAAATTTTTAACACTGCAAAATAATTAATTACAAAATTAAATTTTTAATAACGAATCATACATTTTACTGTATTAGTTTATTTAATACCTATAATAGATATACTTGATATATAGATAGTATATGTATAAACAGATGTATATAGATAACATAGTATAGTATATATAGATACATACAACTTATATATATGTATATATTTAACGTGTATATATATATATATATATAGTACAATATATAATAGATATATAATTAATACTGTAATCAACTTGTAAACAGTAAAATAGAAATAAAATAATTTTGGTATATTTTTACAAACATTTTATGGAAAAGTATGTTACTCTGTAAATTTCGTAAAAACAAATTTATTGAAAAAGTTTAGATCGAAAATTTTAGACTTATTTCAACTTTATTCTTTAAAAATTGTTTTCAAATTTTTACTGCGTATAAATACGATATGATAATTAATTATACATATGTGAGGAAATATATAAATGTAGAATTTAATAATAAAAAAATAGTAACATATAATAGTTATTCAAAACCTAAAAAATGACATTCTAACTCATTATCAAAATTTAAATAAAATTTGTATATTACTTAATCGATGAATTATTGCTATATGATAATTATAATAATTATAATTACAGTCAGAATTATAATAACCGTCATAATAATTAAAATTGTCGTTATTGAAAATATAATATTATTATTTAACAAACTTTTTAATATGTAAAAACGTTGCTTGTACTCACGCGAAGGAAGTTCATGATTGTTATTTAGATCCTTTCCGTCAGGAACATATCACAAAAACTTCTTTTTTTTATTTCAGTGACCACACTTTTATTCAATAGAAAATAGTTTGTAAAATTCACGTAACTGAGATACGGCTTGAAATCTGCAACGAGGATACAAACTCAATGTTTCATTTTTATATCACATAGTCGGAAAGTGCGCGATGCGGAGGAACTGCTACTTCACGGTAATGCAAAGGTTGAAGAACAAGGACGCCAGACAGAAGGATCGTAGAGGAAAACTTCGGAGAGTAAGGAGAACGAGAAGAAAGGTGCACGCTTCAGTAGGGTCAAAGAGAGAGTCTATTGGCGCGTTTACCATGCAAGTCGCTTATATACATTTGCTCCTTCCTTCCTTCCTTTTTTCTTCCTCTCTTTCTCTATCTCTTTATCCTTTCTCTTGCTTGAAGAATCGGACTCCTTTTCTACCTACCAATTTCTCTCTCTAACCTATGCGCTAAAATTCTAAAGCCTATGGTTTAAATTTTCAATAAATTAAATTTCTCTCTCATAGTGCATATCTCTACGAAAGTTCTCTAACCCTCTGATAGAGAATGATTTGATATCGAGGAAGACTTACGTGGAGTTGTTCGAAGGAACTGTGAATTCCAAGAAAAATAAATTTTTAACTACATCATTATTATATCTTACGTGAATATTTACCTATACCTTACATATGTTAATTGATTGAACAATAACCTCGATATTAAACTCGAATAAATAATAAATTTCAAATTTTATATATAAAACAAGTTTTATAAAATACACAGAAACTTGAATAGATATCAAAATAGATATCATTTCAGCCAATTAAATTTTAATTGATTGGACAGCTTGGTGACACTTTAATACTAAATTTAAAAAAAATTTTAAAATCGTTTAGCAATAAAAGTATTGACACATTGTTGCATTTATTGCAAAATGGGGTAATAATATAGTAATGATGGTGATAATATGGTAATTTCTTCCTATAATCTGATTTGTAATCTAAATTTTTATTTCAAATGTAGGCAAAAATTACGTGTATTAAAAATAAAATATTCATATAGAAAATAAATATCTTGTTAACAATTAAGTTTGAAATGATACAAAACGTGATGATACGTGGAGAAAAGTCATATGGAGATCAATTACGTTTATTTAAAAATTAATGTTAAAATCAACTTTGCGATAATAAATATAACTAAAAAAATTAAATTTATTAAAATTAATTTAATAAATCTTTGACAACAAATCTTTATTGACACAAATTGATCCAAATAATTTTTAGACTGTATAGAACATATCCTATTAACATGAGATGTTTTAGTACCGGATGTAAAAGATAGAAGATAAAAGAAACATAAAAATTAATGAATAAAATCTATAGAAGATTATTTCGTTTGATACCTTGAATGATATTTCGTTTGATACCTATGAGATATACTTATTACATACGCAATGAAAGATTTAACCATTTAGAAAATAGTATTGTGAGACAATCAAAAGAAAATTGAAACATAAAAAATCCACTTCCTTCGATATGATAATTTTTCAAAAATTTTGTGATATTTTTGATTATCTCTATTAACGTCTGACAAATATGTTATGTATATAAGTTGTTTGCTGAATTTCAATGTGTTTACAATGGGCCTAGATAAAGATTCATTATACATATTTAAATAAAACTATTAATGAAAAACGATCATAAAGTATTTCAATGAAGTATGTCTCAGTTTTGTATTACATCATGAATGATAATAGAATTTAGGCCAAAATATTTGTTATTTTAATGATATAATATAGAGCAATATAACATGTCATATTTCGCAGAAAGGTTTGAAACTACGTAAGTAATTAAAAGGCTTGAAACGGTGCAAGTAACTAAAAGTATAAAAAGAATATGTTAAAAATGCTAGATGCCATATTTGACCAATATGAAACGTATATTATTTGTAATAAAAATCTTCACATTATTAACTATACCTTTTGGAAACATTTTGAAGCGACTGTTTCTATTGTACATTTTTGTATTATTCACAAAGAAGCAATAATGGTTCTTATATCTCTTTAGCTTACAGACAAAATTATGAAGTATTATGAGATACTTTCAGATTTTCACATTTTCTCAGAATTTAGCAGATAAATACGCTATAATACACTGCAATAAAACAATAAATTCAATAGTTATATATTCGCCGCAGTTCTTAAACCAAGAAACATATTCTCTTTGATTCTCGACAAAGTATAATTTTCTACAGATCAGTGCAATACGCAAAATGAACGTATTCTTCGTTGTGATTGGAATTCTTCTCATCTTTAATTCGATTCCCACTGGATTATCATTAACTCGTTCTAATCGAAATTGTACAACAGTAGAACCAACTGCAATTGACGATGCAGAGTGTAAAAAATATTACATATGTATTTATGATGATACTGGATCATTGGTCTCGTACGATACATCGTGTCCAATTTCGATGGTATTTGACCCTTCGATCAAAAATTGCGTACCATCTATGAACTTCGTTTGTAAAACAAGTTTAACAAGTACAACAGCAAGTACAAAACTAATTAGAGCGTCAAAGCCATGTAATGGTAGATTTCCAAAAGGTACTAGTTGTCAGACATATTATTTCTGTTACACAGATGGTGTGTACACCGTCAGATATGATTTGATATGTCCAAATAAGCTGCAATTTAATCCAATAACCCAAAGATGTGTATCACCTTGTACAAGTCCTAATAAATGTCCACCATGTTCATAAACAAATAACTATAACTAAATGAATTATAATAGAAAAAGAAATTTTTATTCAAATAGTTTATAATTGTTTATTAAATTTTCAATGTATTAAATATAATAAAAACAAAATAATCGTTACTTTGAAACTAATAATTGTTATTTGAAAACAATTTACGATAATAAAATTTTATTTGTGCATATATCTAAGTTATAAATGCGAATATTTGAATTTTTATAAATATATATATGTATTATATGTAAGATATAAATAAAAAAGATGTTGTACATTATAATATTAGATAAAATATACATTATGTTTTATTATTTTGTTTGAATAAGACTTCTATTAATTTATTCTAGTAATAGATATCAAAAATATATAAGATATCCCATATATATAAAATATATAAGATCCCAACAATTCCGTAAATTTATAATAATATCCACACAATTCCATAGTGGTAATTCATAAGTAAAACTAAATCGAAAAAGTGAAATTTTCATACAAAACTTTATTTAAATAGATACTTACGTTCTATTGAAACGAAAAGTTTTAATCAGATATTTTAAAAAACTGTACTTTATATTTTGGCGAATATATTTTTACGTGAAAAAGTATTTTTTTTAAAATAACAATTAGTACTCAACGAAATTCTTGATAAAATTATTTATTACATTCCTATAAATTGCTAACTTCTTGAAAGTTCCTTACTTCACGACTGTATCATACGTGATTACACAAAAATTTTATGAATTTGATAATGAAACAATAAACGAATCTGTTTATAAAATCACTTTGAACTCTTCAAATGATTAATTAAATATTTTGTTTTTATATGTATGAGGTATTAGATATTTCAGTATTACAAACCATGATAAAAGAAGATATAAATTCGCAAATATTATTTCAAATAATTATGCAACTATTAATAATAATAATAATATATATATATATTAGTTCAATTTTTATTCAAATATTTTAATAATTTTAATGATTCTCATTAAATGCCGCATAAACCATATATTTATATTTCTATGTATACATATTTATTTTTGAATAACTGTGATAATACATTTTATAAAACATTACAAACTACCATTATATGCTAATCAAACTATTAGTATAATCACAGACGAATGTGTTATATGAATATTAATTCCCTTTTCAACAAATCTTTATGATAGAAATATAAATATTGCATTTAAAAACAATTACAAAAGTAAATATTAACAGTAAATATTAATGCCAAAAGTACATACTATTGACATGAAGGTGCTAATTAAGAACAATTAAAAATATTTATTAAAAATCCTGTTTCTAATTTTTAATTTAAAATACGTACTATATATAAAAAATTTATATACATATATCTTTTTTCATTTCAATTATCGATTATGTAAAATAATATCTATATAAGCAAAACAATTTTCACTGAAATTTTCATACAATCAATTCAAGAAGCATACAGTAGCAAATCATTTCTTCACACGAATTTGTTCCTGATGAATAAAACTATACTAGAAATTATCCGCCACAGACGAGGTAAAAATAGACATTGCATCTTACGGACTTTCGTGGCCCGTGACCTGAAGTACCGACAAACTAAAAAAATCATGTAACGACATCTACTTCCGCTTGAACCAGTATAGTGACGTCTCTACTTCCGCTCAATCGTTCCGCCGAAAGGTACGTTTCCGGTAGGCGGACAGCGCCACCTTTTACAAAGCAAGAAACTAGAAAAGCGCAGTAAAACCTTCTTACTTCGCGATCACTTAACGGACAATTTTATCCGAATAATCGCCAAGCCTTATCATAGCAACTGCCAAGCGAACAAATACGTATAGCCGAAATAATACATCGCAACAAGCGAACATATTCGTTGCACATATATAATTATATCAAATTGTGGGTATTCGGATTGCGTGAATTATCGACACAGTACCTACAATCACTGGTTTTTTAGCGCACTCTACGTTTAAACAACGATGAGTTGGGAAATTAGTGAATGCTCCAGCAACATGACTTTTGAGACCCATTGCAGTGTTATCATTACCGAAATGTGAAGCTAGTAACTAACTGAAATCACTGTGATACTGTATATCAGAAAAGATTCTATCCATTTTGTACAACTTTTTTCAATATATAGTAAATTAAAATTTTAAAATTATTAATACATGCTTTTATGTATAAATGATTTATATTTTATTAAGCATTCTTAAAAAGAATTTTTAACTAACTAAATTTTAAATTAATATTAAATTATTATTAATATTAAAATATTAAAATATATATTTCCTCATTTACGTATTCCTTATATTACATATTCAAATTTATATTAAATTTTTAACAATTTTATTATAACTATGCAGTTTATTGGTTATGACAAATAATTCTATAATTTTAATTGAAGTCTATGATTCATTAGTTAAAAGTTAAAATATCATTCAAAATTTTTCTATAAATCTTGTCTATCAATATTACGATAATAACAAAACTTGGTTATTTATTTAATATAAATAAATTATCATTTTTCGAAATTAAATTTTCAATACTGAAAAATAATTAGTTAGAAAATTAAATTTTTAATAACAAATTATACATTTTATTTTATTATTTTATTTAATATCTTAGTATAATAGATACATACTTAATACATAGATAGTTTATATATGGATAGTATTGTAGTGATTAGCCACATGTTCGAAAGTTATTTTTCTAGAACGAGAAAGTTAGAAAAATTTACGACACACGCTATGAAGCTATTGAATTGAGAAAGCCAAATTCTGTTCTTTCAATGCGTAGAACAATATTGTCCTTTAGTGAAAGGTTATAATAGCATTTGCGAGCGTTACAAATCCGTGATTTCCGAGGATCAACACGCAAGTGTCAATATGCCCTATGTGTCATATGTTCTATGATCAGAAACCATCCCACTACTTTCAAAATTATGATAATAGTCCATATAAATACAGCCCGAAAAATAAAGAAGACAGTCAGTCTGTGAAATCTAAAACTTCATTCTTTTTCATTCTGTCCCATCTCATCGCTCATCTGTTTTTTGGGGAATTCAACCGGATTTCCACTGTGACACAAGCTGAGAGGCTTCTGAAACATTAGCTCGCCAGTGTAGAGTTGGGCCCGGAACTCTGCTGCGTCACCAACAATTAAGTTACAAATGTTGCAAACATGAATAAGTAAAAGTCATATGGACATCAATTATGTTTATTTAAAAATTACAATTAAAATCAATTTTACGATAACAAATATAATTTTTTAGAATGTATAGAACATATCCTATTATATCCCTAACATGACATGTTCTAATACCGGATGTATAAGATAAGAGAAGGAGATAAGAGAAACATAAAAAATTATTGACTGTAGGAGATTATTTTGTTTGATACCTTAAAATATGCTTATTACATACGCAATAAAAGACTTAACCATTTAGAAAACAGCATTGTGAGACAATCAAAAGAAAATTGAAATGTAGAAAATTTATTTCCTTTGATATGACAATTTTTCCAAATTTTTGTGATAATTTTGATTGCGTCTATTAACGTCTGACAAATTATTATTTATATAAATTATATAAATTATTTATATAAATTGTTTGCTGTTTCAATGCCTACAATATCTTGATAAAAATTCATTACACATATTGTATATTTAAATAAAACTATTAATGAAAACGATAAAGTTTATATTGCAATGAAGTATGTCTCAATTTTGTATTACATTATGAATGATAATAGAATTTAGGCCAAAACGATTGTTATTATAATGATATAATATAGAGCAATATAATAAGTATATATTTACCACAATAGGGTCAAGAACAAACATAGTAAATTTTTGGAAATCATTATCTCGTTTGAAATTTTGTTTGCAAAAAAAATTTCATATATTAAATATTATATTGACAATGAGTCACATATAAGGAAAATATTTTTCTCCCATATACAGAGCGGGTAAAAGGAAACGTTACAAATTATTAGTTCTGAGAGCATTACAGATATCGATATCAAGTTTTACAACTTTTCGATATCATATTTCGCAGAAAGGCTTAAAACTACGTAATAACTAAAAATAACTAAAAATACAAAAATATGTTAAAAATGCTGGATATATCATTTAGCATATTTGACCAATATAAAAAGTATATTATTTATAATAAAAGACTTTATTATTACATTATTAACTATAACTTTTGGAAACATTTGAAGCGACTGTTTTAATTGTACGTTTTTATATTATTCACGAAGAAGCAATAATAGTTCTCATATCTTTTCCACTTATAAACAAAGTTATAAAGTATTATGAGATACGTTCAGTTTACATTTTCTCAAATTTGACAGATATATGCATTATAATACACTGCAATAAAACAATAAATTCAACGAGGGTTATATATTCGCCGCAGTTCTTAAACCAAGAAACATATTCTCTTTGATTCTTGGCAAAGTATAATTTTCTACAGATCAGTGCAATGCGCGAAATGAACGTATTCTTCGTTGTGATTGGAATTCTTCTCATCTTTAATTCGATTCCCATTGGATTATCGTTAACTCCTTCTAGTCGAAAGTGTACAACATTGCTACAAGCAACTGAAATTATCGATGTAGAATGTAAAAAATATTACATATGTCTTTATGATGAAACTGGATCACTGGTCTCATACGATACATCGTGTCCCGCTTCGATGTCATTTGACCCTTCGGTCTCAACTTGTGTACCGTCTACAAACTATGTTTGTAAAACAACTACAAGTACAACAACTACAACTAGTACAACACCACGTACAACACCAACGCCATGTAATGGTAGATTCCAAATAGCAGAAAATACTAATTGTAAGGATTATTATTTCTGTTACACAGATGCTGTAACCACCATCAAATATAATATGACATGTCCAAATAAGCTGCAATTTAATCCAATAACGCAAAGATGTGTATCACCTTGTGCAGATTCTAGTAAATGTCCACCATGTTCATGAATTAAATAACTATAACTAAATGAATTATAATAGAAAAAGAAATTTTTATTCAAATAGTTTATAATTGTTTATTAAATTTTCAATGTATTAAATACAATAAATTCAATAATCGTTATTTTGAAACTAATAATTGTTATTTGAAAACAATTTATGATAATAAAATTTTATTTATGCATATATCTAAGTTATGAATGCGAATATTTGATCATATTTGATATAATATATATATATATATATATATATATATATATATATATAATATGTAAGATATAAATAAAAGAGATATTGCACATTATAATATTTAATAAGATTTACATTATGTTTTATTATTTTGTTTCAATAAGATTTCTATTAATTTATTCTACCAATAGTTATCAAAAATATATAAGTTATCCCAACAATTCCGTAAATTTATAATAATATCCACACAATTCCATAGTGGTAATTCATGAGTAAAAATAAATCGAAAAAGTGAAATTTTTTCATACAATTTTTATTGTTTAAATTTTCTTTATTTAAATAGATACTATTGAAACGAAAAGCCTTAGTTAGATATTTTAAAAAACTGTAATTAAATATCGCCGAATATATTTTCATCTATAAAAGAGCGTTTACTTTATTGATTAGAAATACAATGTTAAAAATTAAAAAATTAATAATAATACGAAATATTCTCTTGGTATCCTATCACTGCTTACATCGTAATCTGTCACCAACTTGTCTTTTAAAATTCTTTATATGAAAAGTCACCTAGATTATCCAAGTAAAATATTTTTTTATCTGAATTCGATTAATGATTCGATTTATTCAGTGATTTATAGTGTTATCTTGAAATTCGCATTATCACGTGAAAAAGTATTTTTTTTAAAATAACAATTAATATTCAATAAAATTCTTGATAAAATTATTTATTACATTTCTATAAATTGCTAACTTTCTGAAAGTTCCTTACTTCTTGACTATATTACGTGATTAGACAAAAAATTTTATGAATTTGATAATGAAACAACAAACGAATCTGTTTAGTCGCCTATTTACTTTGTATAATACTCTGTGTAATACCTCAGTGACGATGTAGCAGGTTGTAACAAATAAAGTATGTTATAATTAGAAAAATATATATATTATGTATATATATATATGTAATGTTGTTGTATATTATTATTATTATTATTAAAAGTTGCATAATTATTTTAAATAATATTTGCGAATTTACATCTTCTTTTATCACGAATTATAATACTGAAACATCTAATACTTCGTACATATAAATACAAAATATTTAGTAAACCATTTGCAGAGTTCAAAGTGATTACATATATATCTATTTGTTCAATTTTTAATCAAATATTGATGCAGAAAAATATTGGAATCAAATATTGATCATTAAATGCAGGATAAACCATGTATTTCGTTAATTTTCTATGTATATTTTCTTATTTTTGAATAACTATGATAGTACAGTTTATGAAACATTCACATACTAAACAGTAGCACAGACGAGGTTTATGAATATTAATTTTCTTTTTGATGAATCTTTATGATAACAATATAAATATTGCCTTTAAAAACACAAGGTGCAATAGTAAATATTAATGTCAGAAGTATTGATGACATGAAAGTGCTAATTAAAAACAATTAAAAATAAAAATAAAATAAATTAAAAATTAAAAATAATTATTTATTAAAAATCCTGTTTAATTTAATTTAAAATATGAATACAAAAAAATTATATATATATTTTTTTTATTTCAATTGCCGATCATATAAAATAGTATCTTTATAAGCAAAATAATTTTCGCAGGAATTTTCATACAATTAATTCAAGAAACATCATTTTTTCAAACGAAATTTTTCCTGACGAATAGAATTGGTGGATTCACTAGTTTCCCCAATTTACCGTTGTTTAAACGTAGAGTGCGCTAAAACACCAGTGATTTTTTAGTATGTCGGTATTTCAGGTCATGGGTCACAAAAGTCCGTAAGATACAATTTCTATATACCTCGTCTATGGCTGTAATGCAATACTTACCTAAGTCGATACGACAGAATGTGACACAAAAATGTTGAGTCTTATGACTTCCTCCCCCCCCCCCCATCAAACCTTCGACACGAAAAACCATTGGATGTCTGGTCTATCCTATTCTTAGTCAATGGTGAATAATATCTCGTCTGTGGTAACTAGAATTATTTATTTTAATCAGTCTGATTTATCTACAATCGATTAATCATTATTGTACAGAAATCATTGTCAGATGGCGTTAATATATCAAAATCACGACATTGTCAATGAGCAGTGCTCATGATACGACATCTCGCGATCCTTGGACGTTGTAAGGCAACACTGCTTGCTCGAATCGTGTTAGGTTTGTCAGTGATTACTGGTCAGGAAGTGAGCATGTTTTTTAATCCTGTTTTGAAAGTGTTCGAAATATTACAATAGTGTCTAGTGGCTTATGCGTCGGATGTCTCTTAAATAACTCATAGACATTAGTCGGTTACCATGAACTTGTTATTATTGTAGTTTTCATTGTATAACAACTAGTACCTGCAGCTATGTTCAACTTTTACACGCGATAAGCCCGCGTGGCACGAATTAACAGTGAAACCAAATGTTCCTTATCGATAATTTTTTCATTTTGTCTTCATTTTTAAGTTTATAATCTTAGTAATTGTACAAACACGTACACAATTAATATTAAGATCTCTCGAAGATTTGTACAAGTGGAAAAATCTTTTATAATTCCGAGTTCATGTTTCAAAGGTAAGATACGGTATTTTAACTGATTTAATTACTACTTTCTAATTGTTAATTACTTCCTATGTTCGCACAATATGTCATAAGAAACTACAAAATGCAGCTGGTACAACATACGCGAACTTCATTTACGTAAATTGTTCCGTTCGAAGTCAGTCACGCATATGTCAACTTAATTTCTAACATTTTTTTTTCTTTTATATTTTGTAAGAACTTAAGTAAGTGGAACGAACGTAAGATTATATAATAGTTGCTAAGCTCTTACGTACATTTTTTAAAGGAAAATCATAACTTCTGAATTTTTCACTTAAGGGACGATAACAATACAAAATAAAAATTAAAAAAAAAGCTATCGCTATCAATACATGCAATTACTTCTCAATTAAAAGAAAATTGTAATTTTAAAAAACAATATTGTTTCAATAATTTCAAGGATGGTGTGGACGCTGCATAATGCCGCAGCATGTTCTTGAAATAGGACACCAAATGATCGATTACTTTATTCCAATAGACTTTTTCCTACTCTAATTCGTGTCAGTTGTATGTAACACACGAATTTTAGTTACATGACAGATATTATTAATAACTACAAAATTCTGTGAACGAACGCGCGATCGCCATGCTGAATGTAAGAATTTATATTTTCACAATCGTTGTGTAGCGATAATGTACATTAAAATATTTGTTGAAAAGCAACACACGCGTTATTTTTCGACAGTTGTGCTAATCTTAAAAGTATGTGATAAAAAGCGAAGAACGCACAAAAAATAGATAGATAGTATTAACGTGATCAAATATGTACTTATAATCATAATATCATGAACATTTAAAAAAACATCTGTTGATAATGCAAAGTTTATTTATACATGACCGATGAAAGATTTGTAACCATATTTTGTAGTATTTAATCTTTAAAGTTTTTATTGTATGATTTAACAAAAAAATATTGCTATTCTCAAAATAACATCGCAAAACATTTTTAATGAAAATGGGACGAAAATATTTAATTGTGTATTTTAAAATATATAAGCTTTCTCCTAAAATAAAAAATATAAAAAAAGATATAATAGAAAAGATATTAAAAATTATATAAACAAAAAACAAATCGTTTAAATTTCACTTTATTTTCTCAGGATAATTGAAAAATTATAATTTTATGTCATTCAAGAAATCATCATCAACGCTATTCATATTAAATGATGACATTAATTAAAATCTACAATTATAATAAGGATATAATCCCCTTAACTTGTTAAACCCAATTTCTTTTTATTTGTTCCTGTTATGACGGGTTATTTTTCAAGCTAGAGGAAATATTTCCTTTACATGATTTCATACTAAAATGTAATTAAATTATTTTTAAAGTAGAAAATGTTTTTATTTAATATGAATAATTTTTTCTTAAATATAATCTTTTTTTTCATACAATTTTCAAATAACATGCATGACACATATAACACATACATGTAATGTTTAATTTAATTGCATTTTTAATATCCATATTATTTTTTTTGCGCTATAGTATGCTTACATATTTAATATTTTTAAATAGTAACTACGTAAGGAGTAAATAGCATTTTTGATTTTAAATTTTAAATTATGTGCGAATTTAATGCGCGCGCAACATTTCTATTGAGCATGTCACTCTTCTCTGAAGTATTAATATCAAGAATGATAATAATTATGATAAATATTTTTATCCAAGATTATATTTAGAAATATTGATACGTTTATTTGTAGAAAAACCTATTTTAAAATAACTATGATTTTAGAAAATTAAACTCTAATTTAATTTAAATTAAATTTTACGAATTTGTGTGTATATGAATTATTAATTTTATAATGCTAACGATTTTAAATAAATATTTCATATCAATTAATTCTATAAATAAATATAAAACAATGGATTTTATAAAAGAAAAATAGAAATCTTAATAAAAAGAAAGCAGAAAATAATTGTAGAAAATGAGAAAAATACATCATGATTATAAATTAGTGATTGCGTATAAATTTTTTATATATATATATATATTATATATCATTGGTATATAATGTCATTATGGATATATATATATATATATATATATATATATACATGTAACATATAATAGTATATAATATTTAATTTTTCTATTGTACGAGTCAAGTCCATTCTGTATAACGATTGAATTAGAAAAACATAATTAATATACTTAATTTTCTTTAAACAATAATAAATTTTTATTTTCGGATTAATTGATCGTGCAAATGTGTCTTCATTCACCTTTAGATGGTTTTTCAATCGCAATGGTTTTAGTTCAATCGCAAGAAGAATTTTTACTATTAATATACAATATTATTTAATTTTTATTTTATAATAATTTTTATAATAAAGAATTATTTATTTTTAATTTTAAAATATATTGTTACATTATCTATAATTTTCTCTATGTTTTCTTTATATTTTCTTAAATTTCTGTAAGTAATTCATTCTTTAATATAATATGAAGTTATTAAATATACATATAATATAGAATGTACTGTCTAAGATTATTCATTTTTGTTATATAATCTTATAAGAAAATATTTGAAATAAAAGACTTAATTATAAACAGCGACAAAGACATCTTAATTTTTCTCAGTGGCATTATGTATTTTTGATTTGATAGGATTACTGTCACAATGAATTTAACGATCTATTACTCTGACTTTCATAACCTTGAATTCAAAAATTTTAGCATAATGATTAATATTATGAAAAATTATTCTATTTCAAATGTATTACATATTCAAAAGAATACTGAAACTGCCAAACTAATAAATTGATTGAACACAAATAAAATAAATTAAATCTATAGCAAATTATATTATATCCCATGTTTCGACTGTAATCCATTTATGATACATAACTTCGCTAATACACTTCTAATTGTTGCGCCAAGCAAATCGTTTCGATTTATTGTTACATATATCCATAATACATATTGTATTATTGTTATCGAATTTGTGAATTTGTTTACTACCTTTATTCGTTTAAACTTATTAGTTTGACAGTTTTATTATTGTTTTGAATATTCGGTTCAATCAAATTCGGTTAAATCAAATTAATCAAATTAAATTCAGTTGAAATGAAGTAATTTTCACACATTTTTAATCATTAATTTCTGAATTCAAAGTCATGTGCCGGCCATAGTGTAGTAGATCGTTAAATTTGTTTTGGACCTATCAACTCAAAAATATATAGTGTCATTCCGAAAAATCGAAGTGACCTTGACTCTTTATTGAAAAAGCAATTTTTTGAAAAATTCTCTTATTACAATTTATAGCCAAGTTGATCAACTTTTATTTCAAATATTTTTTTGTGAGATTATTTAAAATAACAGAAAAATTTCTCTGTATATACATACATATTAGTCTATGTATCAAAACAATTTGGATAAATATTCTGAACAATTCAGCAATTTATTTGAATAAAATTTTGTCAAAATCAATAGGTCCTACCAAATGAATCAAATGAATTGTTTATCATATTCATAATACATAATGATATTTTATATATGTATACATACATAATAGTAAATAGCGTCATTCTACTTATTTTCATTTAAAAGAGGAAGTACATATATATAATGGAACTGTCGATAAATTAGAGTGTTACAATAAATTATTTTAAATCAAACATATTGCAGCCATATGTAAACATAACATGTAATGATGTAAAAATTGAAACTGTTTATTTATTTATATAACACAATCTTCAATTTGTATGATATTTAAAAGTCTTTTTTGATACTAATAAGTTGTTTATAAGTAGATATAGAAATTTTATGACTGTCTTAACGATTATATGACATGTTATGTATAGAGTAAGAATAATATAGTTTACGAGACACTTGTAAAAGAAATTGATCAAACATATATATTAATCTATTTCAATAATTTTTTTATCATGAAATGTAATAATGAATATCCATCTTTCAAAGATGATATTTACATATTTTGTTCTTATAAATATTCAGATGATTATTATGACGAAATTATGGATTCATAATAAATATAATGAAGATTAAAACAAACGATAATTTTTCCAAATAATATTGGTAACAGGAATGAGGATTCAATATTGTTAACATTAACTCTATCCAAACACCAAATAACCTTAGGAAAAAACTTTATTTTTGAAGATAAAAATAAATTCTCTGATGAAGTGTTCTTTTATTTTATTTTGAATCATTAGATATAAAGAAACAATGGATGTAGGTTCAATTAAGACTACTTAAATTAATTGACTTACTTTTGAAAAATCATCTGAAAACAAAACGGAGTATTACGTTTATTATTCATATGATAAAAGCGTTATTCATTGGTAAAAATTAGTAAAAACTAACAATAATGAAGCAGGAATTTATTATTCATTGACCACATCAGTAGAATATTTTTTATTAATTTTGGTTTCGGTAAAGTCCTAGATAAAATTCTATGACAAAATAAAACAGGCATTAATCGATATAGCTCGACAATTTCTATAAAGAAGTATTAACTTATGTGTATCAAAAAATTATTTGCTCACATTTTGTAAAATCTATCGTATGAAAGACGAAAAGAACAAGAATGATATTCTTGTGTTCATATTGTTTTTGTGTTTCATACAAGTTTCGTAAAATTAAAATTAAAATATCTTCTAAAACAAGAATTTTTATGTACTTGCAATCAGTGTATTAGTTCTTTATCATTATAACCATAAACAATTTACTTACAATTTATCATTATAACCATTAACAATTTATTTAAAAATATTTATCTCTTCTTTTATGCAGATGTTTCGAACTTTGTCAATCTTGCAATGTCATCAATCATAATAATTTTCATTTGCATTATATTACCAGATTCTTAAATATATTAGAAAAAATTAAAAAAGGATTGTTAATTTGTATATTATTTATTATTTAATATATGTTTTTTTAGTTTATTATATAAACATAAAATATTTTCTAACGGAATTACATATAATAGAGCATTGAAAAGAATTACTACAAACGGTAAAAAAGTGTCGGTAACTTCATGTTACACAAACATAGATAACAATTGATTTATTCTTATTTTAAAGCGTAAAACCTTTGTTTTGATAGTCCTTCTTTCGTTCTTTTTTTTTCATCAAAAAAAAAAAAAATAAAAAATTTTTGAGACATTTGGATTTTTATAAGTTGAAAATCTTTATATCTTCACTCGCTACATGATGTAAACATCTTCCATAACGAATTTAGAGCTGTTTTGTTTTATTTTGTTACATTTAAAAATTAAATTCATCTAAAAAAAATACTAGTCTTTTAGACTTTTTTTATTATTAGATTCATGATTCATAAAGATAGGTATTTATATTTGAAATACTATCCATCAAAATGGATATATATTTACATACATATGTATATTAAAGAAATAGCAAATTATTCATACAGACATTATCTTTTTTTTTAAATTTAATCCATTGCGTCGTATTGATATTACAAACCAATATAGTATATTTGCATGTGTTGCCTTCAGTTGCACATAAAATATAAAATTTATGGCATTCAAAAATGAACAATATCACAATAATTTCTTTTACAGAAGCCTGAAATACAATCAAAGCTTCAAAAAATAATAAACGGTGTTCTATTCTGTTTGTTTAATAATCAGCATTGTTATTAAGTTCTAATTTTAAGAAATATTTAAATATCACTGATATCTTTTGCAAATAGTACAAATGATGCACTCTGAAATTGCCGTGACTCCCGTCGTTTGATTGAAGATCTTGAAATGTTCGCAAATTATGCATTAGTACTTCTAATGTAATCAGGTATGATTCCATTTAACGAACGGGATAGATTCTCGCATAATGTATGATTAAATTGCACCATTATAAAAACTAGGATAAATATATTTATTATTAATTATGTATTGTTATCTGTGACATATGACGTGTCATAACACGTGAATATAAATAGTATATTATATTTTAGATTTTGCTTATTAATAACATTTTACATTTAAAAGTTGTTAATGTTTCTATATATTTTGTATATTGCATATTTCTACGTTTAAAGTATCGGATAAATTATTTTCCTTGCGTTAAACTGAAATTTCTTTTTTATATATTACTTCAAGACTTAATTTATATATTTAATTGGCACTATAATATGTTAAATTTTTGTAAAAATAAAAAGAAAAGTACAATTAAAATATAATTATTTTTAATGCAATAATGAAAAAGTAATATTACTTTTCGCGATTATATTATATTAAGTAACGTTTGTAGAGATGAATTCATTAAATTCATACAAAGTTTACAAATATTACTTGACATAAATAATATTAAAAATAATATTAAAAAATATTTAAAATTCTGAAAAAAATGATATCCTGGAATTTTTGCAAACTTGCTATAACTTACTTTAATTTCCCAACTCTAACTATGAAACTCATTAAAATAATAGGTCCTAGAGATTCTTTTTTTATTTTTTAATATAGATTTAGATAAAACGATAGAAATATACATTCTTATTTGTTTTTGTTTATTACTTTGTTTATCACTAGTTATCATCTGTGTGTTCATTTTCATACACACGGAAATTTTTTCCAGAAATATTTATATTTAAATTTTTCATAATAATAGTATATTTAATTCAAGTAAATACTTTTTTATTTCCATGTAGAATAATTCAATCCGAATAAAATTATTAATTAAATAATTAAAAATTAAGATTATAATAAATAATTATTAAATATATAAAAAAATATATAAAATTGATTAAACATATAGATAATAAATGAAAGTTAACAAAAAATTTTTATATAATTAGAAATATTAATTTTTATTATTCAATAAAATCAATTATTTGTATTTAGCTAGAAAAAAAAATTTTTTTTTAAACATATTTTTATGCATTTTTAAATCTTTTTAGACATATTAAAGATAATTTCAATTAAAAATTTCGCTCATATAAATACTTTGAATATTTTTGAATATTATATACTGTTCATTTTGTATTATATATTATATTCATTTTTTACACCTTCAAATTTCTGATAAGTGCATAAAAATCCGCAATTTCCTTATAATACTAATGAACACATACGTAGATGCAATCATAAATAAATTGCATTATTATTTTCAAAATTCAATATAATAAGAGTAACATTACAAGTGACATATTTGTATTTTTGTTCATTTCTAAAGTTATTTTAATCTATCTGCTTAATAATAAACAACTTATACGAACTATTCTTAACAATATTATCTGTAGTCAAGTAATGATATAAAAACTTATCTGAAACTGAAATATTTTCATGCAGAAAATATTATATCTTTTAGTGTTCTTAGTAAAACGGAATTCAAAATATGATTTATCTTTCATAAATATAAATAAAATGCATAATTATCATTAATTGAATGTACGAGAATTGTATAGATATTAATTGTTAAGCAATAACATATAATAATAACAAAGAAATCGTTCTTTACAAAGAAATGAAATACAATAGAAAAAGTAATAGACAAGAATAAACTTAATTTACATGATCTTAATTATTATTATATTTTTATTATTAGATTGTTATATATATATGAGCAATAATGTATTGTCAAATAAGTAAAGATATGCTCATAAAAAGATTTTGAGCGAGTTTTTATGACTATGAAAAAATTGATATTGCACTTATTCAAAGCTAAATTAATGGAAGTAGTAAAAGTTTAAATTAAATTAAATTTAGTTAAATACAATCAAAGTCAGTCATAAGACATCTCGTGTATGTTTCATTAAATTTGAGAAATTATAAATATATTATTAAAAATATGTATGTCTAATGTATAGTGTCAGACTATTTTATAAACTTTGCAAATATTTAATTTGTATAATTAAAAATACTTCAATTAAAATTAGCATTGCTGGTCGTCGATGACTTTCGTAGTGGAATTGATAAATCTTGCACAGATGATTTGCAAATTTACTGAAACCATTTATATAAATAATTTTACCAATATAAACATAAAGAAAAGAAGAATAAGTAATATGACAAATAAAAATTTATTTACTAATAGATTCTATAATAAATTTTTAATGTAATGTATAATTTATGTAATTTATTTATATAAATTTATAATCTATTATTATATTTATATAAATTTATCATCTGAATGTTACTTCTTTTTGAAATATTTGAAAATACATAGTAAATACAAAGTAAAGTTGTAGTCCCATTAATTTTAGAAAGAAAATATATTAAATTGGTTAGTGATGAAAATATGCAGTATATTTTCTAACAAGTGGAACTCGACATAAGTTTGCTTCTTTTCATACAGGAATTTTACAAAGCGATGAAATAAGTCGAGTTGACAGGATGGCTCGTCACGGTAGCGAAAGGTCCTTGCATTCCCCGCAATCGATGCATCTAGGAGACTCGGTCTGTGTAAACAACACTAACGAATCACCCACGACGGAATTAGCACTGTCAGAGTCAGCGACATGTACTGACAACAGTAACAGCACGATCAAGGTCAATGCCGATAACGTGGTCTACACGACAGGAAGTACACCGGGTACCGTTCCATCACCCTCGGCATCCTCGGCATCCTCTCCGTTGGATTCTCGTATTCCACGTCCCTCACCTATAGGTTTGCGTCGCTCGGTTAGTATGCGCATGCGTGGTGAACGAGTTTCACCGAATCACCCACCACCACCACCCAGTACCGCGGTCACCGCGGCTCTGAGTAGATCCTATCAACAGTATCGTCGCTTCAACTTCCTGCACCATCAGCAACACCATCACCTGGACCATCGCATTTTTCCCGTCATCACGGAGAATGGAACCGAATCACCCAGACAACGATCTCTCGTAAGTATCAACCTTCGTGCCAATCGATATTAACTATCATTTATTATAAGTCATTTCTTGAAAAAGTTGTTCCAAGTGGCTTTCTTATATGCTTCCGCAATATTACGCCGTATTCTTCGTTCGATGCGGATCGCAGATGCGTGCTGACAATTCTGTCTTATTGACTGTATTCTGGCTTGATTCCATTAACATGTGATATTAAAAGTAAAGATATTGAAGAATGGAAAGAATATAAAAACACGTGCAATATAAGCATACGTTCAAACGAGGTATAAACGAAATTTTTCTGTTTATTTTTGAATATAAAAAAACTTGTCGTCAGACATTATGTTTTAAGGTAGTAAATTATCATTTTATTATTGATAAAATGATTGAAATGTAAAATAAGTATACATATTTTTGTTTCTTGGTTGTTAAAACTTCAAAAAACATGTATTTTTTATAATTGTTTAAAAATATTTTTATACATGACAGATATGGAATAGAAAAGAATTTAATGTAAAAGATATCACAAACTTAGTAAACTTTTCATGTAACAAAATGAATTTTATTAATTTTTTTAATATTCACAAATATTTTAGATATATTACTCAATATTCATGTTAATAATTCACATTAATATATAAATATATTTTTTATTTAATGACAAGGTCCTGATATTTTTTATTAAAAATATTAATCGTAATCTTCAGAATTATAATTTGTTTCATAACGAAATTTTAATAGTAACAGTAATATATAAATATATGCTCAAGGAAAATGATGAAGTATTAATAATTAATTTGTAGTAATTTTAATAATTTATAGAATTCACATATGCATGCATATTGTATCAGCTTGCTTTCAATGCAATCCTTTAAAAGTTCGCATCACTCAATGCGTTTTAAGTAATTTAAATCGGTTAAGAAAAAATTTTGATCAGTTAACTCGTACATCATAAAATAACAAGAAATAATTTCCCAGAAAATTCTATTCGAATCGCACAAACAATGAGGTAATAGGCAATTTGCCAAATCCGACCTTCGTGATTTCACGTTAATAAAGTATTTTCAAACCATTCACTGTGATTAAAAAGTTCACTTATTATTAAATAAACAGCTTCATCAAATAACAGTCCTGACCTGAAAGGTAAGAAATAATTGTGGAAGGTCATGTAACCATCCCTCTGTACGGGCCGCCTTCCTTCCCGGAATCAGACAAAAGCAAGAGGGATGCGTGCAGGCATGAAAAGATGTCTGCTGCTTAGCTAAACAAAATTTGAAATATTAATTGTTTCTTGGTTCAAGTACTTTCAAGATAGCTAATGAAATATAGAGGTAGTCTGACCTTTGTACAAGCAATGCGTCGGCGCAAATGAAACCTCTCCATTGCTCTTAGATCGTAATACTGTGGGAAAAAACGATCGTGCTCAGTATTTATCGTCGATTTAATCCTAATAAACGTAACGTCTATTCGTTTCTAATGTAATTTTTGTATTTCTAACATTTAGTTTTCATTCCACACGGTTTCTAAATATTACGTACTAATGTCAACTATAATTTGAGTAAATTGTTGTAAATTTAGTAAACTCACTAAATTTTATTTTAATTTATTATTTTATCATTAAGCTTTAGACGTACTTTTTTTTATGTATTACAATGATTTTATTGTTTGAATGCTATTTTGCAATCTGTATAATCTTACTCTAATATTAGCTACTCGGCCAATGTAATTCTAATGAAAGTATTCAAAGTTTGAGTTACATTTTTCAAATATAGGTGATATAATAATAATTCATGTTGTTGCAGTTGTTTCTCAGTAAGTGTTGATTTAGCTAATTCACATATGCTAATAATGTATAGTTATTTATTTTATCGATATTTAATAAAAAATAAAAGATAAAAATTTATATCCACTATATGAAAAATAAAAATGTTTAAAGAATTTTACACCCTAATGCACATTATAATGAAAATTCTGTCAAACATTATTTTCAATATCTTATATGTTGTACAGTTTTTAATTAATAATTTCAATTTTTTCTTAATTCCTTATTTAAATTTTTTAAATGTAGCTTTCTTACAAGCCACTATTCGAAATAATAAAGACATGACTGTCTAGTTAAAAGAATTTTCAAATAGCAACATTTCGGATAAACATTCGCCTTTTCTCATGATTATTATGCTATATATTTAAAAAAAGAATAATGCAATGACAATTACAAAAAATAAGATGTAATATAAATGAAATAATTTTTTAATTATTCACGGATCCTATATTTTTGTTGCTTCAAGTTCACATAAACTTTTTAATATATTAAGTTTAATTCTATCATTTCATTCATATCTTCTATTTATTATATCTTATTGTTAATCTTTCTCTAATGCTATAGATGCTTCAAAATATGAAGTCATATCTTCATCACTACTTTCACCATAATTTTCTTTTTGTTCATTGTGAATTTATAATAGTACTAACAATATCAATAGCAATGAGATCTGCGATATTTTGATCAGATTAAAGCCATTGTACTATATCATTATTGTGTGATAGTAGAGGACCGACAGAAAAATATATTGTTCGAATAATAGAACATTTGAATAGTGGAAAGTCTAGATATTAAAACATTCAAATAATACTATAATAATTATAATTGTAACATATATATTATAATAATTAATAATTATTATTTAGTAATTTATAATTACGTAATTTTGTTAACTATTTCAAAAATATAATAATTCAATTGAATGATTTAAAAAGAAAGTTCATTTCATTATAAGTATACCAATTATTGATTCGCAAATATGTGTATTTAAAACAAAATATTTCAATAAATATATAAGGTATACTGAAAATTTTGACATAACCGACTAAATGGTAATTTTATATGCAAAGATAGATCAAGGAAAAAGAATAACATTTTCTCATTTGAAGCTTTGTTTCTTGAGAAAATCCAATTTAATTTATTTGTCAAATATATAATCGAATTTGACTGATCCTGGCTTGAATAAAAGAAAATAATTGATACTAAAATATTCTACGTTTCAAAATAAAATAAAAATGTCGAATAAACTTTGTTCATACGATCTTTTATTTTCAAGAAAATTCAATTTTAAAATTTATCAAATGCGTATAATACGCGGTCAAATTCTACTTTCTTGAAAACCTGAAACGGAAAAATTTTATTTTATATTTTTTATTTATTTTTACGTGCAGATTATTGATCCTCTATCGATTATTCACTCTTCTCTAGTCTGGAGTCAGTCAAATTAGTCAAATTTAAAATATACGTGACAAATTTCGGTCTTCTCAAAAACGAAGCATTAAATGGAAAAATGTTACTCATGCCTATGATATATTTATTGCATAATAATTACTAAATTATTCAATCTAAAAATCTATTGATTTATATCCATATTGTATCTATATTATTATACATTAGATTTTTTAATAAAATTTTATAAAATACTTTTATAAAAAAAGAAATTAAAATTATATCTGAAAATCATATATATATATATATATACATAATATACAATAACATATTATACAATATATAAGTATATGATAAAATATTTAGAAATAATAATGTATATAAAAAAAAGAAGAAAGATTTTTCTATATGAAATTTTGACTATCAGAATATTTCTATAATATGTTTTTTATGTGTTAAACAATATGTATTAAACAATATTTTAGAAAGTTGTAACAAAATATACACCTTATTTATTTTATTTGTGATCTTATTATAAATGAACTATAAAGACATAATATTATTTAATAATTTTTTTCAAGAAACGTGCTTAGTTTTCATATACTCAGGTTTACAAATTTAGTTTGTCATGAAAATAATAAAATCAAAAACTAGATTTGGGTAACGTATTATATTTGTAAAAAATAAGAGCATATTTAAATCGAAACATTTTTTAAACGTAATGTATTGTTGAGAAGATATTCATAAAATATTTTTATTTGAAATCTGTTCTTATACAGATTCGACAAACTTCTCGTCTTTAAAGAAGAGTCTCATATCTTTCTGCTCAATGGGGTCTTTGATTTTGCTTCACTTTCAGACCAGACTAGTCAGAGAGCAAGAAAGCTTCTTCTTAAGCTCGAGGTAAATTACCCTTAGGGCAACTGTGTATAAAAATGATGAACTGTTCTTTCAAATGCAACCTTAATGTAAAAATATTTACTGATTGTATGCCGTGAAATAAATATTCTATTTTTAACTTTTAACAGTAATTAACTTTAACAGCAATTATAGTAAATAAATAGACACTTTTATATAAAAATCTTGCAAACTTGTAACTTAAAATTAATACTTAAAAAGAAAATTAAACATGGGAAATTGATTTATTTTAATTGTCTGTAATTAATTTATTTGTTAATTCTATTTATTAATTTTTCTAAACTAATTGTAATTTCTTACATGTAACCTTTTCTATAATTAGTTTTCTATAAAGTTTCTATGCAAGTTTCTATAAAGTTTTTATGTAACTTTTTCTTTATATTATTTTTAATCTTTCTTTATATAATTTTAATCAAACTGTTTATACAATTTATGTTAAATGTTTATTAATAATATTTTATTTAATAAACTTTATAAATGTTTAATTATTATGCAATTATTCATAAAAATTGTTTTCTGTTTTATGAATGTTTGGAATGTTACTTATTTCATTATATATTCACTATATCGTTCATTTACTGCAATAATGACATAATTTAAAAATCATAATGACATAATGTAAAAATCAAGGAAAATAACTTTAAATTCTTTTTGTTATAATTCTGTTACAACATGACATCAAAATTCTTATAGTAATATTTCGAACATGTACACTTACAAAATACTAATAACTCAAAAACAGCAAATTTTGAGTTATGTCATTATTGCAACAAATAGCGATATAATGTGATCCATCTAAGAATATTAGATTATTTTCTAGATAAAAGGAGGCAAAAAATTTGTCACGAATTAACAATACAAAAATATGTGCTAAAATCATAAATATAAAACAAATATTTATTTTATTAAGTGCATCAGAATTGTAGAAGTGTAGGCAGAATCTACGTAAAAATATAAATTGGAAATCTAGCGCAATTTACTCAGTACACGTGCAGTTATACATCATCTCATTTACACCTACATTTAACACATCGTTGCTGAATTACTGTTCGAATTTATTAAATTAAGTAGTAAAGAATGAAAAATAAAGGAAATATATTCTTTATTCTAGAATCTTTTATTTTCTTTTGTTTGTTCATCCTTTTTTATTTGTGTATTTGAATAATTGCAATAAATTCAACTTGTTCAAATTTTCAATTTTCAAGTTTTTATGTCGGAATATTTAAATTATATCAGATATATTTGAATAATTATTGAAAAATCTTTCATTGAGAATCAGAATATATATATTTTGTTTTTTTTAATAATCTACAATGTTTTATAAATGTGACGATTTGTTCTTTAAAACTCTATGCAAAAGTTAAATTAATTTTTACATATATTCATAAATACGACATAAATACAATAAAAACTAATCAATAATATAATTAATATCATCATGAATTGTACAAGAGAATTTATTTTTGAGTCTTACCAATATAATATAAATATTATGACAGTGACAACTATCATTTATATTAGTTGTAATAGATAAAATGTAAGAAATAATATGAGTAAATATTACATATAATTGACAACAATGAAGAAAAATCAAATATTATGAATGTTTAATAAAAAAATTGTTACTCTATGTCACATTATAGATTTTGCCATGATAACTTTTTTCATCAAGTAATCAATTTCGTAGAATAGTTTGAAAAGTGTAAAAAAACATATATCAGTGTTTTTTCATAAAAGAACAAAAATGATTGGAAGAATAAAATACATAATTTATTTAATTTATTTGATTTAATGAAACGTAAATGAGATAATTACAAACAATTAAAGAGATAATAGAATATATATATTATTGATTAAAATGATTAAATTATAGATAAATATACTACACTTATACGAAAATAACGATATATAATTTTCTTTTAATCATTTGAATGCCAGAATATATTGAAAAAATTGTATCGATTGCGCTGTGTGGCACTCAAATTATTGGAGATATACTGACTTCTTATATGATTGAATATACAACATTCAGATATTAAATCTTTTTTTTCATTGCGATAAAAAAAATCCATTTTAAGTATCGCTTATTAAATATCGACTTTAATATTAATTTTTTTTATTTATAAAAAATAATATTCCATTTAAAAAGTTTAAGATGCTCTTTTATACTTGGTATATGAATAATGTAGAAATTATTATCGCAATTAACATAATGATAGTATGATGGTGGCACATAAATTTTATTTGACATATTTTGTATTGTTCTTTGCAATAATAGTGAATTTCTTAATTGTGATTGAAATTTTATTTACGTTTAACTATTTACCATAATACAAACTCTTTTGTATTCTTTTCTTATTTAATACTGTAATATTTTAAAAATGTAATTTTACTTGTGAAGCAATGATATATTTAAAAAATAATTAGTCGTTTCAATTTAATTCGTAAAATCATATATACGGTGTAAATCTTAAGATTGTTAAAAGTTAAAATATTTTCAAAAACTGTTAGTTATCAAAAAACGTTTCAAAAGGAATGTTCTATTTCAAGAAAGAAATAATGTATTTAGTTATTTTATTAATTAATAATTTATAAGTTATTTTGTAGGTGAAAATATATGAAGATCAATTTTATCTTTTTTAAATAGAACTAAAACATTCTTTGTAAAAAAAACTATCACATCATAAAACTAATAATTTTGCAGATAATTTAATTTTAATTTTGTAAAACTTACCACATATGAAATAAGAAAAAAATAAAGAAAAACAATGATATAAATAGAGACAAGGACAACGTAAATACAATACTATCGTGTTTTTTTTTAACCTTTATATAACTTCTACGCATTCACTTATAAAAGTGCTACTTATATTGGATAATATTTTTATAATTAATCCCTTAATTTTTCCATGCCAATGTTAAAATAGCTACATTTGAATGATAATTATTTTCATGAGATATCAACGTAACGTCGTCACGTCCATAGTGTACGTCGTTGTAACGAATTATGTCATGATGTTAATATATAAAAGTAATGAGGTGGTTTTCTTGGCATAACGAAATTTTTCGTCATAACGAATTAAGGGATTAATAGTTTCGACAATGTTTCAGCTTTCAGTCTTAGGTGATTCACACTGTATATAAGATATAACAATATCTTTGTAATAATATACGACATATCTATAAATGATAAATTTACAAATTATAAATATAAAAAGATAATAATTTTTTTATTGTGATTTAATCTTCTATTGTAAAATTACATAGTTTAATTTTCAACTAATGTTTATCCAATGCTCGTGGCTTCAATTAACAAAGAGATAATTAACAAAATTAACTAATCGTAATTTTGACGAAAAAATTAATCCCTTAAGAGCTAACTAAATTTTAAAAAGACGTACAGCGTATTAAGGAAATAGATGGTTAAATTTTGACACTGTTTAATCTACTACAAAGTGATACAAAGCAAAAATATTTTTACAAAGTAAAAATATCAAATAAACATAAATCCGAAAATTCTTCCTTTCCGAGATATTTCTTGTTTACATTAAAAATTCATTAAAACTGTCAAATGCAGAATTTGAATTTTTATTTATAGAAACATTTTGAAAGTTTAGTTTAACTTAGTTTAGAAAGTAGTTGTAACTTACTTTAGTTTAGAAAACTTCAGTCAATCTTTAAAATGTCGATGAGAAGTAAGTATTACTACAAGAAATGATTTTTCAGCAAATTCTTTAAAATATAAAATATTATAATATACTTCATTATGATCGAAAAGTATTTATATTTCGAAAAGGAAGAGTTTTTAGACTTATGATCTGTTTTCTTCTTTCCTTAAGAGCAATAGAATACAGTGTCAAATTTCGATTGTCTATTTCTTTGATTCTATATATACGTCTATTTTTTACTTCATTGCTTTATTATATAAATGTTTATAAAATTATGTATTAAATCCAGCTAAGTAATATTATGGAGATACAGTTTTAACGAAAATGGTACTCTTAGTGGGTTAAATTACTCGAGATTAGATAACGAAACTGTCGTCTATTTTACAGAGCCTTTCATTGACCCCGGCGAGGCCGCGCCCTGGACACGCGGCCTCCGGAGGATCAAGCACTAGAATTGCCGATGACAGTGACGCGGAAAGTGTAAAAAGTTACGGAAGTGCCTGCAGTACCGCAAGCGCCTGTGACCATGCTACATTTGCTCTCAACGGTACTACGTGGTCTGGTAGATCACGAAAGTACGTTGTTCATTGTTCAAACCATACAGGTGATAATGAACAGTATCTTACGCCTACCCAAAGAGCAGCTAGACAAGTTAGAAAATTTCAGGTAATTTAATTTATGTTTTATTTTACAATAATTAATCCATTTGGAACGATATCAGTCTCGCACGCGATCAAATCGCATACCAATACGAATAGAGAATACAAACCGTCTAAATCTTCAGTCAAAATGTAATATTATATTTTATATTATGATTATATATTTGTCATATTTATTATATTATTATATATTTATAATATTACGATTCTATGTTTGTTTTAAATATTAAATGGACAGACTTCATATACAAAAAATATAATGCTTTTATTAAATCAGACATAAATTCTTCAAATTTACATGGATTTTAATTTGCCTTATTTTAATAGAGCGTTACAATAAATTTTACAATAAATTTTTACAATAAAACACAATAAATTTTGAAGTTTTGTACATTCTTCTTTTTAAATCTTCTTTTTTTTAATACATAGAAGATAATATAAATTAGAAATTATTGTATTTTGATTAACTGAGACATACTTTACAATTTTAACATAGATATTGTATAATATATTACATTGACGTTGAAATAATGAACATATCTCTTTAAAATGAGATATATTTTTTGCTTTTATTCTTTTATCTTTTATTATGATAATTAATCATCTTAACATATATTTCCTACATTTATCATTATAATAAGAAAAAAATGCTTATTTTGCACAGTAATGAGAAGTTATATTATTTAGGCTTTATTAAAGGAAGCGCGAAAAGAAATTGAAGAGAAGGATCAGGAGATCTTTCGACTAACGAAGGAAGTAGTGGAACTAAGATTATACAAAGCTTCCCTAAATAGTCCAGATGAAAGAACGGATAGTAGCGATGCTCTCACCGTGCGAGAAAACAATCCTTTTTCACCAGAATCCCCAAGTAAGGATTTACCGGATGAAGGTACACTACAGAAGATCACAAGTCCTGAAACTCCAGAGAAACGTGCCCCATCTGACCTACCTTCCTCTCTTGCGGACTCGGGTCATTTTGAAGACGGATCCGTCCATTCGAAAGATTCTGTATATATACCAGAAGTGCAACGAGAAAGTATTCATGTTGCTACAACGCCTAATACAGTTCCCGAAAACAACACTTCCGATACATTTATAAGATCAGTTACAGAAACACCAGAAAGAGATGAAGAGAGACGCAAGTTGGTGAATCTTTATGAAAGTAGAATTGAAGAAATGCATCGTAGACATATTGATGAACTTCAAGAACTGAAGCAAAGACATAATGACAAGGTATATCTTAATGGAAACATTCATGTATATGTATAATTTCGTGTTCGTGTTTATAATTGAATAGAAAATGAAAAAAATAGCGTTATGTATAATTACTTATAGGAACATTGAATAATTAACAAAATACAGAGCAATGGAAAGCATAACAGAACTCAATAATCACGAATTTTTGTATAAAACAAAATTAGACCATATATGGCTTTGCACCACGTTTTGTATAATGCAATATTTAAGATTTAATATATTCTTAATATTTTATGTACAACATATTCGCTTTTAAAGCAGTATTAATAGATCTTAAAACTCTTAGTGTTATTCAGTGTTAGTATTAAAATTCTTAGAGTTCAATTTTAACAATAATCTAGAAATATTTTTTCTACGGTTTTATAATTAAGATACTATACAGGTCGTCCAAAAATAGAAAATTTTGAATTTTGAATTCTGTATGCTTTTAGCTTTTTGTATATTTTAGATTTCGATCATCATTTTGATTTAGACTCCATCAAATATTGAAAAGATGTTACAAAATATCCTTGTATAAGTATTGATCCATAATAGGAAAGCTATAGTGGAAATTCTAAATTAATTTCTTTTTTGAAATAACATAACTAAATTCTGTATGGAAATTACTTTATCATATATAATACATGTATAATAAGTATTACTCTATTCAAAAAATTAGCACAATGAAATGTTTTAAATTTCAGGTAGAGAGTTTACTGAATCAATTGGCTGAAGTTAATACACGTTACTGTGAAGTAAGGCCTTCTGTTGATGCTGCAGAAGCACGTGCTCGTGATTTAGAAGTGGAATTAGAAGCTGTGAAAACGGAGCTTTCTGAGCAAAAAGCTTTGTTAAATGAGCAAGAAGAAAGAAATAAACAAATGTACCTGAGAATGTATACCAAAGGTCAGGAAGCAGCGCGTCTGGAACAAGCTGATCAGGTATGATCACATTATTGTTATCTTGAATGTGTAAACATAAAAAAAAATTCATAATGTTTATAATATATATTATGAGCTGCATTATTTCGTTAAGAACTAATAACACTAAGAATTAATAAATAACAACACTTCATATCTAGTTTTACAAATTTTTAATATTTTTAGTTTATAAATATTACATTATACATTTTAATACTTTTTTATGTAACATAAAAATAAAAATCAATATTTATTGCAGATATATGAACATGCACATCAATCACCACCAAAGGTTACTGTTGCAGAATTACTTCAACAATTAACAATTACACAAGCAGAATTAGAAAATATCAAGGTAAATGTTTTTGTTTTGGTTACAATATTTACTTTTATGTAGAGAGATCCTCTCATTAGTCAAAAGACAAAATTGTATACTGCAGATATATTTTAATTTTCATTTTATGTGTTATATATATGTTCAGTAAACATACAATCATGTCCTAATATAGAGACAGTATTTGCCCTTAGACAGATTATATTTACTGACATAACATCGCTGCCGCGATATGATCGTTGACATTGAGTTAACTAGCAAAGGGATCACTCTGTATAGTTAATATTATAATTGTAATATCATATATACAGTGCACATTAAAAATGAAAGAATAAAATTCTTTATGCCTGATGTTATTTATAATCGAAGCTTTATTTTTATTGCTATATAAAATAGCATGAATTTCATTTTAACACATTTATTACATTAACTTTGTATGAAACAATATATTTAAATATTCATAATAGCAAAGAACATTCAATAACTACTGTTTATTGTACTTTTACTTTCACCTCTGAATTTGAAATATATAATGAATTAAACTAAAAAATATTTTATATATTATTTGCAAATATTACTTGTTACATTGGTTTTATCAAACTCTTTTTTTGTATCCACTATTATTTAATTGGGTCAATCTTGTCAGTCTTGTTTGTTTTATATAAGGTGAATCTTAAATGAGTGTCTATATTTTGAGTGGTGAATCTATATATTAAAATACGTAAAAAGCGTTAATCATAATATGTAAAAATCTATGCTCTACATATCTTAATTTTCGATTTATAAATAATAAAAGAAAATGTTCAACGTGTGCCTCATGCCGCGCCGTATGCCTCCACACAATATACTACTATATACCTTAATGCCAAGTGTTTTATAACTATTAATACTAAGTATTTTTCGAGTAATCTCAAATAAATTCTGAATTCTTTTTTAATAGATTTTAAATTACAACAAAATAAACACCAAAAATAAAAATTTATTGAATTAAGTTTTGTTTAATTTATATCGACTTACTAAAGCACAAGATGGATACATTGAACATTTTTCTCAATCATTTGTAACTCAAAACTTAAGATATGCAGGATATAGATTCGTATAATATTTTTTACTTTTTTATTTATAATTGTAAATTCATCACCCAAAATATGCATTTAAGAATTACCCTGTACGTGATGTAAATGAATGAACTGTTTAATTTAATATAATACAAATAAACTATTAGACCACTTCCAAAATCCTAAGAATATTTCAATAAAATATTTGCAATATAATAATAATTTAAAATTATATACAGTATCATTTATTATTCTATATTTTTCCTACTTTCTTTATATATCTTTATATTTGGAATCTCTTAATATAAAAATTTAACAAATTATATCTTTTAGTTTAAAATAATACATAAAAATTTAAATAAGAAAATACAATTTAGGAATCACTGTTGTTCGTGCGTCACTTTCTGTACATCACTGCTATTCACAAATCTCTTGTACTAATAATGTGCCACTTTTTTTGGTCGCCGCTCACACTCCAGGACACGAGCTACTCGCCTGAACCTCACATTTCAGCCGATCGTAGCCAAAGTTTATTAAGTGCTCAGGAGGCTGTTTCTCTCTGGGTCCTTGGCACACGTAAGGTCTGTATTTCTTCTAAATCGCCACGTGATGCAATTCTCATTCACTGGTTTTTAAGCATTAATGTGGTATTTGTTTATACAAATGCACAAACAAACATTTTTTTCTTTTATATTTTTGCTTTTTTAAAGTTGTTTTTTTTTTTTTTTTTTTTTTTTTATAAAAAAATGAGTTTTTATATCAAGTGTTTGTTGATAAAATATCTGTATATTTCTCTTTAATAAGAAACAAAATTGTTTATTTTGCAAATTATATTTTTTCAATAAACCTTATTGTTTTTCATCTTTCTTTCTATTTTAGTTCTGATATCGATGTATTTCATTATTAATCTTTTATTAATTCCAAATTATTATTCAAAACCTATACTTAACAAATTTTTTCAAATGTTTGTACATATTGTATTTTAATTTACTTTTACAAATAATTTCTTTTGTTATATATTGAACAAATTTATTTACAAAACTGTATATATATTCTATTTTCCAAGCATGAAATTAAATATGAAATACATGTGTTAGCATAGTATTAAATAGTTTGTATGAAATGCCTATATATTTTTACTTTTTTCTTTTTTGTTTTAAGAATAGTAGTATTTAATCTATAGTCATATTGATTTTAGTTAGTACATCAATTTTACAAATTTAAATAATACTAACATGAATTATAGTCAATATATTAAGTATTTTTCATGATGATTAATAATATATTTTCAGATTAATGTAATTTTTCAATCGTGGTTAATTTTTCTAAAATCCAACTTTTTGATAATTAATATTAACGTATACTTAGAATTTTATCACAAAAAGATATGAAAACTGGAAATTATTCTATATTATAAATAACACATGATGAAGAGATTGTATCACTTTCGTATTTATTAGAAATGAAAGTAACTTTTAAATTTAATAGTGGCAAGAATTGATTTTACGTGCTTTCATTTGTAAGTTATGTTATGAACATATATACACTTATGAAAGAATGTATTTATTAAAATACTTCGCTACAGCGATTGCATGCCGATTGTTAAGCACAAATATAAGTGATTCCTGTTATTATGCAATATTATTAGGCCCAAAGAGACTATTTTGTGCACTTGAAAGAAACAGCCTCTTATTATACTTTAGTTAATGTAAATTTGCACGTGCTTAAGCATCACATGCTTACACCAATTCATGCAAATCACAACACTAAAATTATGTTAGATTCTAAATAAGTGACGGGTTCATATACATATAGTGCGTGTGTTTTTTATTGTACTAATTATAATTTTTTATTTAAAATAAATATGTATTTATAGCTTTCAATAATTTATATTGATGGTTATAAATATAATTAGTTGCTTATTTTTTAATTCATTTGATATCATATCTGAATATATTTCTAATATATTTACACGATCAAGGAATATATACAATTTCAAACATAGCACATAAATTATCATGTAAGAAAATTTATTAACGAGATTATTAGCATATATAATTTTTTCAACAGGCAATGTATCGACGTATCATAGAAGCACGAAATAACCAAGGTGCCCTTGATCCAGAAATCACGTTACAGTTCCTAAAATCGGCGATTTACTATTTCTTAACGGATAAAGAAAATCATCATGGGCATTTGAATGCAATTGAAAGCATTTTAGGATTTACAGAAATTGAAAAGCACAACATTGATAAACTATATCGATCAACGAGAAAATAATATTATTTAAAATATTTTATTTGTTAAATAGTTCAGTTGAAATAGTCACAAAATCTTGAGACGATTCAATGTGAATTTTTCTTATTGAATGCCAGTTGAGGAATATATGATTAAGTACAAATTTTATTTGATCTGGATGTTGTTCCAAATTAATCAATATAAATTATGAGTTACATATAATAGCAATATTACTATATATATTACTATATATTTTTTTATAACTGACAATGTGAAATTCTATTCCATTGGTATAAAACATTTGTATTATGTATTTTATTATATTTTTCTTTTATTTTAAATCCTTTTAAAAATCATTTAAAGGAGAAAGTACAATTGTCTTTAGTGAATTCATTCATTTTGCGTAAATTATTTAGTAATTAATTATATTACAAACTTTGTGTATTGATATTTTGCAGAAGTTATTTATTACATGAAGGAAATAATAACTTACGATAACAAAAATATTTTTTACATTACATTTCTGACTTTTTGATTTTAGTACAATATAAACATTTAATGGAATACAATTTCATGAACAATGAGTATCACTAAGTGATTTAGTATTTATTACGTTTTGGCACATAAATTTGTTTTTATTATATGATTTATATATAAATAGTAAATAATTTTTACATAAATAAATCAGTATATTTTTATTTGATTAAGTTGAAAGTTCTATTCATGAAAAAATGAATTAAACATATTTGAGAATAACTAATCATTAATAAAAGTAAATGTAATCATAAATAAAAAAGAAATCATTTGTTTGATATTTTGATATTTTGAAAAATAACCACGACTAGCTTCATATTATGTAGCTTTAATATGGTATGAATAATAAACAATAAAACTAAATTTTTACAAATCTGTGAAATGAATATGTTTATAACATATTTTTGTCGAATCTGTGACAATTTTGCATTTAAGCCGGTGCACGTCAATGTTCATCAGTTTTTTTTACTTTTTTGTTAATGAAATCAAAATTGCCACAGATACTGCAACAGCAGCATTATATTTTATTAACAAATGTTTTGCTTGTTTCGCATGAGACAACTCGATTTAGCTTATAGTTGAAGCTATACGAGAAAACTGTCCGTATACAGAATGAAAAATGAAGAGAATCTTAAATGTAAGTTCATATTGTGGCTAATAGATCTATACAATATATAAAATACGTAAAATATGTTGTATAAACTTATGTTCGAATTATGGATGATTGAAGAAAATGGTCAGTGTGTTTTAATATATGCTATTGCACATTGTATTATGTCAAAAACTTATTTAATGTTTACAAAAAAAAAAAAAATGTATTAATATGAGTTAAACAAAACTCAATACATTAAATTTTTATTTTTAATGCAATCTATTATATACTTAATTGAAGTGAACAATGTGCACGATCTACAGAAAATATTCAGAATAGAACAAGATTATTCAAGAAATTTTCATATTTTCAAGTTCAAACATTTTCAAATATTGATTAATAAATTTGCTTTCTTAAATTTTTGCTTCCTTCTTCAATGTAAAGAGTGTTTCAATAAAAGTTATAGAATGTTTTAAATAAAATTCAAAAATCTTAATTGTCTTTATTTTAATATATGCATATGAAATAATATGAAACAATTTGTCTGCAAACATTTTCATACTAATATAAAAAAATTACTTTTTAAATTTTCCTAATCTATATTGTATTTGATATTTCATTTGATCTTGTTTTATGTTTCATTTAATACACAATTATATCACTTAATGACAAGTATATTGCATAATATTTTTACTTCTGTTAACAATTCTGTAATTTCAATATTTTATTATATATTTATTATTTTAGTAATAAATTTTCGCTTGTAGTTGCATAATACATTTGAATTAAAAAGAAACTCGCAGAGAGTTAACCATTAAACACAAGAAACTTAGGTATTTTGTTAATATATATATACGATTGGTTTACTACATATTACTTAATTAACATGTTTAATTTATTTTTTGCGAATCGAACTTCCATCTTACAATTACCATATATTAAATAAATGTAACAAACTATTTATTATATATTATCTTCATTATTTTAATAATTATGCATTACATTAATTAAGTGATACTCTATATATTTAATAGTTGCAAATATATTGTGTTATATATATAAGGTATAATATTTGAAATTTTTTTTAAACTTAAATAATAAACAAGAAATTTGAAATAATATTTTCCATGTTTTATATGCTCGATATAAAATTTATGACAGAAATATTGATTATGAATTGTTTCAAATTAAAATTAGGTTTTGTATAATAAATTATAATGTTAATTTTCTACAATTTCCTATTATATGATAAGATATATACAAATGAATTTCATAAATGAATTTCATCAAGAATTTATAAATTATATTGCATCACATAATGGAACTTTTTGTATTGTAGGAATATCAAATGAAACATTATTCTTTATGTTTATAATTTAGTAAAATTATAAATCAAATACTTTAGAATTTAATATTATAAGTTTAAAATATACATATATACATTTATGTCTCATACATTTTTAGAAAGAATGTTACCAAAAAATATTCACATGGTCTTCAAGAAAATATGACATAAATAATTTTTATTTCTTCAACAGTTTTTGTCTTATTAAAGTGAATATTAAGTATGTAAGAAAGAAAAAAACTTAAAGTGTAAGAATATGAAAAGTAACGAAATAGCCTAGAAAAAATACACCATTAAAACAATTTTCATACCTCTGCATATGCCATTATCATGCCTCTACATATGTTTTCTAAATGAATTGCATTAGATGAAATTGTTTTTGTAAATGTATAATGTTAGTTAACATGCAAAATGTTAACTAAATGTAATGTAATTTTAGTTAACATGCAACTTAAAAAATGTAAGATAATTAAAAAAAAATTTTAACTAATTTATTATATCGTTTATGAATAGGATTTTATTTTAAATTATGCTTACTCTGTATATAATTTTCAATTTAATTACTTCAATTCTTGAAATGAGTATATGCAAAATATATATTAAATGTTTGTTTCAAAATATTTGTTTAATATGTCTTATTTTTAAAAATATTTGTTTAATATATCTTATTTTTAAAAATAAATTATGTCAAAAAAATTAAAGAATTAAAAATATTATCACAATATATTATGAGTTAAAAAATGAGTTTTTTTATTTTTAATTTTATTGGTTAATTATTTAATTGATTTTAATAATAAACAAGAGTTATATAAAATGTATATACACAAGTGTACAAATGTATAAAGTACAGTAAATAATTTAATCCTTTGCATTGCACCTGAAACTATTGGTTGACAATATGTTGACTAATATATTACAACTGCATATGTAACTATGATAATCACAATCTTACTATAAAAAATAAAAAGTTTTTATAAGTGTACATTATACATTACATTATGTAATATATGTACAAACTATACTATCACATTCAGTATTACATGTTTCATATTAAATATATTCTATATTGTATAAAATATATTTCATATAATATATATGTTTAATGTACTAACTTTATTTATCCCAATGCAAAAGATTAGATATATTTACTTCTTTATAAGAAGAAAGAAAATTTATC